>CP106730.1:10830455-11430455 GCA_025506655.1 Gossypium rotundifolium | reverse complement strand
AAGTTGCCAAATTTTCTTCAAGAAAGTCTGCCTTGTCTTGAATCAAGAAAACAATAGGTATGTGTCGATTTTGAGTTTCCAATATTTCTCCGCTTTTCAAAGTCCCTAATGAATGGCTATTTAGTGACTAATCAAGGGTTTTTCTTATTTTAGGCATTTCGGGTTCAAGAGGAGTCCAACGCTAGATCTCTAAGTCAAAGATCAAGAACACTCAAGTCGTGTTATTTTCGGGATTTCAAGGTAAGGAGATTGGTTTATTTATAAATATATGAAATCGGGTAGAACACTAACCATGGCCGAATATAGGAGAGGCCCTATTTTCACATCTTTCCGGCTTTTTGAGCAAAGTTGTAGATCGAGATAACAAGGATATCGACTAAGAATATTGGATTTCGCGATATCAGGTGTGTAACACTTTCCCACCATCTAGATCTGTTTGATTAATATATGATTATAAGTCTTATATGTTTTGATAAATGCCAAAATCCGGCATAATAGAGGAAACCCAAAGAGGGTAAAAACAAATCATCAGGTTAGTGAATGTTCTGATTAAACGATATAAGTATATTGATTTTATGTGATTGCATGGGTTGGGTTTGATGAAAGGAGGAAGTTATATGTTGTAGCGGTTTTCACCGTGATCATTGTAGCGGTTTTACCGTGATCTATTGTAGCGTTTTACCGTGATCATTTTAGTAGCTACGACCATGATTTGATGATGATGAGCAAGACGACGCCATCAAGGCGCAGTGGTGTGGGTTGATTATAAAATCCCCAATGGTGTGAATGGTGATGCACGGGGCATGTAGCGGATGGAAACCTAGGATTTGGGTTGGGCTTGCATATTATGTTTATTATGTATATTAATTCTGATTATTTTAGTTTTATGGGGCTAAGGCCCAAATCTAATGGTGCATGAGGGTTGCACACTGAGTCTCGCGACTCAACCAATTAATTAACATTTCAGGTAGCATTTAGTGCATCGGACCGGGCTGGAGAGGAGCACAAGGTGGCCATGCAAAAGAACATTTGGATCCAACAAAAAGACTCTAGTTATTATTTTATATTCTTATTTAATGAATTTTAAATCTCATTGTAATAAGGCCATGGGCCACCGTTTATATTTTGTTTTATTACGGGCTTTTATTACTTTTAGTTATTTAAATTTTATTTTAATTGAACTAAGGCATGTATTTAAATTTGGGTTTTTAATTCATAAAGGCATATTTTATTTAAAACTATAAATTATTAATTTTTCCCGAATAAAAGGTTAAACTTAAGGAAAATATTTTCCAAAAATGCGACATGTTTTATTAAATCTTCTTAGTGACATGCCAGATCCGGTCGTGGTGTTTGGGCCGGATTTCAGGTGTTACAAGATCTTCGTCGCTTTACCTGCAAAAAGGAAAGAATAACAACAGCAGATCACAGCAAACATGGAAAACATTTTGTTTCTTTTTTTATTTTTCATTTCGAAAGGCTATAAAAGCCTGTCAAAAAACCTGTAAAAGGGGATACAAAAAACAGAGAAATACAAACAAAATTTTTTTTTGAAACAGAATACAGAGTTATTAGTAAAAGGTGATTTTTATATTTTAGTTTAGATCTATGCTATTTTTTACGAATAGTAAAAAAAAAGGGATAAGAAGGTTACCTATTTTTTTGGGGGCTTCGAAATGAGAGATTTTACTTGTGCGCCGCCGAAGGCGACGGTGAGGTACTTGGGGTCGGAGGACTGATGAGGGCTGAGGATTTTTTCTTTAAAGAGTTTCTGGTTTTTTTTTAAAACTAGTTTTTAAAATGATTTTTTTACTGTAAGTTTTATATATATAGTAATGTGGAAACGGTGCCGTTTTCGTTTAATTCAATAAGCATAAAACGAATTCGTTTCAAAGGAGGATCCACGTGTTGACCCGAAAACCCGGGGAGGATCCGCGTTTTTTGTAAAATAGGATATTTACCATTTTAGTCCCTTTACAGTTTTATTAATTTTAATTTAGTCTAACTTAAATTTTTACTTTTTATTAATTTAACCCTAAAATCTATTTTTTTGTTCTAATTTAGTCCCTCAGTTTGCATTAAGGGCCAAATTCACTACGACTCCATTTTAAAAAAGCATAATTTCCCAATAAACCCCTGTGGTTTAACGCGCATTTTAGTTCAATCCTTTTAATCTGTTTTAATTGCTATTTAATTCCTATCATTTAAAAATATTTTTATTTTATTCCATTTTAAATTATTTTAATATTGTATTAAAATCATTTTGAATTATTAAATTTTCTTATTCGTATATTAATCTAGTAATAATATAAATTCATATGTATTTTTATCTTTATATATATGTATTTATTATTATGTATTACTTTATTTGATTTAATTATTTATACATATTTTTTATATTTGTATATTAGTCATGGATTATATATCTTTTAAAATTTTGTATTATTATATAATATTATATATTGCTTTTAAAACTATACTTTGCATAAATTTATATTATATATGTTATTTTTATCGAAATATATATATATATATATATATATAAAAGTATTAGATTTTAATATAATTTTCTTTAAAGTTATATATATTATTTTTATTTAATTAATAATATTTTACTTATATATATATATATATATATATATATATATACTATTTTGACTACTTCACATCATTTTGCATATTAATTTGTTTTTTAATTCATTCTATATTGTTATTTTATCTCACATGTATGTAAAATTTATGTTTTTTTTTATCTTTGGTTATTTACTGCATTATATCTCATATTCGTTTATTTTATTCATTTATTAATTGCATACTTTAGTATAATTATTTTATTATTTATATCATTTGTTTATATTATTCTTTCTTTAATTTATTTATTAAGAAGTAATTGTCGTTATAATTTGTAGTCATGATAAATCATTATTTGGCATGTATGTTGCAATGTATTCATATAATATCTTATTCAAACCGTTGCTTTTATAAAAATATCTTTTGAATTGACACATTTTATTCAAATGGTTTTCAAAAATACGATGATATGTGATATTTGAGGGATTTCGAGAAGAATTATGCCCTAATTTACTGGGTTTTGATTTTTTTTTCTCGTGAAACTTAAGGTATTACATATCTCTTCTGTTTTAAAACCGAAATTTACAAATTTCAAATATAAAAACTTATTCTTGAGAATTCAAGACGTTGTGTCCTAACTTACTGGATATGATGTTTTGTGTCTCGGGGTAGAAATTTTCTAAAATAAAGACATGCCTTGTTTCAAAGTCATGAGATGCTATATCCTAACTCACTGGGTATATTGTTTTATTTCTTTGAGGTAGGTAAGTCTGAGTTTTTTCTTTAGATAAAAGGACCATTTTCTAAAATTTCTCAAAGTTACAACATTAGGACATGATGTTACTGATTAGGTATCAATTTTTGGGCGTTATGAGGTGCTAACCCTTCCTCATACGTAACCGACTCTCGAGCCCATTTTTTTTCGTGGACCAAAATTAGTATTTTGAAATAAAATATTTTTAAGGTGATCCAATCACACCTAAGTAAAAAAGGATTGGTGGCGACTCCTATTTTCGTTTTTAAAAGTTGATCCCTGTTTTTTCATAAAGCATTTTGAAATGATTTCGACAGTTGATTTCATGTGAAGTTTGTGATTGTCTTTTCTAATAGTATTACTTTTAATATTTAAGTTTGAATCTGTGTTTTTATTTAATAATGTAATATAATTTATCAATGCATCTAAGCAAAGGTGAAATTAAAATTTTTATATACTTTTACGATAATAAAATATAATTTTATTAATTTTCATAAAAAATTAGACATAATTTGAATTTGTAACGATTAATAAAAGAAAGGAAGAAGTTCAATTGTTGTGGAATTATAATAAAAGTGGACATCACATCACCTATGGGTGGTATTACCTTTCCTATCCTCTTCATCGGGAAAAAGTGGTAGAATTATCTTACAACCCCTTTAATAAAATAAAATAAAAAAAATTCATCATTTAAATATTTATAATTTACTTTTGTCTTTCTAAGAATTTTTTTTTGCTTTGCCTATGTTAATTTATATGGGAAAACAATTTTTTCTTATTTATTTTTATTTAAAAGGAAATTCCAAAATATAAAATTATTTTTCTTGTATTTTTATTTGAATTATTAAATTTCAAAATATATAAAATTAAATTTTATAGTAGTAAAATAACCAAAAAGGAAGAAGTTAGAAGCAAAAGTGTTTTCCTTCTAAGCTATTCCTTTCCAATTATTTTGGCAAAGGAACGTAATTAAGCAAAAAATAAATTAAAAAAACCTGAAAAATTCTAAAACAGAGAAAGAAAGAGCACAAATACAAGTAAAAAACAAGCAAGGTAAAATCAGCATTTCTCTTCCTTTGAAAAACCTTCGAATTCCCTCCCTCAAACCTTTCTATTCATATAAACCCAAACAAATTCTCTTTGTTTCCCCTTATCTCAAAAACCCAGTAATTCAATTCCCTAAACATGAAAAACAAAACCCAGTAATTGAATCAGGGTCGTTATCGAACTTTGATATCAAATTCCGGGATTCAAAGGTTAATCTGGTTGGATTATAGGTGGGTTTTTGATTTGAAGCTTGATTGACAAATAAAATTGAGAAAGGGAAATGAGTGCTCAGAAGAAAAAAGCGTTTCAAATAGAGGCGTTTAAGCATAGGGTGGTGGTTGATCCCAAATATGCGGAGAAGACGTGGAAGATTCTGGAACATGCTATTCATGAAATTTATAATCATAATGCTAGTGGACTTAGCTTTGAAGAACTTTACAGGTTAGATTTATTTTTCTCTCCTTTTTTTTGTTATAATTTTTATGTAATTTTGTTAAATTCTGCATCTTTTACTTGAAGTATTTTGATTGTGATGTGAAACTTAGATAGAATTTTGGTTTAATTATTTAAAATATGCAAGTTGATGATTTCTTTGAACAATTGAGAATCTAAAACTATATTTAACCTTCTCTTTGTAAATATAAAATGGGATCATGTCTGAGTTCTGTAATTTATATAATTAGGCTATGAAGACTTGCCGAGATACTGGTTTTGTTAAGTTTCTTAGTTAATTGTCTATTGAATTGAGGTTCTAGTGTTGAAATGGTAACTACATCTATAAATTAACATGGAAAAAGAAAATGCTGCAAGTGGTTTATGGGTACTAAATGCAGAGATGAATTATAGATGGCATGATAAGCAGTAGGGTCCTTGGGTTCTGATTTTGAACTTGGTGGGGTGCCATTTTGAAAAATGAAATCTGAAAATGGTGTATGAAGTGTTGTTTATATTTTTCTGGAAGCTGAAGGTCGATGACACTTGCAAATGGACTTCAGTTTTGTGAACTGTCTCAGTAGTCGTGAGGACTCTCGACAAACTGGCTGATACAGAGGCCACTGCTGATTCTTCTGAAAGGGCTGCATTAATAGATAGTTCTCATCCCTTTTTTCTTTTCCTGTTTCCTTTGCATTCGCATAGCTCTCTTTTGCTAGTACTTGGGAAGTTTTTGGAGTTTTTGAGCTCTGCCATTTTGACGGTAATCTACACTGTATAAGAGAGAGGCTTCTTACAAAGTTGTGCTATTGTTTTTGGATCTTTGATTCCTCGAAACTGTCATCTCATATATTACTTCTAATAACTCATGAAAATGTTATGATATAGATGGTAGGTTTTTAGCTATATATGTGCTTGAAACAAATGCTGTTATGATTATTGAATATATAATGTGTCTTATGTGATGAAGTTGTTTAATATTATTGAAATGGCTTCCAGTTTCTAGCTGTCTTGAGATCTGCCATAGAACTGTCTTTGATATCTGCAAAATTTTAGGATTCTGACACCTAAGCATTAATGTAAACCAGGAATGCATACAATATGGTACTGCATAAATTTGGGGAGAAACTGTATTCCGGGCTTGTCACTACTATGACTTCTCATCTAAAGGAGATTAGTAATTCAATTGAGGCTGCTCAGGGAGGATTATTTTTGGATGAACTTAACAGAAAATGGGTAGAGCATAACAAGGCATTGCAAATGATCCGAGATATATTGATGTACATGGATAGGACCTTCATCCCAAACACCCACAAAACCCCAGTTCATGAGCTTGGGTTAAATTTATGGAGGGATGTTGTCACCCATTCCCATGCAATTCAGTCTAGGCTTCAGGCTATACTTCTTGAAAATGTAAGGAGAGAACGGAGCGGTGAAGTCATAGACAGGGGTTTAATGAGAAGTATCACAAAGATGTTAATGGATCTAGGTCCTTCCGTTTATCAGGATGATTTCGAGAAGCATTTTCTTGAGGTTTCAGCTGATTTTTATCGTCTCGAGTCTCAAGAGTTCATAGAGTCCTGTGATTGTGGGGAGTATCTAAAGAAAGCCGAGAGACGCCTAAATGAAGAAATAGAGAGAGTCTCGCATTACTTGGACACCAGAAGTGAAGTCAAGATAACAAATGTGGTAGAAAAGGAGATGATTGAAAGTCATATGCACAGGCTTGTGCAAATGGAGAACTCGGGGTTGATTAATATGATTGTCGATGAAAAATATGAGGACTTAGGAAGGATGTATTGCTTGTTTCGTCGAGTATCCAATGGGCTTGTTTTAATCAGAGATGTCATGACTTCATACATTCGTGATATTGGTAAGCAGTTACTCACTGATCCCGAAAGGCTGAAGGATCCTGTCGATTTTGTGCAACATCTGTTGGATTTAAAGGACAAATACGACAAGATTATCACTTCAGCATTTAGAAATGACAAGACTTTTCAAAATGCATTAAATTCCTCATTTGAATATTTCATCAATCTGAATTCTCGGTCTCCAGAGTTCCTCTCTTTGTTTGTTGATGACAAGCTTCGAAAAGGTTTGAGGGGGGTTACTGAAGAGGATGTGGAATTGGTACTCGACAAGGTGATGATGCTCTTCCGTTACCTTCAAGAGAAAGATGTTTTCGAGAAGTACTACAAACAACACTTGGCCAAAAGGCTTCTTTCAGGGAAGTCCGTCTCTGATGATGCTGAAAGAAGCTTGATTGTTAAGCTCAAAACAGAATGTGGGTATCAATTTACTTCAAAGTTGGAGGGTATGTTCACAGATATGAAGACATCACAAGATACGATGCAAGGTTTCCATGCAAGTCATGGTTCGGATATAGGGGATGGTCCCGTGCTTTCTGTCCAGGTTCTGACAACAGGATCTTGGCCAACTCAACCTATTACTACATGCAACCTTCCTGCTGAAATCCTGGGAATATGTGAGAAATTCCGTAATTATTACCTAGGTACCCATACCGGACGGAGATTGTCTTGGCAAACTAACATGGGGACGGCTGATTTGAAGGCAACCTTTGGTAACGGACAGAAGCATGAACTGAATGTTTCCACATACCAGATGTGTGTCCTTATGCTCTTCAACGATGCTGATCGACTAAGCTATAAGGAGATCGAGCAGGTGACCGAGATACCAACCTCAGACTTGAAAAGGTGCTTGCAGTCTCTTGCCTGTGTTAAGGGAAAAAATGTGCTTCGCAAGGAACCTATGAGCAAGGACATAGCAGACACTGATACCTTTCTTTTCAATGACAAGTATACAAGCAAGTTCTTCAAGGTCAAGATAGGCACTGTGGCTGCGCAAAGGGAGTCGGAACCTGAAAATCAAGAAACTAGGCAGAGAGTGGAGGAAGATCGAAAACCGCAAATTGAGGCAGCAATCGTGAGGATCATGAAAGCTAGGCGTGTGCTGGATCATAACAACATTGTTGCTGAGGTCACAAAACAGCTACAGTCACGGTTTCTGCCCAACCCCGTTGTAATTAAGAAACGGATCGAGTCCCTTATCGAGCGGGAGTTCCTGGAGAGGGATAAAGGTGACAGGAAGTTGTATCGCTACCTTGCTTGAAAAGAACGTCGTCTTCACTTGCCAGGGTTTTGATGATGCCTTTTATTGCTTTTGAGTTTGGATATCAGGTCTGTGGAATCTCACTTACATTTTATAAGTTGAGAGATTGTTTCATGAATTATAGATAGTTGAGGTGAATTCTTGATGTATGTATTGATTGCATTTTGTTGCTTTAATTCACCCTTAATTTACTTATAGTTTATTTATCTTTGAGTTGGTTTGAAAGCAGCACAAAATTCAAGGAAGCAGCCAGGGATGATGTCTTAATATTTGGATCAAATTGCAGAATTTTTCATCTAAAGCAACCAAGTAAACAGGTTGATTAAACATTGTAATTCATTCCATCATATATAAAACCAGCGATGGGTTACAAACGAATTATCAGAGCATGATAAACAAGATCTAATCAACAACAAGCGCATGGACTTCAAACATCACAAGTTTTAGTTTTGCCTCCAATATGCATTTCACGGTTCACGAGTTATAGCAAAGAGATCATCCGAAGGGGAATTCCTAAGGATGTTTGGCGAGAAAGTAACTCTTCGCACACTTCTTTCATTGTTGGTCGAGACTTCGGTTGCAGATTTAAGCAAGCGAATGCCAGTGTAGCAACATGAACAAGATTTTGTGTTACTAGTTGGCTTGTTGGAAGTGGTAAACTGTTGTCTAACACATCAACCAACTTCATGTTTGCCAAAGAAGTTGGTGATGACAACCATGATAACACTTCTTCAGGATGCTTTCCCATTAATGTTTCCAGTGCTACCACTCCAAAACCATAAACATCGCATTTTTCGGTGACAATCATTGAATACGCAAGTTCTACATACACAAATTAGTAAGAAGAAATTCAATTATATGTTCAGAGAAAAGGTCAGTAAATCAAGTAAAAAAGAAAACACCACCTGGAGCTACGTAGCCACAAGTTCCGATAATAATGGTCTGATTGGATGAATCAAGATCCAACATTCTAGCTGTTCCAAAGTCGGCCACAAAGGCCTCAAAACTTGAGTTTAAACGAACATTGTTACTTGATATGTCTCGATGAACTATTGGAGGGCAGCAATCATGGTGCAAGTAAGACAAAGCATGTGCTATGCCTTTGATGACCTCTACTCTTCTCGTCCAATCCATTTCCGCAGCATCCACTTCATCCCTTAGGTTGCAGAACAAACTCCCTTTTTCCATGTATTCATAGATCAAAAACATGGATCTTCAGTGTAGACAAAACCCGTGAAGCTTCACGATGTTTCGATGTCGTATTTCTGATAGAAACTTGATCTCGTTCCTGAAACTCTTGTCAAAAGTTGGATTTTCGGCTTCTAAATGATGAAGTTTCTTCAAAGCAACTACTTTACCAAAAGGGAGTTTTGCTTTGTAAACACTGCCATAACCACCAACTCCAATACAGTATCGGAAGTCGAAATCCTCTGTTGCTGCAACGATATCCTCGTATGCTATCCATCATAGTTCCATATGGAACACAAATCCCCATTCTTCGTCGGTTGTACACCGACACGGTTATTCTTGAGCTTAAATCGTGAAAACAGAAAATATCCCAAAATGGAGAATGTGGAGAAGATGGCAATAGGGAGGAATATTTTGATATAGTAAAGAATTGTACTGGTGTTGGCTTTGTTGGTTACTGGAGGAGGACACATATAGGGTGATAAATCGCTGTTGCCTTCAAATGGATCGGGAGAAATCTTGTTACAACCATTTCCAGCGTCGACAATATAGAGATCAGTAGCAGACAAGATAGGGATGGGACCCGAGAGTTGGTTGAAGCTAAGGTTTAGACTTGATAGATCAAAAAGCTTGCGGATTTCTTTTGGGATAAAACCTTTTAATAGATTAGAACCAAGGCTTAAGTACTGCATCTTTGATAAACTACCAATACAAGAAGGGATTGAACCACTCAATTTGTTTTGGGAGAGGTACAATGAAGTTAAATTTGGTAGATTACAAATTTCTTGGGGAATAGGACCTTTTAATAGATTAGAACCAAGGCTTAAGTCCTGCATCTTTGATAAACTACCAATACAAGAAGGAATTGAACCACTCAATCTATTTTGGGAGAGTGAAATGTACTCCAGTTTCGTCAAATGACACAAAGCTAGAGGGATATGACCAATAAAATTATTATTAGTGAGGAATAAAAGGTTGAGGTTCTCCAAATTTTCAGTATCTTGAGGGATTGAACCTTGAAGTTGGTTATTATCAAGGTACAAAACTTCCAAATTGGTTAATTGGTAGAGAGTAATGGGTATTGAACCAAGTCTATTGTTGTAGAGATCCAAATAAGTCAAACTCCTCAAATGTCCAATTTCTAATGGGATAGATCCATTGATTTGGTTCCCCCAACAGATCAGATATTGGAGACTGGTTAATTGACCCAAAGCAGAAGGGATTGGACCAACAATTCCACATCGACTTAAGTTTAAAGTCACAAGGTTCTCAAGATTCCCCAATTGTGGAGGGATGGAACCATTAATATTATCATTATGGGAAATGTCGAGGAATTTTAATTGGGTCAGCTTCCCTAGAGAAGGAGGTAACTTACCAGATAAACCACAATTGGACAAGTCAAGGTACTTCAATGCTGATAGATCACCTATCTGATGCGGGATTTTTCCTCTAAGTTGATGATCACTAAGATCAAGATGGACAAGATTTGGAAATGAAGAGAAATTCAGTTTCCCAAATCTATCTCCAACCTCAATGTTGGGCGCATCAGATAAGTTAATTTCGGTGATGCTTTCAGCAGTGTTGCAGGTTATACCAGGCCACTGGCAACGTTATGAAGTATTGCTGCTATGGTTACTCCACCACCTGCTTTCTAGCAGAGCTATGGCTTCGGACTCCAATGGCGATGGATATGCTGTTGTCACAGTTGTAGCAAAGGAAAGAAGGATGGTAGCCCACAGTACCCCTAGAATAATAGAAATGGTCATGGATGAGGCCATGTTTAATCTGGTAAGGATTTAGTGGTAGCATATATGTTATGGTTTCCAAACTGATGAATTTAAAGGAACTCATCAAAGGATTCAAGGTCCTGTTGCAATAGTTGTGGGGGCCAGTTGTTGTCATTGCTTCAGTCCTTGTCATGGAACTTAATTCATCATGCGCAATGCTTTACTTTTCATGGAAATTTCTATGTTGTTAGTATCAATAATGCAAATACTATATTATAGGATTGAATCTTTGCTCTTCCTCTGGTCCATATTTCTTGATAATGATACCTCCTGATTTTAATTTTCATCAAAACAAATCGATGCATGTGTCTTGATATTTTAATTTCTTATGGAAAATTCATACATGATTTAACTTTAAATTTTTTTATGCAAATTTAAGTTATAAAAATTATATTATAAAAATGGTTAAAATCTAAAAATTTTAAGTTGTGGCCTGTTGGGAGTATTTACCTTCCCAAGGAATATTCTAGGTTTAAATCTCATTGTTCAAAAAAAAAAAAAATTGTTATAACCTAACATAAATCATTTTTCTTATTATTTTTATTAGTAATCATATTATCGATTATTTTCTTGGACTAACATGTTAAATATAATGATTTTATTTTAATTTTTGTTACTTGTTTAGAAATTTTTAATTGTAATGATAATTTATTATAGTAATTAATATTTTAAAAATATATAAATAAGTAACCGTCTAATTATAAATTATAAATTACAATTTGTACTACTTAAATATAATATAAGAAATTATAGGAAATTATGATGTAATTACACTCCGTCACCCAAACAAAAAATCATAATTCTTTGTAATTAAATCTCTTGTAATTTCTACTTAATAATTACAATTATTCTATCCGATTATTATGTGTTGTCAAAACAAATTTTTGCAATTGCTTGGAAAAAAAAAAGTCTGCTTAATTTAATCCAAAACTGCATGATTTTGAAAATATTTCCTTTCTCATTGAATTAAAATTTTCATACAAAAAACATGGGAAATTCTTTACACGTAAAACTGGAACACCCCCTACAAGCTGCAAATGTTGATCCCATGACAACGAGTCAACGACGATTCCATCTTTAATTTGGTTTAACAATTTAAAGATGTTGATGGATATACTTTCCATTAAATGCCTCATTTTCCACAAAAGATTATGACTCAAGGGAATTTTTGGTTCAGTCGTGATTGGAAAACTTTTAACGTGGCATTTTCTCTAAATATCGTCTTCAGTTTCTATCTTAGAAATTTCTCACCCATTAAGACTCACAAAGTGGAGACTTCAAATAAAGTAATGGTGTTTTCACTATTGACAGATTTTAATGAAGTTATATCTATGTTTATATTATATATTTTATTAAATTGGTGTTACGAGTTTATTTGATATTATTTCGTTGAAAAATTATTTAAAAATTAGTTTTTAATAAAGTAATAGATATTAATATAAGGTTAAAGGGTAAAAAACACCTTAGTAAAAAGTTAAAAAATCAATTAAGTTCATAATAGAAAAATAGATCCAATTGAGCATTCAATGGGAAAAAAACCAATTGGCTCCTTTTGTTAACAAAAATTGTTGATGACTGATTTTATCAATATTGGTTGTTGATATGGTTGACGGAAGCTATGACAAGTTAACATTTGACATGCCACATAGAAGTATGTTGATGTTGCTTGTCAAGTTATTAAAATATTTTTAAAAATGTAAAAATTATAAAATATATAAAAATTATTGAAAATATAAAAGTAATATATTAATGATTTTTAAAAGTTCTAAAAATTATAAAATATAACTTGACTCGCTATGAGAGATTTATTTGATATTTCACTCAAATGTCTATAGAAATACTCCCATGTATTGGTAGTGTAAATAATCTTTAGACTTAAAAGACAAACTCTACTTGTATGTTGACCATCATACTTTGATTCATCACCAAATGGATTCGCATTGATAGGTGCTTAAAGTAGAATGTTTTAGGTATGGTATAACATACAAAGGTGATGGAGTGGTTTAGAAAGGACTCATCACCCCAAGTGATATGAGGGGACATATCTTTTTTGCTCTTGACTTGTATAACTACAAGTCTTTAGTGAAGGCCGATAATCAGGGTTAATACAAGGACTCGCAAGTCTAACATGGATAAGCAAAAGTAGGCACCATGTCATGCCTTTTAGCTTATTCGGGATATATGATGGAAAGATTGAATTACACATAAATACTAGACACTGAAAGTTTTTGTAAAAAAAAAATTAATTTTAATTTTACCAATAATTTGGGTCATAATAAATTACTAAATTCTACTCATTTTTTAATTGAAATAGATTATATTTATTACTAACATAATTCAAAGCCTAACGGGTGACACACAAAAAAAACCAAGTTGTAGTGTATACGTTATAGTTTCCAAACTGATCGATTTCTATAGGAGTCAATGTCTTTTTGCAATTGTTGTTATTGCTTCAGTCGATGTCATGGAACTTACTTTTTCATATGCACTACAGCAAAACAGACATTTAGTGGCGTTTTTAGTGGCGTTTTAAAGAAAAACGCCGCAAAGATTATACATTAGAGGCGTTTGAAGGAAAACGCCGCAAAAAAATGAGCAATTGCGGCGTTTATTTCCAAAACGCCGCTAAAAAGTATATATAGCGGCGTTTATTCTTAAAACGCCGCTAAAAGTCTGAGCATTAGCGGCGCTTTTGGAAAAAACGCTGCTAAAAGTCTGAGCATTAGCGGCGCTTTTGAAAAACGCTAAAGACTGACTATTAGCGGCGCTTTTAGAAAAACGCTAAAGACTGAGCATTAGCGGCGCTTTTCACAAACGCTAAAAGTTTTTCATTTTTTTTCTTATTCTTG
Organism: Gossypium rotundifolium; assembly: GCA_025506655.1. Lineage (NCBI taxonomy): Eukaryota > Viridiplantae > Streptophyta > Magnoliopsida > Malvales > Malvaceae > Gossypium > Gossypium rotundifolium. Next base: position 11,416,698 of record CP106730.1, on the reverse strand, counting down.
CTTTGAATTATATTTTATTTTGATACATTCACTTATAAGCAATGAGAAAGTTTCATTTTAGTTACTTAATTATGAAAAGTTACAAATTGCTAACTAAACTATTTAGAAGTTTTCATTTAAGTTACAAATTAAGCTATTAAAATTAATTTAGGGTTTAATGTTTAGTATGTTAATTTTATGGTTTAGGGTTTATTATATTGGTGTATGGGTTTAGTGTTTTAAAGTTTGTTGTTTGGGTTTATTGTATAGTGTTTAATATCTTAGTGTTTATCGGTATTAAGGTTTAAGTGTTAGTGGTTAGGGTTTATGGTTTATGGGTTTAGGGTTAGGTGTTTGAGGAAAATGATTAATGTGTTAGGTTTCTGAGTTTAGGGTTTATGGTTTAAGTTTAGGATTTTATGGTTTAGGGTGTTAGCTATATAACCCAAAATCTCGAAACCGAAATCCCTCATGAGGGATTTATGGTTAATGTGTTAGCTATTAAAATATATGTTTTGTACTACACTAACATTGGCCACATGAATTCCCAAAAAGTTGGTCTCGGATTATGGTTTAAGGTTTGCAGTTTAGAGTTTAGGGTTCGAGTTTTATGATTTAAAATTTATGGTTTGGGGTTTTGAGTTTGAGTTTTAGGCTTTGGTGTTTGTGGTTTAGGTATAATATTTAAGGTATAAGGTTTATGATTTAGGATTAATCTTAGATTTTTAGAATATAAATCAAAATAAGATAAATGTAAATTATTATTTTAAAAAATATATATCAAAATGGGTTAAATCCCAAAAGCATACATGAACAATGGTTTAGTGTGCAATTGTATACATAAACTTTAATTTGATCCAAATCTTGTAAAATATTAACACAATTATTGATGTAATTAACATCATTTTTATTTATATATTGCATACATAAAATTTATATTTGTTCAATATAAAAATATATTGATGTATTTATATTTTAAAATAATGTGTATGATTAAATCAAAATTAAAGTTTCAACTATACATTTAAACCACAATTAGAATTTCACATCTAGAATTACACATTAAACTAAAATTTATATATAATTCGAGATGTATTTATATCAAAATTTAGGTGTATACATATAATTAAATACCATTTATATAAAAATCTAAACAACTAATGCAGACTATACTTAAAAGAATAATGTTGATGTAAAAAAAAAAGAAAATCCTAAAAGAGTTGATAATGGTAATTAATTTTTAAGATTTAATAATAAAAATTAAAAACTTAAAAACTTAAAAATTTAATATTTAATATTTTAATTAAAAAGTTCAATGCTCAAAATATAATAAAAATAAAAATTCAAAAGAAATAATAATCTCAACACAAAAATTTTAAGAGAAAAAATATAAAAAAAATATAGGTTAAAAAATAAAAAAATAAAATTATGTAATAGTGGCGTTTTTATAAAAAAAACGCCGTAAAAAATAAGTTATACCGGTGTTTTATTAAAAAACGCCACAAAATTTCATATAACAAGAGAACTAGTTTTTTCTCTTCTAAAATTAAGTTCACTATCCTGATTCTTATTTCCCAAAACCCTAAATTTCCTAAGTCCCCAAAATTTACTAAGTCTCCGGAGGTTCTCGATTGTGAGCGTTATCTTGATACCTTGGACCCTACCTTTTATTCTTGTTTTCATACTACTAATGTTGCTAGACAAGCTATTGTTGAAGCTCTTCAATCTGATAAGTTCAATGGCTATTCACCCACTGTTGGTCTTCCCCAAACCAGAAGGTTCAAAAATTTCCCATCTTTTGTTAATTATTTTCTTTGCTTAATGGCTGAATTTCTTCAATTTTATTATGAATATCTTCAGCTCCACCATGATTTACTTCTTCTTTCTTTTTTTTTTTTAATGTTTCATTCTGTTCTGAAAGTTATCTGCAATCCTATTGATGCTTCATATTTCAATTGACAAGCTTTTATGGTCAAAGAAGGTTTTTCTTTTAATAATCTAATAAGGTTTTTCTTTTAATAATCTAATAATTTATTTTAAATTTTCATGGTTACTCAAAATAATTTATTTCTTTTAGTTCGTCAAATCCTACAATTGATGAAGTTGAGGACTTGGAAATTATCGATTTGTTTTCTTAAGTTTTGGCTTTGTTTTGTCTTCTTTTGCTCTCATGGCTTAAGGTAACATGGTGGTTCATTAAATCTAGATTTAATTTCTACATTTAAAATCTAAGTGACCCAAAGTAGAAATCGGGGTTTCGCAATCCTAAGTTCTTTGTTTTAAACTTTTACAAGAAAAAACAAATTACAAGAGATAGAGTGTAAAAATGCCAAATAAATTGAAGGTAAAGTCGGTTTATGTTCTGTAAAAGATACAGTATTTCTTTTGTACTAAATTGGGTAACTGTTGGAATGGATCCTATGACTTTTTATTATAGTTTTAGTTGATTTGCAATTAATGTTAGTTCTTTGAAATTTTTTGTGGAATTCTATGGAAGCTAGTCATACCTTTTGGTTGATATTGGTGTTTAACTTTCTTTTTTCTTGTTTCAATCATTTAGTTTGACTTCCTTGGTAAAGATTCGACTCAATATGTGAACACAGTGGAGGTTGAGCTTCTTGTCTACAATGCAATTGGACAGTTTCAAACTGGTCAGTTCATGATCTCTCATATTTGGATTCATATGCAGATGATTGACTTAAGCCAAAGAGTATGGTCTCTCTTTTATGTAGGGAAAAGCAAAAGTGATGATCTTGTATGTACTTTTCCAGTATTTCTTATGTGATTTGAATGGATAAATTTTTAGAAAATTTTGTTAACATTATTCTTCATTTGTATTTTCTTTGGTTGGATAATAGTTAAATAAAGAAACCAAAGATGGGGATGTGGCAAAAAAGTTGTAATCTACCAGCATGCAAATAAAGAGGTAAGAACAATTCCCTACTAGATCTTAAGCTAATGGAGTCTAGTTCGACGTCTTTGTTTTGACATCTATAATTTTCATTGTTCCTACTACAGTTGCAATCATATGTAATCATCAATGAGTATTTCAAAATCTCATAGTGCATGATGTCAAGGTTGATCGAGAAAATAATGTAACTCAAGGTAATAACTCTTTATAGAACTTTCTTGGAAAACTTCAATGGCTTTCCTTGGAGCACTATTGTTATTTTAGTCGCGTTGTTCCTATGTATCTTATGCCCATGCTTTAATTTCCTTGGAGCACTATTGACATTCTTTATGGTAAGATATTTTCTTTCTTGGTTTTGCCGTAAAAGTTTAGTTTTTTTAAAGTCAATTTCATTTTTTGTTTTGTTTCTCGTACTGTAGCAATCTGTCAGGTTTAAATGTTGATGGGAAATCTCAACAGCTATTGGAAAGCTCAAGGACCTTGTTGCAATGTACTGTTTATTTTTCATTGCCTTTTCTCTTTGAAATCCAATCTTTGTTCTATCATATGAGAAATTTGATATAAACTGTAAGTATATTAGTTGCTCTTATGCATGAAATTTGATTGAGACTGACCCTTTTTTTTATTACCAGTGACCTTAGAGGAAATCGTTTGTCCGGTCAAATACTGGACGAGATTGGTGAATGTTCATCATTGAAAAGCCTGTAAGTAGTTTACTAGAAAAGAGCTCAATTGAAGTTTAGTTAAGTATCTTGTAAGTTAAACTGAACATTGTTTTGTTGGAGTTATTAGGGACCTATCTTTTAATGAGTTATATGGAGACATACCATTTTCGATATCGAAATTGAGGCAATTGGAATTCTGTAAGTTAATTCAAGCATTTCTCACTATATATCGCGTCCACCGCTAATTCTCGGTTTGCTCGGTTCTTCTAATTTGAAACTTTTAAATGACTGTTCAGAGTTCTGAAAAACAATCAGTTAATTAGATCGATACCTTCAACATTGTCACAGATTCCAAACTTGAAAGTTCTGAAGATGAATTCAGCATCACTTCTACCTTTGTTTTCCATTTTACTCGTCATGCTCGGACTTACCGTACAAAGCACTAATATCACAAGTATGTATGAATGTACTTCTCATTCGACTTTTATGCTTCCCCTCCCCTCCCGTCCCGAATTTGATCGTAATGCACAACACTTGATTGCCTAAGCTGCAAGTTTAATAACTTCCTCCTGATTTTGGGTGTTTATTGCAACACAAGTGATTATATCGTATTTCAATCATACAAAAGCCTCTAAGGTCCTGTTTGAAATTCGCTTGCTTGGCACCTTTGTTTGTCTTGTCACTTTTTTAGATACCGCTTCCATGCCATCACCGCAATGAGAGGTTATTATGGAAGTTCGCCGCATTATGGTTTCTGACTTGAAATTTCTATGTTTTCCATATTCCCCATGTCAACCATTGCCAATCATCCCAACCATTCTTTCCGGCTTCAGTCCACCTCTTTGATCCAGTTATATAGGCTTAAGTATTAATGATTATTTAAATATTCAAGACTAACAAAGAAAGGTTGATTGCTGCTCTTTTTTCTTCTTTTTTTTGGTTTGGAATTAAATCCATTTTCCGGTTTTACAGGTGCTCATTCATCAACGTTAACTATTGTAAACAATTGCAACTATACAGTTTGGCCAACGGTAGTGTCTAATCCTGAATCTACGCAAATTTCCTTCGATTTCATTCTTCAACCAAAGAATCAACATCTATTTCGCTCCACCATCTTGGTCGTAATTAAAAGATTATTTGAATACGAAAGCTTGTAATGTATTAAGTATACCAAAAAATGCATCTCATTGATTAGTTAATAAAGGTAAATTTAGTTTTATTTATATTTTATGTCAATTCAAATATTACTAAGTTCGTGGTTTGACCGAGACTTTAAATTTTAAGATTTCAATTTTAGTCTTTATCGGTATTTCATTTTTTTGTACAATTATTATTTATACTCATGTTATTTCTGGAAAAAAAGCGAACATCCAACTAATAGACCACAACTTTGAGGTTCATTAGTACTACATTTTTAATTATGTGGTATCATATGATTTAGATAAAGAGGCAAGTATTGGCCTTCACCCTCCCAAAAATAGTAAATGTGCCTTTTAGTCCTTTTGAAATTTATGAAATTATAAGTTAATATAATGGTAGTATAAGCACTTCGACTCTTCAAAAAGTTAGAATTCATCTCAATAAATTTATATGACATTGTCTTTATATGACATTGATATGATAATTTTTATTCCCTTTTCTTTGTTATGTGCTCTGTGCATTCATTTGGTTTGTTGAATGATGAAGTGAATTTTTCTTATTTCTTCATAAACTAATTATGCTTTCTGACTTTCATTTGTCTACATTAGTCTTGGTTGTCGCATTGGAAAAGGTAGAACGAAGCTCAGGTTCACTAATAGGAAGCAGTATAACTTCTATCCAGAAGAGTGCGGCTTTTAAGGTTATATGTGGGACTTTATAAATTGTATATTTTAAGTAAAAACTCATTAGTAGTGCAAATGGTAAAACCGCCATCCTAATTGTCGCCTCTTACTCTTTTTTAAATGTTCTATGTTTAGGTTTTCCTTTTCTTGAAATGGTTCTATTTGTTGATAAACGATCGTAGAAGAGTGTTCTCTTGATAAGGTAGTGAATCTCTTTGCTTTAAATCCTCTATTCTATTTAATAAACTTTTGCATGTGTGAACATTGATGCCTAATCTGAGTCTTGTGAAGGTTAATAAAGTTTTATTTGCTTGATCTTATTAATTTGGTATTATTGAATTTGTCAAATATACTCATTATGGAATGCAATTTTAAAATGTGCATATCTCTATGTTTACTTGATAATATAATTATAAAGAGTACTTCTTAGATCATAGATCAACATACGCTACACTGATTTCTCCAATATAGCTCATCTGATGTGGAATTTTAAATACAAATGGGAAAAATCTTATCTGTGATTGCAGACTCTGGAGATTGAGGGAGACCTTCCCGACAAAGTGAACTTCTATAAAGGAGTATTCTATAATTATTTTAGCATAGGTATGGAATCAAGGTTCTTCAACTAGAAACTGCGGCTGGTGCAACAATTAGGGTATAAAATTGTACCAATTATGGTTATGATGTATTAAAATGTAAAAAGATCTATCTAACCATGTGTTTTCCTTATGTGATGATTAAGTTCTTTGATCATGCTATTGGTATTAATGTACCTCGATCGTTATTCCTTATGTCTTGTTCATGAATTTTTATTTTAATATTTATTGTTCATGAATTTTTATTTTAATATGTCTTCAAATTAAATTATACATTTCTAAATTGGATTTTGGGCATTTTTATAATATTTTATTTTTTTTATTTTTCATGACTTTTTAGCGGCGTTTTTGGGAAAAGCACCGCTAAAAGTATAATTTTGTATTTTTTTATTTTCATGATTTTTAGCGGCGTTTGTGTGAAAAGCGCCGCTAAAAGTCATGCTTTTAGCGGCGTTTGTGGGAAAAGCACCGCTAAAAGTCATGGCTTTTTGCGGCGTTTGTGGGAAAAGCGCCACTAAAAGTCATAACTTTTAGCGGCGTTTTTTTCTCATAAATGCCGCTAAATTTTGCGGCGTCTGTTTTAGCGGCGTTTTTTGTGGCGCTTCTAAAAGCGCCGCAAAGACTATTAGTGGCGCTTAAAAATGCCGCTAAAGGCCTAAAAAAACACCGCTAAAAGTCCAAATTGCTGTAGTGATGCAATACTTCTTTTTCATGGAAATTTCCATTTCGTGCCTGCATAGTGATTAGAAAAGATAAGTATACATTTTCATGTTGTTATTAACATCAATGATGCAATTGCAAGAGATGAGTGTTGGATTGAATTGAGTATGTGAAAAATATAAAGTCGGTAGTGACAATATATATCGCAAAGAAAAGAGAAATAAAATAAAGAACACACAGATTTTACGTGGAAACCCTTTCGGGAAAAAATCACGGGCAGAGGAGAAGAAAAATTCACTATATCGAATTCGAATCGATTATAAGAGGAATAGACTATGTCTATTTATAAGCTTGTAAAACCCAATTCTAATCAAAGTAAAAATATATTATGTTAATAAATGCTAAATATATTATACTCATAAATACTAAATCTTCTAGAAAGAAGATATATTTTGTTTAACTTGACTTGCAAGCAATATTTTAGAATTTAGGTCACACAACTCTAACAGAGTAAAATAATTTTGAGTTAATTGATTTGACGAGTCTCATTTTATCATCCTAACTTAATTTGGAATTTTTTCCAAATTGAGGTGAGTGAAATGAAATTCGAGTCAAGGCAGATCGAGTGAAAATATTTGAGTTAAATTAAAAAATTAAACATGTCACATTAAAATCTTACTACAATATAATAAATTTCATGTTAGAGCTTACAAATTTAAAATCATATATATATATATATATATATATATCTTTGAAAACTCTTTTACACAAAATGAGAGACTTTAGAATGATTAAATAGGATTAAGTTTTATGAAGTTTGCTAATTTGAGAGGCTTAATCAATTAGCTCAAGGTTACAGTATTTTCCTTGAGCAGATTAAACTGGATTAAGTTTTAGTATTTTCATATTTTATTGTATAAGGCAAAATGTCTTATATAATATTTCAATGATTGAAATATTATTAATGTGACATCTTATTTGAAAATTCCAATGTGAATTAATTATTTGAAAACAACTTAATTTCATGAATTTTCTTTGCAATTGTTTGAAATAAAAAAAAATCAGTTTAATTTGGATCCCAAAGTATATGATTTTGAAAATTTCAATATGAATTAATTATTAGATTTGAGTGTAATTACTTGCAATTACAAATATATAACATGTTTGATTAACCATTATAATTGATGAGTCCACTAAATTGAACGTAAGTATAGCACCTCAATACTATTCAATTTTTAGGGGTTGAGAGTTGGGGTATGTCGAAACCATTTTAAAATCGGGTTTAGAAAAATGGGGATCGACTTTAAAAAATGAAAAATGGGAGTCGCCACCAATCTTTTTTAATTAGGTGTGATCGGATCACCTTGTAAAATGTTTTATTTTAAAACATTTAATTTTGGCCTACGAAAAACCAGAAAACTGGTTCGGGAGTCAGTTATGTACGAGGAAGGATTAGCACCCTCGTAACGCCCAAAAATTGGTACCTAATCGATTGAATCATGTCCAAATGTTTGAAATTTAAAAACTATTTAAAAATATGATTTCTAAAAAAAAACTTTGAGCAATCTAGGTTAAATTTGAGATTTTCTTGTTTCGAAGGAATATAAACATCACATCCAGTACGTTAGGACACGAAATTTAAGAACCTTCAAAATCAAAATCATCTCATTATTTATAAAACTTGAAAAGGGTATTTAGTTATTTAGCCAAACGAAAAATCGCAACCCAGTACGTTAGGGCACTATTTCCCGAATTTTTAAATACCAAAACATTGCCTTATTTTAAAAAACCCTTTTTTTTAAAAAAATGATAGTTTTGCAAAAATGGATTTTTTATTTAAATAACAACAAAGTAATAACATTGTATTTATAAACTATCAACATACATATTAAAGGCAATTATAGTGCATTAACATTTAATATAAACAATAATATATCATACAAAATGCAACAAATAATAATTCCTATACTAAAGTCATTTACAAATATTTAATGAGGATTAGACAAATATAATGAATCAACACAATTAATTATGAACATATAAATAATATAAACAATGTATAAAATATATAATGATTTAAAAATATAAAAAAGAATATTGTAAATGTAATATTTTGTAAATAACTTTAACTAAATATATGATATAATATAATATTATATAAAAATTTTAAAATATATAATATAGTATATAGATATTAAAATAATCCTGTAAATAAAATATAATAATAATTTATTTTATATAAAACAATAATATGCCAATTTTTATAATGTAAATAAATGATAATTTATACAATAGAAATAATAATTTATAAATAAACCAGGGGTTAAATTGTAATAAAAGTAAACTGTCAGGGTTAATTTCATAAATATGAAAATGCGAATCGGACCGATTTAAAAATGATAGAATTGCGGAAGGACTAAATAAATAAATAAACTATTAGCATAAAAACGCGCGGATCTTTATCGGGTCATCGGGTCGACGCGCGGATCCTACCAGTGCAAAACGGCGTCGTTCTATTTTAGTTATATATATCATTTTCGTTACCAAAAAAATCATTTCCACCCAGTTTAGAAAAAAAAATTCGAAATACTCTCTAAAATATTCATCCTCCAGCCCAGACTCCGATTGCTGGTTTTGGAGGCATGCGCCTCACGCGCCTCCACGGCCGGTGGCCGGAGGCCCAAGACTCCCGAATCCGATCGCTTTCGAAGGGTAAACGTCTCTTCCTTTTTGCTTTTTTTTTTTTAAAACAGTGGTTATATATGCAATAAATAGATAAATAAAAAAATAATAAAATAAACAGTATGAAATTTAAGAAATCACCTCAGTGAACTCGATTTTTATTTCTCTGAGTTTGCGACAATGCTTTCGACTTATTGATTTTTGTGTTTGTATCTTTTCTAAAAATAATCTCTGTGTGTGTATTTTTCTCTCCAAAAAAAAAAAACCTCCCTTTACATGTTTTTTACTCGGTTTTATAACCCAAAAACAAAATAAAAGAAATGGAAAATATATCTTTTCGTCTTTCCATATCTGTGCTTTCCTATTTTGCTACGATTTGTTCCCTTTTTGCTGTTTATTTCTTTCCTTTGCAGGTTTGAAATCTCGCGATGGTGGTGATTCAAGCATGAATCAACGCACGAACGAGGGCCAGACGAGGCGGTGGCGCGACGATTGGTTTCTATCTGAAGCGGCGTGACTGTTGAGCTCCTATTGGATGACGGTTGGGTAGTCTCTACTTGCGGCGTGAAGATGACTTAGGGTTTTAGGAAACCCTAAGTTTTTGCTGGGCTTGTTTGGTTCTTGGTCCGCTTTGGGCTCCACATGTTGGGTTTAGGCTATAATCCATTTAGGGGTATAAGTGGGTCTGGGTATTTTGATTGGTTCTAGGCTGAGGTTGGGCTAAAGTCTGTAATAGGGACTGTTAAAAAAACATTTCTGGTTTATTTTAGCCCGGGCAAAATGGGTTATTACAGCTACCCCTCTTTGCTCATTGTTGTGAAAGAAGAATAGAGCAAAGACTATAAAAGGACCAATTTTGCTCGGCTTTGGCGGAGCCTTGGCTTTTTGATCTTCTTCAAATAGCTTTTAACTCCACTGCAACCTCAGGGAAATAAAATCTTCTTTCTTTAGTCTACTCCACTGCAACTTCAGGGAGATAAGACTAAAGTGTCTTCAATCTGCTTCCCACAACCTTAGGAAGATAAGATCTTCTGTTTTCGATTTGCTCCACTGCAACTTCAAGGAGATAAAATATTCTATCTTTAGTCTACTCCACTGCAACTTCAGGGAGATAAGACTAAAACGTCTTCGATCTGCTTCCAACGACTTTAGGAAGATAAGATCTTCTGTTTTCGATTTGCTCCACTGCAACTTTAGGGGGATAAAATTTTTGTCTTTAGTCTATTCCACTGCAAATTCAGGGAGATAAGACTAAAACGTCTTCGATCTGCTTCCCACAACTTTAGGAAGATAAGATCTTCTGTTTTTGATTTGCTCCATTGTAACTTCAGGGAGATAAAATCTTCTATCTTTAGTCTACTCCACTGCAACTTTAGGGAGATAAGACTAAAATGTCTTTGATCTGCTTCCTACAACTTTAGGAAGATAAGATCTTCTATTTTCGATTTGCTCCACTGCAACTTCAGGGAGATAAAATCTTCTGTCTTTAGTCTACTCCACTGTAACTTCAGGGAGATATGACTAAAACGTCTTCGATCTGCTTCCTACAACTTTAGGAAGATAAGATCTTCTTTCTTCAATCAGCTCTGCTGCAACTTCAGAGAGATAAGACTGAAAGTGTCTTTTGATATGCTTCATGCAACTTCAATAAGATAAGATCTGAAACTTCACCGATATCGCTATACCGTCTATCCTGTAGACTCAGTTTCATGTGTTATGAGTGACATGAATGCGACATGTCATGAAGATGATTAGAATGCAACGACCTGAATAAATCGAATGCTCCTAATAAAATTTGCTATGATACAAAAGTGTTATGAGCATGATTCCTACTCTAGGTATTATCACTCATTTGTTCTTCATTTCTGCTCATTAATCACATTTTGTTTGACCAGCTTGGCTCAATGTAATTTTCGAGTCAACTTTACTTGGATCTTGAGAACACAAGGCTTGTTCCATCATACCACGTTGAGAGTCGAAACTCTTTCAATTTAATCCATCTGTGAATTTCAAATTCAACCCATTTCACCACGATTCAGGGTTTCTTAGTTCACCATACCACCCCAAGTGTCATGATCTGATGACGTCACGTCTATTTATCAAATGGACAAAGAATCCAGAGAAATAGTCTCTATCCAGACTCTTCTTTTATGTACATGGAAATTCTAAACAATTGTCTTGTTTTGGTTCCTTGTCTTATCTAGAAATTTCCAAAGTAATATGTAAAACTTCTCTTTTGTGAAATTATTAGTTCGTCAATCATTATTTCAATGCAACACATTTATGAATAATAGGTAACAAATAAATTGATCACAAAAGAATGATTAAAATTTGAATAAATTTATAAAAAGAATACAAAGAAAAATTATCTGGAACATATCTTTGAGAAGAAAAAGAATCCAAAGATAGTAAAATTAATAAGACAAAAATCAGATGCCCTAGGTATCGCAGATTGAGCTTCCATATACAAACTTCATAAAGACTGCCTTGAGTTCAACATGTGTTTAGAAGATCCAAAGTTTTTTGTTGATGCCCCATCATGCAACATTCTCCCTTACATTGTTGTTTTAGGTGTAGCAAGATGACTGTTCATCCGTGCAGAATTTGAATTGCCCTTTTCGGGTTTTCAACTCAAAACCCCTTTGGTCTCAAGGCACCTTTTGTGGGTTTTCGCCTTGGCCTCTCCCTTTTTTTTTTAAAAGAAATTCCAAGTGCCCATTGTGGGTTTTCACTTTGGCTTCTTCTCCTTTTCAAGCAAAGTATTTCTTTACTGAATCTAAGTTCATAGGATTGGGTAAAGTTTTTCCATCCATCTCGATCAATATCAATGCTCCTCCAAAGAAAGCTTTCTTCACTACATATGGTCCTTCCTAATTTGGCATCCATTTTCCTCTAAAATCCTTTTGTATTGGAAGGATCTGTTTCAACACAAGGTCCCCCTCATGAAACTCTTTTGGGCGAACTTTCTTGTTATAGGCTTGTATCATTTGTTTCTGGTACATCTGACCATGACAAATAGCTCTTAGTCTCTTTTCTTCAATCAAGTTCAACTGATCATACCGAGCTTGAATCCATTCAGCTTCATCCAACTTTATTTCTGATAGCACACGAAGAGAAGGAATTTCCACTTCGATGGGTAGGACGGCCTCCATCCCATAAATCAACGAATAAGGTGTTGCCCCAGTAGAGGTTCTGACAGACGTCTGATAAGCATAAAGTGCAAACGGTAGTTTCTCATGCCAATCCTTGTAAGTCTCAGTCATTTTCCCCACTATCTTCTTGATGTTTTTGTTAGCCGCTTCCACTGCCCTATTCATTTTCGGACGATATGGAGATGAGTTATGATGTTTGATCCCAAATTGGTTACAAATTTTTGCTATCAAACTGTTATTCAGGTTCAGCGCGTTGTCTGATATGATCTTCTCAGGCATTCCATATCGACAAATAATCTCATTCTTTAAGAATCTACTAACTGCTAATTTAGTAACATTAGCATATGAAGTGGCCTCTACCGATTTCGTGAAGTAGTCAATTACTACGAAGATGAATCGGTGTCCATTCGAAGCTTTTGGTGAGATTGGCCCAATAACATCCATGCCCCACATGGAAAAAGGCCACGGGGAAGTCATAACATACAAAGGCGACGGAGGCACATGAATTTTATCTCCATAAATCTGGCATTTATGACATCTTTTGGCATAGTTGATACAATCTCCTTACATAGTAGACCAATAATAACCAAATCTCATTATCTGCCTGGCCATTATGAATCCATTAGCGTGTATTCCACAAACGCCCTTATGAACTTCTTCAAGGATTTGTTTAGATTCAAAAGCATTAACACATCTCAATAGCACTTGATCTTTTCTCTTTTTGTATAAGATATCTCCATCCAAGACATAATCAGAGGCCATTCTTCTTAGAGTCCTTTTCTCATTCTCTGTGGTATTCTCTGGGTATTCACAATTTTTTACGTATCGCAATACATTATGATACCAAGGATGGTTATTTCTTTCCTCTTCTTCTATGTCATAACAATGGGCTGGGACTTCGGCAATACTCATCTGAATAGGCCTCATGTCTTTTGGTTTGTTTACTTTGATCATAGAAGCCAAAGTTGCCAACGCATCTGCCATCTGATTTTTATCGCGTGGAAGGTAATTGAAAGTAATGTGGTCAAATTCCTCAATCAATCCCAGAACTATTTTTTGATAATCAACTAGTTTAGGATCTCTTGTCTCCCACTCTCCTTTAAGCTGGTAAATTACCAAGGCAGAATCACCGTATACTTCTAGCACTCTGATCTTGCATTTCAAGGCTGCTCGAAGTCTCATGATGCATGCTTCATATTCTGCCATGTTATTTGTGCAGTCAAAATCCAATCTGCATGTGAATGGATAATAATCACCATCAGGGGATACCAAGACTAGCCCAGTTCCATTTCCCATAGCATTCGATGCTCCATCAAAATTCAATTTCCACCGACGATCTTCAATATTTGCTACATACATCAGTTTTGGAAAATCAAAATTCAAAGGCTCATAATCTTCCAAAGCTCTACTAGCCAAAAAGTCTGCTATTGCACTTCCTTTTATAGCCTTTTGGTTCACATAGACTATATCGAATTCAGATAGTAGAATCTGCCACCTAGCCATTCTTCTGTTCAAGGCAATAGATTCCATCATGTATTTTAATGGGTCAAGTTTGGAAATCAACCATGTTGTGTGATATAACATATATTGCTTCAACCTCTTAGTTGTCCAAATCAAAGCGCAACACAATTTCTCGATCGACGAATACCTCATTTCAATCAGTGAACTTTTTACTGAGATAATATATCGCCCTTTCTTTCCTTCCTAACTCATCGTGTTGTCCAAGCACACATCCCATGGAGTTTTTGAATACTAACAAATACAGTATCAATGGTTTATCTAGATTAGGTGGAGAAAATACTGGTGCATTTGACAAATACTTTTTAACTTTGTCAAAAGCTTTCTGGCATTCATCATCCCATACACCTGGATTGTGTTTCTTGAGAAGACGAAATATGGGATCACATTTCTCAGTTAATTGTGAAATAAATCGAGCAATGTAATTCAGCCTTCCAAGGAAACTTCGAACTTCTTTTTGAGTGTGCGGTGGAGGTAATTCTTGTATCGCTTTGACCTTGCTTGAGTCAACTTCTATTCCTTTCTTACTGACCACAAATCCCAGTAATTTTCCTGATCGAGCTCCGAAAGTACATTTTGCCGGATTGAGTCTCAATTGAAATTTCCTCAATCTCAAAAATAACTTCTTCAAGACTTCAATATGCTCTTTTTCTGTTCGAGATTTGGCAATCATATCATCAACATATACCTCAATTTCCTTGTGCATCATGTCGTGGAACAATGTTACCATTGCTCTTTGATATGTTGCCCCAGCATTCTTTAGTCCAAAAGGCATTACTTTATAGCAAAAGGTACCCCACAGTGTTATGAAGGTAGTTTTCTCCATATCATTAGGGTGCATCTTGATTTGATTATATCCTGAAAAGCCATCCATGAAAGAAAACAATGAAAATCTTGCCGTATTATCCACTAACGTATCAATATGCGGCAAAGGGAAATTATCCTTTGGGCTAGCTTTGTTTAGATCTCTATAATCTACACAAATTCGAACCTTTCCATCTTTCTTAGGGACTGGAACAATGTTGGCAACCCATTCAGAGTACTCGACCTCTCGTAAAAACCAGCATCAAACTATTTCTGGACTTCTTCTTATATTTTCAATACTATATCAGGCCTCATCCTTTGTAGCTTTTGCTGAACTAGCTTGTATTCTTCTCTAATGGGAAGGCGATGTACCACAATATCAGTACTTAACCCAGGCATATCTTGGTATGACCACGTAAAGACATCTTTGAACTCTCACAATAACTCAATAATATCTTGTCTTGTCTTCTTGGCTATGAGCGTCCCAATTTTCACAACTTTTCCTTCTTCTAAAGTTATGTTCTCTATTTCTTCTTCATGAGGAAAAATCTGTTTCTTCTCTTCTTTTACCATTCTCAACAAATCTGGAGATAAATTGCAATCTCGGTCACCTTCAAAATCATGAGATTTCTCTAAACACATGTCCTGCTCAAAATAGACTCTGAATCCATAATGTCGTTGCTCATGCCATTGATATCTAGGGACTTAGGTGCGAAAAAATGTACAATGAATTGGGGACAAATATTATGAATGAAAGAATATACAATTTTGAGAAGAAATTAAAATGCCAAAAGAATGAAATGAAAGAATCTTTACTCAAGTTAATTATCCAAAATGTATTTTATTGAAATAATAAGTTCTGAACATAAGCCTATTTCACAAAGAGATCTTTATTGTTCTTAAGCTAGAAAATAACAAAGCGTTCTGAATATTACTCTGTGTAATTCCTAAAAATTACAGGGAGCTCCTGTACAATCCAATTTTCTAGAACGCTTCCAGGTTCATAAGGGCAAATACTCATCAAGTTCCTTTGTTCCATTCCTTCCTCATGTATGGCATTGATGTGAGGACTTTCCAATAACCCTCTCTCAGGGTGAATTATCCCTCCTGATACAAAGGTTTGTGATATGTGCGGGAATACCATTGGTTCCCACTGGGCATCTTCTCCACTCAAACGCGCCTTTCTCCTCTCCTGCTTCTTCTCTATGTCCTTCCTTCTTTGTCTAACATCTGGCCTAAAACCCTAGCCAAAACGATCCCTCTTCTCTTTTAGTAATGGCACTTGAATCTCCCATTGGAGGTATTTGCCCAATCCTTTCCCTAGTAAGGCTCCTTTCCCCACCATCATTTGTAGACCCATCCTCATGGTCTTGGACATCTTAGGCACAAGGATTTTACTCCCTTCTGAGATGAATGTTGCATTGACAAACTCTAAAGAGTAGAAAGAACATTCAACGACCGCCTTATTTGTCTCTACATATGGCGCATCATTGGTAACAGTCGCTATAATGTCCTCTTCCATATTTATAGTGACCAGTCGACTATCTGTCACCAACTTCAGTTTTTGATGAAGAGATGAGGGCACTGCTCCTGCTGAATGAATCCCAATTGTATGAGGGCTTTATATCCATCACTAGAAAGTCCACCTCATATGTGTTTGGGTCAATCTGCAAAGGTATGTCAATTCTCCCCATCACCCTTCTCTCAGTACTGTCAAACGCCCTCACTATGTTTTGGCATGCCTTCATGTGAGAACTATCTATTGGCAACCTCTTTAGTGTCGACAATGGTAGAACATTCAAGGCTGACCCATTGTCAATCAACACGCTTGGTAAAATATATCCTTTGCAATGAGTAGTTATATGTAGGGCCTTAGTTGACCCCATACCTCCAGATGGAATCTCATCATCACTGAAGGAAATAAAATTGTCGGAACTTATGTTACTAACTAATCGGTCAAGTTTATTGACAGATATGTCTTTAGTAACATATGTCTCATTCAACACCTTCATCAGAGCTTCTCAATGAACTTCCAAACTTAAAAGTAAGGTTAGCACTGAAATACGGGCCGATTGTTTACGCAATTGCTCCACCACACTGTATTCACTGTGCTTTAAGAATTTCAAAAATTCTTTAGCCTCTTCTTCTTTCATAGGTACATTGATGAGGTTTTCTAGCTCTTCTTCAGGCTCAATTAGCACATCCTTTGCCTTTGTTAGTTCCGTCCTGATGTTTACCGAGTCGTTGCGTCTCCCACTTCGTGTATAAGATCCTTCTCTTTGGACCTCCTTGGAAGTATTAGCTGAGATTTTTATTCCCGGTGTCACTATGTTACAATTGTAGGTCCATGGAACCATTTTGTTATCCTTATAAGGAAAGGATACAGGTCTATAAATTATGACTTTAGGCTTGATTTGTGTTCCACCTTCTACATTTCTCGGTTGGGAGATAATGATTTTTGGATAATTGACTTTTTGACTTGTGAATTCTCCCTCAGTTGCATGTATATGTCCCCCCTCTGAGCCTTCTTCATAAAACTCTAGCTCCTTATTATCCATAAAGCTTTGTACCAATGCCCGAAACCTAGCACATTCTTGGATTTCATGTCTATCAGCTTCATGAAATTCACAGTAGTTCCTTGGTTCATCATTTCTTCCCTCGAGACTTGATTTTATTAGCCTATTTCTCGTCATTTCCCTCCAAATTATTCTTAACGAGGTCTTTACTTCTGAGATATCCCCCTTGGTCCTTCTTGTTAGATTTTCGCATTTACTCCCTTATCCCTATGATTTGGCAATGAGTTCTCTGCATTGGGTGTATCATTCAACTCAATAACTCCCAACTTAAGAAGCTTTTCAACTACCCTCTTAAAGGCATTACAATTTTCTATTGTATACCTCGTTATTCCCACATGGTAATCACATTAAGCGTTGGAGTCATACCATTTAGGATACGGGGGTTGTAATGGCTGTAAATAAAAAGGGGACACCATACATTCCTCTAACAAAATATGATACAGCTCCTTATACGTTATAGGTATTGGCGTAAATTAGATTTTGTCGGCATTTTGTTTGGGAACTAATTCCTGTCTTGTAGCCCCTTGTTGCCCAGTGGTAACTACTTTCGGCTGATTAATAGTAACTGCTTTTGAGTACCCTTTGTTATACGTACTCACACTTTTTACCTCACTCTCTTTTTTCCTAGGAGCAGGTCTCCTAGTGGTTTCTCCTGCTTCGATCTTGCCACCCCTTATGGCATTTTCGATCATTTCTCCTACCATAACTATATCTGCGAAGCTCTTGGTGGTGCTTCCTATCATATGAGTGATAAATGGCGCTTTTAGAGTGTTGATAAATAGTATAGTGGTCTCCTTCTCCAAAAGAGGTGGTTAAACTTGCATGACTATTTCCCTCCATCTCTGCGCATATTGCCTGGAGCTTTCATTTGCCCTTTTTCCATGTTTTGCAACATGATTATATCAGGCGTTATGTCCGTAACATGATTATACTGCCTCATGAAAGCTTGAGCTAAGTCTCTCCATGAACTAATATTTGTGCGGCTCAGTTGATTATACCATCTAGAAGCTGCCCCCGTTAAACTATCTTGAAAACAATGAATCAAGAGCTGATCATTGTTTACATGTCCAGTCATGCGCATACAGAACATAGTGATATAGGCTTCAGGGTAAGTACTTCTATTGTACTTTTCAAATTTCGGCATCTTGAATTTGTGAAGAAGCACCAAATCTGGGACCAGACTCAAATTCTTGGCATCGATACCGTGATGATGGTTAACATTTTCAAAGCCTTAAATTTTTCCTCCAACCACCTACAGCGATTCTCTAACTATTTTGCAGATTCAGTTTTGATCCCCTCTCCTTCAACCATGTCCAAGTCAGGGACAACGGGATTAGTTGGGTTGTCTTCTGGATTGGATCCCATATCAACTTGAAAATTCGTAGGCATTCCAGTGTCAGTTTGCCCTTGTTGAGGCCTTATTGTGACAGGTGGCTTTCTGGGGTATTCTTCATGTGTTGGAGTGAATCCTCTAGGGAAATCCTCATTGTCCTCAGTATTGACCGTAGGACCTTTTGCTTTTTCTACTATCCCGCTCATCATCTGGGCCATCTGGGTCATCATGTTCTTTTGGGCCTCTAACATTTGGTCCCTCATCTCCTGCTGGAGCTTTGCCATCTGCTCTTGCATCTGGTCTTGAATGTCTCTCTGGAATTTTCCATCCTTTGATCCATTTTCCTTGACTTTGCTCGTGTACCTAAGGATGTTCAGCTTCCAGATTTTCTTTTCCCTCTCTCCTATAATTTGAACTAATTAGACTCTTTCTACGAATTTCAATGCATATGATGTTATGTAATGCAAATGCATGAATGCAAAGAGGCATCGATTCTGATTAACTTCATTATAGAAAACTTTATTAGAAAACAAATTCTTTTACATAAAATGGATTACAAATAAGCTTTCGCCCTACATCCTAAAGTCTTAATTTTTCCTAATAACGAAACTAGCTCTTGATTATGATTAGACTATAGCTTATACTCTATGCTCAATATGTCGGCCTGCACTGCTAAAGTCTGTAGGTGATCAGCTACCTCTCGAATCTGAACTATGGCTTCCCCCATGAGATAATCCCGATTTCTGACTTGAACATGTAAATGATGGAGTTCTTCCTTGAAATGCCCCTCTCTTGTTTCAAGACACTCGATTCGAAGTTCACAATTGTGTAGTGCTGATTCTAACTCTTCAATTCTACCCTTCATTTCTTCAATCTTGTTTAGGCTTGATTCTAACTCAATCACGAAATTAGGGCTCTGGTAATGATGAAGGGACTATCGAAGTTTAGCCACTTTAGCTTGCAATCATTTGACCTCTCTGCCAAGCTCTTCTCTAAAGCCTCGTTTCGCGCTTGCATCTCTCGTAACTTTCCCTCCCAATATTCAGCCTTGGTCTTTTCCTCTTGGACTTCTTATCGCCATTGTTCTAAAGTTTTCCCCAATCCAGCATTCTTCATTGATAGACACATCTTCTTATATTCGATCTTTAAGCTATCTCGATCTTCCTTAATCTTTCTCTTTTCCTTTCTTGCTTTCTACGCTTCAAATTTCTGAGCATCTGCCTTTATCTTCAAATACATCTTCTCTTCTTCGAGTTTTTCTATCCTTTTTTCAAACTCTAAACTTTACTTTTTGAAATCTTATTTTATCATTTCCAGCTCTAATGGGACTGCTCGCAAATATTCTTCCATCGATCGAGCACCCTCTGATCTTGGCATAGGGAGATTGTCATTAACTCTTCTACTCAACCACTTACTATATTTTGGGGTTGTCATAGGTCCTCAAGTCAATATCTTTATATGACGAGCTTGCTGCCATGCCTCAAAGATCTCTCGAATCCTCTTTTTATAATTATTCCTTTGATATGAGAATTCACTTTGAACTAACCCATGCGTCGCTGGTACGAATTGTCCTGCTTTGTATTGCCGTAGTGCGAGCAATGGTGCATACCCAATAGCTTCCCAAATTCTAGGCAAAGGCACCCAATCAAGTTTTCCACATCGATAAAGGACTTCATCAGGGATCAACCAAGGGGCTTTCCATTCAACATCCTCGTCATGAAGATTACATAAGAGCGCTGTCTAATTTTCCTCTGATATATCATTTCTCCTTGGGGTAGCCGCTATCTCTCTTCATGGCGAATAATTTTTGAGAAGACCCGATAGGAAACTTTATCCATCTTCCAAAAATGATTATGGAACCAAGCTAACAAAAGCTGCACACAACCTATGAATCTACCTTCGCCAGCTCTCCTACATGTATTCAATGATCGGAATGTCTCAGCCAAGATTGTAGGAACAAGCATGACCTGTTTATCAAGTCAATGAAAAATATCTGAAACTGCTTCATCCACATATCCCAATACCTTTGGGAAAATTACTAACCCATATATACTCAAAGCAAAAACATCTATCTTTTTCTTCATATTAGAATGCACTAAGACCAAGTCTTTCAGAGCTTTCCAAGGAATGCACTTACTTTCACCTTTCTGCTTGATTCTAGCCGTGACCCCCTGCTCACTCATCCCTGTAATACTCATCATCTTTCTCAAAAAGGTCAGAACAGTAGCAGCCTTCAAGTAAACTTTATCTACTAGAATTCTAGGACATCGCAATAAAGTTGTATACTCTTCCATCGTAGGTACCAAATCAACTTTCCCAAAAGTAAAGCAACTATACCTTGAATTCCAATATTGAGTAATAGCTCGAAATAAATGTGGATCTACCTGAATGTCCAACAAGTATGGTAAGTCTCCATAGCTGCTGTAAAACAACTGCTTGGTCTCTTCGCTCCATTGATCCCATATCTCTCTCAACTCCTGAAGATCATTCTATGTCACACTGATGTGAGTGTAGTCCCATAATTCTGATGTATGCCCCTCAGTTAGACTATCCCCTTTTTCTAGTTGCGTTTGCTCTGACCACTTACGGACGGTTGCATTGTCCTCTACTTTATCAAGGAATCCGTTCTCCATAACCAGCTTTCTAACTTAGAAACTAACCATGGATCGATACCTCTTAAAAATATGAAATGACATGCACAAAAATAAACACAACCAATTAGTACCATAGAATAAAATATGAATAAAATAAAACACCTATCTCGGTAACTACTAAAGTTCGGCATAGCTCTACCTAAGGCGGGCTCTTAGGGTTTACTATATACAATTTTGATCTAAAGTTGAGGTACTGAACCAGCAGATTCCTCGATCCTCACCCATTATAGGCTCATATGGACTGAGTTCGGTTCAGGGGAATACATTTCCCTATGGTTGCAAGGAGGTGAAAACCTCACAAAGACATAGGTACAGATGTATCCCGAAAGTGATTCACTATCCTGCACGGAGGTGAAAACCTCACGAAGGAGTAGCTTCTCACTCCCACTTAAAGGTGTGGCCATGACGGTCATGCAGTGCAATGCAGAGCAATATATTTAAAACCACATGCAATAAAAGAATCATAATTTTTAAATAAGATTTTTAAATTTCAAACATAAGGACCTGAAACTATCAATTTTTTGGCTTAACTCTCTTATTAGTCCCCAGTGGAGTCGCCAAGCTGTCGAAACCATTTTAAAATCAGGTTTAGAAAAATGGGAATCGACTTTAAAAATGAAAAATGGGAGTCGCCACCAATCTTTTTTAATTAGGTGTGATCGGATCACCTTGTAATTTAATTTTGGTCTACGAAAAACCAGAAAACTGGTTCGGGAGTCGGTTACGTACGAGGAAGGATCAACACCCTCGTAATTCCAAAAAAAATTGGTACCTAATCGATTGAATCATGTCCAAATGTTTGAAATTTAAAAACTATTTAAAAATATGATTTCTAAAAAAAAACCTTGAGCAATCTAGGTTAAAATTTGAGACTTTCTTGTTCCGAAGGAATATAAACATCACATCCAGTACGTTAGGACACGATATTTAAGAACCTCCAAAATCAAAATCATCTCATTATTTATAAAACTTGAAAAGGGTATTTAGTTATTTAGCCAAACGAAAAGTCGCAACCTAGTACATTAGGGCACTATTTCCCGAATTGCTAAATACCAAAACATTGCCTTATTTTAAAAAACCCTTTTTTAAAAAAAATGATAGTTTTGCAAAAATGGATTTTTATTTAAATAACAACAAAGTAACAACATTGTATTTATATACTATCAACATCCATATTAAAGGCAATTACAATGCATTAACATTTAATATAAACAATAATATATCATACAAAATGCAACAAATAATAATTCCTATACTAAAGTCATTTACAAATATTTAATGAGGATTAGAAAAATATAATGAATCAATACAATTAATTATGAACATATAAATAATATAAACAATGTATAAAATATATAATGATTTAAAAATATTAAAAAGAATATTGTAAATGTAATATTTTGTAAATAACTTTAACTAAATATATGATATAATATAATATTATATAAAAATTTTAAAATATATAATATAGTATATAGATATTAAAATAATTACGTAAATAAAATATAATAATAATTTATTTTATATAAAATAATAATATGCCAATTTTATAATGTAAACAAATAATAATAATTTATACAATAGAAATAATAATTTATAAATAAACCAGGGTTAAATTCTAATAAAAGTAAACATCGGTTAATTTCATAAATATGAAAATGCGAATCGGACCGATTTAAAAATGATAGAATTGCGGATGGACTAAATAAATAAATAAACCATTAGCATAAAAACGCGCGGATCTTTATCGGGTCATCGGGTCGATGCGCGGATCCTACCAGTGCAAAAAAGCAGGCTGCTCGTTTTAGTTATATATATATCATTTTCGTTACCAAAAAATCATTTCCACCAAGTTTAGAAAATGTCTTGGAAATGTATGAAATGACATGTTTTATGAGTTTGAATAAATTTTGAATATTTTTGGAAGCCTGAGAATGTATGGAAATGTTACGTTAAAAATAGGAAAGAGACCATTTTGGAAACCGAAGTAAAATAGAAAAGTGACCATTTTGGAAACCTAAGTAAATTCGGAAAGTAAACATTTTGGACACTAAGCTAAAAGAGGAAAGTGAACATTTTGGAAACTAAGCTAAAAGAGGAAAGTAAACATTTTGGAAACCTAGGAAATGTCAAGTTTACAGAGCCGAACGAAAATTTTTGGAAACCGAGAAATGACTTAGAAATGTCGAGTTTCAAAGTTTAAAAGAGGTAATTAAGGCAAGGAGGCCTTAAAAGAAAAAGTACATAAAATTTGACATACAAACAAGCTTGGAAAAGTGGCCTGAAGATGCCACTTAAAGCCCAAGGAGTGGCGCCACTTAGGTGGATAATTTGGGCCTCGTATGGCCACAAGGAGTCCAATAAGAACAAGTTTAAATTCGGCTCATCAAGGGAAGGGGGTGGACGGCACCTAGCTAAAGCTTTAAGTGATTTTTTATTTAATTACTTAGAGAGGAAGCAATGGGCGGCAATAGGGACTCTTAAGAGAAGAGTTTTATTCCCTTTAGAATTTCGGCTAAATAGGTGGATAAATGAAGAATTATTCTTTAATTAGGAGAATGAGGGAAGAGTGATGGCCAAGGAAAGGATTCTTAGCCTAGTAATTTCGACTATAAAAGGATGAGACTAGGGCTATTCATTATTCATTCTCCCTCTCTTTTCTTCTGCCAAATATTCTTTCTCCTCTCCCTTTTGCCAAAAATTCTTCTTGAGCATCCATTATTTTTCTTCTTTTCTTTTAGCCTCCTAGCTGATTCCTTCTAAGCCTATTATTCCTCTCTTCTTTCATCTTTAAAACCGAATATATAAGGGGATTATAGCCGATTGTTCATCAAGTCTCTAAGCCGAATCTCTGAAGTGGTGTCAAGAGCGATCTGTCGATTTCAATATAAAAGGTAAGGATCTATAGTTATAATTGTATTCCCTTCTTTTAAGCCGAAAGTTAGTCTAATCCTTCCTATATCTTATTGATCGAAATATGGAAGGTGAATTTTGGGATTTCAGATCTAAGGTATTTCGGCATCTCCATTAATCAGGAAGAGAGTTTCGGGATTTAAAAATTTAAGGTAAGATATATGTATATTCGGCCAAAGGCCATGTTTTATGTTTTAATGTTAGATTAAATCTAACATATGGTTATAGGAATTTCGACGTCCTTAAAGAAAGCAAGAGATCAATTTCGGGATTTGAATAATAGGGAAATCGGCAACAAGGTAAGTCTTAGTGTACTAATCCTACTAGGATTTGGATTTATGGCCGAATGGCTTTTTATTAAAGTAATAAGTGATAAAACAAATGTAGGGATTAAGGATCTAAGCATTAGATCAAGCTTTTCGGGATCTCAAGGAAACTGCTAAGCGAATCAGGTGCATACCCCATACTAAATCTCAATAGATTTACGGTATTAATTCGTTATATGTGTTAATATGAAAGTGTAAGAATATGGCTAAGGTACCGTGTGTACCCACACTATATCATAATATGTGTTATGGCTATGTGAAACACCCTACACCCGGCCCACGAGCCTGAACCGGATCTGGTATGTTCCTAAAGTAAACCGGTTTCAAAAAGTTTCGATACTTAGAGAAATTAAAAAAAATATTTAGAAAAATGTTGTTGTGGATTGGGCTTAGGTTGGAACCCGTTTATTTAATCTTGTAAATCCAATTTTAAAGAGGTGACAAAATAATTTTTAGGGTTTATAACAAAAATATATCACTTTAATTTTAGTTATAATTGGTTCGTAACATAATAGTAAAAAAAAAATAAAGCAAAGTAAAGAAAATCCACTGAGCCTTATGGCCTTATTACATCAAGTAAAACCCAAAATAAAATAAAAGTAAAAAGTCCAAACTAAATAAAATCTCCGAATGTAGCATGGCCACCTCAACGCTCACTGGCCCGGTCCACATCCTGCTCATCACACGAAAATAGTTCCCATAACAGGGTGAGTCAATGCACTCAATGTGCACACAATACTAACATTCAACAAATCGGCACTCATGTTCAAATTATCGGATCCATATAAAAATGAAATTATGATGCAACCCAAACCCAATCCTAATGGTCCATCCGCTACATACCACCGTACGCGCCATTCACACCGTGGGGACTACTAAGTCAACCTCCATCCGCTACTCTCCATCGAAGGCATTCGCCCATATACGTTGTGTCATTAGACACTATAATCAAATTTATACGTTGTGTCTTTAGACACTATTGTAACCGGTTACCAAAATTTCGCAATGTGACCGTAGTCAACATATTTCACAGGTGAGACCAAGTCAACACCTTCGTTGGTGAGACCAAGTCAACACTGCTCTCCCCTTTCACATAAATCCCAATGCCCCAAAATATATATATTGTGCATAACTAATTTCATGTTCATATACATATATTCGCATGTTATAAAATAACATTTTTCACAATCCTATCAGAAGTAGGAAACGTACCTGGGTACTTTTTGCCACATTTGTGGTACATAGCCACATTCACATTATTATTCATATCATATATTAAAATATTTAGCCATAAAATATCGAAGGATAGTAAGGGTACACACCTGATTTGTTTAGCGATTCCTTGAGATTCCGAAAAGCTAGATCTAAAGTTTAGATCCTTAGTCCCTACATTTGATTCATCCTTTATTACTTAGCATAAATTCTATTTGGCTATGATATCCAAATCCTAGTAGGATTTGTAAAAAGACTTACCTTTGATGCCGATTTGGTGTTTATTCAAATCCCGAAAACTTGGTTTTCCTTCACTTGATATTCGGCCAACCTTGAATCTCAATATGGGTTAGTTTTCGGCTTTTTAATAATTAAAGAACTGATCTAGATAATCATACAAGCTTTGGCCGAATACTTTTAGGTACTTACCTTGTGGATCTTAAATCCCGAAATTCACCGAATAACTAGGGAAGCGTGGCCTATGGTGTACCTTCGGAAAAGAATTTCTTCTTCCATGATTCGGCCAAGATTAATAATCGAAATTAGTCTCTAAATTTCAATAAGTCTAGAATATAAAAGAATGGAAAACTAAACTTGGATCTTACCCTTATTTGAAGGAATCGATTGCACCTTCACTTCAACCTTCAGAGATTCGGCTTAGAGACTTGATGAACAATCCATTATGATTCCCTTATGTATTTGGTTTCAAAGATGAAAGAAGAGAGGAATAATAGGCTTAGAAGGAAATCGCTAGGAGGCTAAAAGAAAAGAAGAAAAGAATGGATGCTCAAGAAAATATTTGGCGAGAGAAAAGAGAGGAGAATGAATAATGAATGGCCCTAGTCCCTCCTTTTATAGTCGAATTTACTAGGCCAAGAATCCTTTACTTGGCCACCACTCTTCCTTATTTTCCTAATTAAACAATAATTCTTCATTTATCCACCTATTTAGCCGAATTTTAAAGAGAATTAAACTCTTCCCTTAAGAGTCCTTATGATCTTCTAATTAGCGAGTTTTAAAGAGAATGAAACTCCTCTTTTGCAAGCTTGTGCCGTCCACATCTTGGGCTTCTAGAAGCAAAATAAAACTTATTTTATTTGCTTCTTATGTGACTCGAACTCAAGCCCAAAACCTTTTGCATGTGGGCCATTTTCTAAGGCCTTAGGTGGCATCTTGAGCCACATTTCCAAGTCCGTTATTGGGTTAAATTTCATGTACTTTATATTTTTAGGGTCACTTGGCCCTAAGTTCCCTTTGGGCTCTTAAATTCAACATTCCGGTCAATTTAAGTTTTCTAAAATTTTCGCACTACTCAGATTTTCCGTGTTTCCAAAATGTTTAGTTTCCTCTTTTGGCTTGGTTTCCAAAATGTTCACTTTCCTAATTTACTTGGTTTCCAAAATGGTCACTTTCCTATTTTAGTTTAGTTTCCAAAACTTAACATTTCTAAAGCATTTCCTTACATTTCCATACATCTCCTTACATTTCCACACATTTCCATACATTTCCATACATT
This sequence comes from Gossypium rotundifolium, assembly GCA_025506655.1. Classification (NCBI taxonomy): domain Eukaryota; kingdom Viridiplantae; phylum Streptophyta; class Magnoliopsida; order Malvales; family Malvaceae; genus Gossypium; species Gossypium rotundifolium. The sequence continues at coordinate 11,389,378 of CP106730.1, read as the reverse complement.
TCCTTACATTTCCATATATTTCCATACATTTCCATACATTTCCATACATTTCCTTACATTTCCTTTCATTTCCTTTCATTTCCTTTCATTTCCTTTCATTTTCTTACATTTTCCTTATATTTCCTTACATTTCCTTACATTTCCTTACATTTCCTTACATTTCCTTACATTTCCTTACTTTTCCTTATATTTCCTTTCTTTTCCTTACATTTCCTTACATTTCCTTTCATTTTCTTTCATCTTAGGGTTTTGAAACTCTTGAACACATCCAACACACCCAATCGATCCCACTATCTCATGAATTATGCACTAACGCATAACCCCTAATCTAGGATGTTACGTTCTACCTCCTTAAAAATAATTTCATCCTCGAAATTACTTACTAACAACGTACAATCTTTCTCACCAAGACTATGCTTACGCTGCAAGACTCGATCTTAATAGAACCATCATACTTTCCAGCACAATCTTCAAGTTCACGCCCTTAGAACTTATTTCTAACGTCGATTTAATCTGATTAAGAAGTTTTATGTATTAAAAAAAATTTGTTTCACGATTAACCGCTAAGAAGTTTTATGGAAAGAATTTTTAGAAGTGGTTCTTTCGTATTCATACATGTACATAGTCTTTTCATTCATTCACACATCCATCAAACAATTATGAACCTTAGTTCATTCAGAGAAACGTTGTAGTTTTTTCATTTGTTGTTTTTCCACTACCCGGGGTATTTTCGTAATTTGTCCTACAGGTATTTTTTCGTAATTTGTCAAAATAAGGTTCCTTGGTGATTTTGTCACAAGGTATTTTTGGTCCTTTTAAGTTCTTGGGGTATTTTGGAAAATTTTTGAAATCCGAGGTATTTCGAAATTTTTGGACATTGGGGTATTTTGGTAATTTTCCACAAATCGGGTAAATTGTAAAATTTTAATAAATCGTGGATATTTCAGAAGTTGCAAAACTTTGAGGGTTCTTTTGAGAAATTTATTTTCCAAAGACGATGAAGTTGCAAAATTTTGGAAATTAGGGTCATTTTGGTAATTTTGTAAGTTAGGGGCAATTTTGTAATTTTCCAAAATCAAGGTATTTTGATATTTTACAAATTAGGGTTTTTGAATGTTTATAAAATAATGAAATTTTGGTAAAGTCATTTGAGTAGTTGAACATTTTATAAACCAAGGGCATTTTTGTAATTTTACCACTAAGGGTTTTTTTTAGTAAATTTGTAAATCGAAATATTTTAGGAAAATTTATAAAATATTCTTTTCAAATCAAGAGGGTAATTTAGAAATTTTAAAATTAGGGTTTCCATAAAATACGGCTAGTCCCTTTCGGGTTTTAGTTATTGGGTTTAGCCCGTGACTAAGGCCTCTTGATTAGGGTGAAGTTACATTACGCACTGGTAGGATTCGAGTAAAGAGGAGGTGAGTCACTAGGACCGCTTAAATACCAAGCTCTTCATCAATCCACTCCTAGACATGCACAACAAGCCATTCGACACCCTAGCTCGATGACTTAATCACAGGTTTGTCTAGTGTATTAAGTCTTATGTATTTGTGTTTGAGTAGACTAATCCTAGGGTTCAAGTTCCTATCATGCTATTCTACGCTCCATTCCTTTTCTACCCTTCTATAATTCACATAATCACACGTATAGTTAGGGTACTTACTTGGTGGATCATGGGTTGGAGACTTAGGGGCCATGCCAAAAGCCTCGCTTAAAAGAAAATCATTTGGCTCGCTTTGAAAACGTTTTGGGCCTTAGCCACGTGCCGAGAGTTTAAAACTGGCTCGATACTGCATGAAACACCTACACCCTACCACGAGCCCGAACCCGGATCTGGTATGTTCCTAAAGTAAACCGGTTTCAAAAGTTTGATACTTAGAGAAATTAAAAAAATATTTAGAAAAATGTTGTTGTGGATTGGGCTTAGGTTGGAACCCGTTTATTTAATCTTGTAAATCCAATTTTAAAGAGGTGACAAAATAATTTTTTAGGGTTTATAACAAAAATATATCACTTTAATTTTAGTTATAATTGGTTCGTAACATAATAGTAAAAAAAATAAAGCAAAGTAAAGAAAATCCATTGAGCCTTATGGCCTTATTACATCAAGTAAAACCCAAAATAAAATAAAAGTAAAAAGTCCAAACTAAATAAAATCTCCGAATGTAGCATGGCCACCTCAACGTCTCACCGCCCGGTCCACCTTCGTTCATCACCGAAAATAGTTCCCACAACGGGTGAGTCAATGATTCAATGTGCACACAATACTAACATTCAACAAATCGTGCACTCATGTTCAAATTATCGGATCCATATAAAATGAAATTATGATGCAACCCAAACCCAATCCTAATGGTCCATCCGCTACACACCACCGTACACGCCATTCACACCGTAGGGACTACTAAGTCAACCCTCCATCCGCTACTCTCCATCAAGGCATTCGCCATATACGTTGTGTCATTAGACACTATAATCAAATTTATACGTTGTGTCTTTAGACACTATTGTAACCGGTTACCAAAATTTAGCAATGTGACCGTAGTCAACATATTTCAGTTGGTGAGACCAAGTCAACACCTTCACAGGTGAGACCAAGTCAACACTGTTCTCCCCTTTCACATAAATCCGAATGCCCCAAAATATATATATTGTGCATAACTAATTTCATGTTCATATACATATATTCGCATGTTATAAAATAACATTTTCACAATCCTATCGAAGTAGGAAACGTGCACAGGTACTTTTTGCCACATTTGTGGTACATAGCCACATTCACATTATTATTCATATCATATATTAAAATATTTAGCCATAAAATATCGAAGGATAGTAAGGGTACACACCGATTTGTTTAGCGATTCCTTGAGATTCGAAAAGCTAGATCTAAAGTTTAGATCCTTAGTCCCTACATTTGATTCATCCTTTATTACTTAGCATAAATTCTATTTGGCTATGATATCCAAATCCTAGTAGGATTTGTAAAAGACTTACCTTTGATGCCGATTTGGTGTTTATTCAAATCCAAAACTTGGTTTTCCTTCACTTGATATTCTACCAACCTTGAATCTCAATATGGGTTAGTTTTCGCTTTTTAATAATTAAAGAACCGATCTAGATAATCATACAAGCTTTGGCGAATACTTTTAGGTACTTACCTTGTGGATCTTAAATCCAAAATTCACCGAATAACTAGGGAAACGTGGCCTATGGTGTACCTTCGGAAAAGAATTTCTTCTTCCATGATTCGCCAAGATTAATAATCGAAATTAGTCTCTAAATTTCAATAAGTCTAGAATATAAAAGAATGGAAAACTAAACTTGGATCTTACCCTTATTTGAAGGAATCGATTGCACCTTCACTTCAACCTTCGGAGATTCTAGCTTAGAGACTTGATGAACAATCGGCTATGATTCCCTTATGTATTTGGCTTCAAAGATGAAAGAAGAGAGGAATAATAGGCTTAGAAGGAAATCGGCTAGGAGGCTAAAAGAAAAGAAGAAAAGAATGGATGCTCAAGAAGAATATTTGGCGAGGAAAAGAGAGGAGAATGAATAATGAATGGCCCTAGTCCCTCCTTTTATAGCCGAATTTACTAGGCCAAGAATCCTTTACTTGGCCACCACTCTTCCTTATTTTCCTAATTAAACAATAATTCTTCATTTATCCACCTATTTAGCCGAATTTTAAAGAGAATTAAACTCTTCCCTTAAGAGTCCTTATGATCTTCTAATTAGTCGAGTTTTAAAGAGAATGAAACTCCTCTTTTGCAAGCTTGTGCCGTCCACATCTTGGGCTTCTAGAAGCAAAATAAAACTTATTTTATTTGCTTCTTATGTGACTCGAACTCAAGCCCAAAACCTTTTGCATGTGGGCCATTTTCTAAGGCCTTAGGTGGCATCTTCAGCCACATTTCCAAGTCCGTTATTGGGTTAAATTTCATGTACTTTATATTTTAGGGTCACTTGGCCCTAAGTTCCCTTTGGGCTCTTAAATTCAACATTCCGGTCAATTTTAAGTTTCCTAAAATTTTCGCATGACTCAGATTTTCCAGTTTTCAAAATGTTTAGTTTCCTCTTTTGGCTTGGTTTCCAAAATGTTTAGTTTCCTCTTTTGGCTTGGTTTCCAAAATGTTCACTTTCCTAATTTACTTGGTTTCCAAATGGTCACTTTCCTATTTTAGTTTAGTTTCCAAAACTTAACATTTCTAAAGCATTTCCTTACATTTCCATACATCTCCTTACATTTCCACACATTTCCATACATTTCCATACATTTCCTTACATTTCCATATATTTCCATACATTTCCATACACTATGCTTAATTAATATATGTGATATTAAGAATATGAAAGTGGCTAAGGTACCATGTTATGGTACAAAGTACTCAGGTACGTTATGGTACAAAGTACTCAAGTACGTTTCCTACTCCTACTAGGAATATGAAATATGTTATTTGTAACATGTGAATAAGAATAAGAATGTGAAATTTAGCATGACTATTGCATATTATGTATAAGACGGGCATATGGGTTATTGAGAGGGGAAGTGAATGTGGTGACATAAGACCACGAACACGGTGACCTAAGACCGTGATATCTGAATGTGGGGACCTAAGCCCATGATATCTGAATGTGGGGACCTAAGCCCACGATATCTGAATGTGGTGACCTAAGACCACGAATGCGGTGACCTAAGACCGCGATATGGAGTGTAGCCGAAGGAGGGTCGACTTAGTAGTCCCCACTGTGTACAAAGTTGATACTGGGAGTGTAGCGGATGGCTTAATAGGTTTGGGTTTTGGGAATGCATCATAATTTGTATGCTATGATATGAATGTGTAGTAATTGTTATGCCTGATTCGATTATGATTTAGTGCTGCGTACACATTGAGTCTTTTGACTCACCCCTTGTGGGATTACTTTTCAGGTGACGACCAGTGATGGACCTGGCCGGCAGATGGTTAGGGAAGGCCATGCTCAGCAAGAAGTTTTTTTATGGACTATTTTATTTTAAGTATTTTGAATTTATTTTTGGGAATTATTTGATGTAATAAGGCCTTAGTAGAATTACTTTACTTTGCTTTTATTTATTAAATGATTAAGTAAATTTATTTTATAATAAAGCCCAAACATTTTGTCACTTAAAGTAAAGGGCTTTAAAGGTTTTAGTAGAGAAATAAACTTGTTTCCAACTCAAGCCCAACCCAGAACAATCTTTCTTTCAAAACACCCAAGTTTTTCCTAAGTAACAAAAGAATTTGAAACGGTTTACACCGGGGAACATACCAGATCCAGTTCAGGCTCGTGGGCCGGGTTTGGGGTGTTACAATTTGGTATCAGAGCCCGTTTTAAACTCTCAGCCTGTGGCTAAGGCCCAAAATGTTTTCAAATCGAGCCCAAATAAAGCTTTATAAAGTATCTTATGAAATAAGTAGGTTTTTCTGGCATGGCACCTAAGTCTCCGACCCGCAGTCCACCAGGTAAGTACCCCTAACTATTTGTGTGATTATGTGAATTATAGAAGGGTAGAAAAGGAATGGAACGTAGAATAGCATGATAGGAACTTGAACCCTAAGGTTAGCATACCTCAACAAACTATGCATAAGATTTAATAATTTCTTAAACAAACCCTGTGAGTTGTCACTGAGCAAAGGATGTGGCAATCGTTATACGCATGTCTAGGATTGGATTCGGTGGGGGCCTGGTATTTAAGCAGTCCTAGTGACTCACCTCCTACTCACTCGAATCCTACCTGGTGCGTAGCGACGGTTCATCCTAGCTAAGACGACACACTCATAGGCTAAACCCAATAACTAGAACCCGGAAGGGAACTAGCCATTTTTTTTAAACCCTAATATTGAAACTCTTAAAATCATTTTTTTTTCACGAAAATTTTTTCTTTTTACACAAATTTTTGAAAATTTTTTTGATTTATAAAATTACAAAAATACCCCTAGTGGTAAAATTACAAAAATGCCCTTGGTTTATAAAATGCCCAACTACTCAACAGTTTTGCCAAAATTTCATTATTTCATAAATGTTCAAAAACCCTAATTTGCAAACTATCAGAAAAATACCTTGATTTTTGGAAAATTACAAAATTGCCCCTAACTTACTAAAATTACCAAAATAACCCTAATTTCCAAAATTTTTGCAACATCATCGTTTTGGAAAATAAATTTCTCAAAAAGAACCCTCAAAGTTTTGCAACTTCTGAAATATCCCCGATTTATTAAAATTTTACAATTTACCCCTGTTTATGGAAAAATTACCAAAATACCCCCAAGGTCTAAAAATTTCTAAAATACCCTCGAATTTCAAAAATTTTCCAAAATACCCAGGGAATTTAAAAATACCAAAATACTTTGTGACAAAATCACCAAAAAACCTTATTTTGACAAATTACAAAAATACCCCTGTAGGACAAATTACGAAAATACCCCCGGGTAGTGGAATAACAACAACAAATGAAAACTACAACGTTTCTCTGAATGAACTAAGATTCATAATTGTTTGATGGATGTATGAATGAATGAAAAGACTGTATGCATGTATGAATACGAAAGAACCACTCCTAAATTCCTTTTCATAAAATTTCTTCGCGGGTAATCAAGCGAAACAAAAGTACTAATTCATAAAAAATTCTTAATTAGATTAAATCGCGACGTTAGAAATGAGTTCCAAGGGAAGTGAACTTAGAGATTGTTCCTGGAAAGTATGATGGTTCTATTAAGATCAGAGTGCGCAGCGTAAGCATAGTGTGGTGAGAAGGATTGTACGACTGTTAGTAAGTAATTTCGAGGACGAAATTATTTTTAAGGAGGGTAGAACTGTAACATCCTAGATTAGGGGTTATGCGTTCGTGCGTAATTCATGAGATAGTGGGATCAGTGGGTGTGATTGGATGTGTTCTGAAGAGCTTCAGGAACCCTAAGAGGTAAGGAAATGCAGGGAAATGTAAGGAAATGTAGGGAAATGTCTTGGAAATGTACGAAATGACATGTTTTATGAGTTTTGAATAAATTTTGAATATTTTTGGAAGCCTGAGAATGTATGGAAATGTTACGTTAAAAATAGGAAAGAGACCATTTTGGAAACCGAAGTAAAATAGGAAAGTGACCATTTTGGAAACCTAAGTAAATTAGGAAAGTAAACATTTTGGAAACTAAGCTAAAAGAGGAAAGTGAACATTTTGGAAACTAAGCTAAAAGAGGAAAGTAAACATTTTGGAAACCTAGGAAATGTCAAGTTTACAGAGCCGAACGAAAATTTTTGGAAACCGAGAAATGACTTAGAAATGTCGAGTTTCAAAGTTTAAAAGAGGTAATTAAGGCAAGGAGGCCTTAAAAGAAAAAGTACGTAAAATTTGACACACAAACAGGCTTGGAAAAGTGGCCTGAAGATGCCACTTAAAGCCCAAGGAGTGACGCCACTTAGGTGGATAATTTGGGCCTCGTATGGCCACAAGGAGTCCAATAAGAACAAGTTTAAATTCGGCTCATCAAGGGAAGGAGGTGGACGGCACCTAGCTAAAGCTTTAAGTGATTTTTTATTTAATTCCTTAGAGAGGAAGCAATGGATGGCAATAGGGACTCTTAAGAGAAGAGTTTTATTCCCTTTAGAATTTCGGCTAAATAGGTGGATAAATGAAGAATTATTCTTTAATTAGGAGAATGAGGGAAGAGTGATGGCCAAGGAAAGGATTCTTCACCTAGTAATTTCAGCTATAAAAGGATGAGACTAGGGCTATTCATTATTCATTCTCCCTCTCTTTTCTTCTGCCAAATATTCTTTCTCCTCTCCCTTTTGCCGAAAATTCTTCTTGAGCATCCATTCTTTTTCTTCTTTTCTTTTAGCCTCCTATCCGATTCCTTCTAAGCCTATTATTCCTCTCTTCTTTCATCTTTGAAACCGAATATATAAGGGGATTATAGCTGATTGTTCATCAAGTCTCTAAGCCGAATCTCTGAAGTGGTGTCAAGAGCGATCTGTCGATTTCAATATAAAAGGTAAGGATCTATAGTTATAATTGTATTCCCTTCTTTTAAGTCGAAAGTTAGTCTAATCCCTCCTATATCTTATTGATCGAAATATGGAAGGTGAATTTTGGGATTTGGATCTAAGGTATTTCAAGATCTCCATTAATCGGGAAGAGAGTTTGAGATTTAAAATTTAAAGTAAGATATATGTATATTCGACCAAAGGCCATGTTTTATGTTTTAATGTTAGATTAAATCTAACATATGGTTATAGGAATTTTGACATCCTTAAAGAAAGCAAGAGATCAATTTCGGATTTGAATAATAGGGAAATCGGCAACAAGGTAAGTCTTAGTGTACTAATCCTACTAGGATTTGGATTTATGGCCGAATGGCTTTTTATTAAAGTAATAAGTGATAAAACAAATGTAGGGATTAAGGATCTAAGCATTAGATCAAGCTTTTCGGGATCTCAAGGAAACTGCTAAGCGAATCAGATGTGTACCCTACACTAAATCTCAATAGATTTACGGTATTAATTCGTTATATGTGTTAATATGAAAGTGTAAGAATATGGCTAAGGTACCTTGTGTACCCACACTATTTCATAATATGTGTTATGGCTATGCTTAATTAATATATGTGATATTAATAATATGAAAGTGGCTAAGGTACCATGTTCTGGTACAAAGTACTCAGGTACGTTTCCTACTCCTACTAGGAATATGAAATATATTAGTTGTAACATGTGAATAAGAATAAGAATGTGAAATTTAGCATGACAATTGCATATTATGTATAAAACGGGCATATGGGTTATTGAAAGGGGAAGTGAATGTGGTGACATAAGACCACAAACACGGTGACCTAAGACCGTGATATCTGAATGTGGGGACCTAAGCCCACGATATCTGAATGTGGGGACCTAAGCCCACGATATCTGAATGTGGTGACCTAAGACCATGAATGCGGTGACCTAAGACCGCGATATGGAGTGTAGCGGAAGGAGGGTCGACTTAGTAGTCCCCACGGTGTACAAGTTGGTACGGGGGAGTGTAGCGGATGGCTTAATAGGTTTGGGTTTTGGGAATGCATCATAATTTGTATGCTATGATATGAATGTGTAATAATTGTTATGCCTGATTCGATTATGATTTAGTGCTGTGTACACATTGAGTCTGTTGACTCACCCCTTGTGGGATTACTTTTCATGTGACGACCAGTGATGGACCGGGCCGGCAGATGCTTAGGGAAGGCCATGCTCAGCAAGAAGTTTTTTTATGGACTATTTTATTTTAAGTATTTTGAATTTATTTTTGGGAATTATTTGATGTAATAAGGCCTTAGTAGAATTACTTTACTTTGATTTTTTTATTAAATGATTAAGTAAATTTATTTTATAATAAAGCCCAAACATTTTGTCACTTAAAGTAAAGGGCTTTAAAGGTTTTAGTAGAGAAATAAACTTGTTTCCAACTCAAGCCCAACCCAGAATAATCTTTCTTTCAAAAAACCCAAGTTTTTCCTAAGTAACAAAAGAATTTGAAACGGTTTACACCGGGGAACATACCAGATCCGGTTCAGGCTCGTGGGCCGGGTTTGGGGTGTTACAGAAAAACTATTCAAAACTTATTTGAACTTGGCCAAAATTTAGTGTGTTTTTGAAGAACCGTTGATTCGTGTTTGGTTTAAAATTAAAAACGGTGTTGATTAGGTATCAAAACATTTAATATTTATTTACGTTTTTAAGAAAAGTTACTTAAACTTTAGTTTGATAAAAATCGTATCATACTAAAATAATTAAAATGCATGCATAAACAATTTCATACTAGTGGCCTTATAACATCAAAAACAAATCCCGAAATAAATCCAAAACTTAAATATTAAAAACTAATAAAAATAAAATAATATCTGATCTGAGCATTGCCACCATTGAGCTCCTACCGACCCGGTCCATTACTGAATGTCTCCTGAAAAAGATCCCACAACGGGGTGAGTCAAACAGACTCAATGTGTAACCACCAAACACAAACTCTCAATCAATTTTAGGCATGTCAGTTTATACATATACATATAGCAATTAAATAATATGATGCAATCCCGAACCCAAACCTAGATAACCATCCGCTACACATCACCCGTACCAACCATCACACCGTGGGGACTACTAAGTCAACCCTCTATCCGCTACACATCATCGAAGGCAGTCGCTGCAGACGACATGCTCATTGCCCTTATAATTTTGTGGCATAGCCACCAGATAATATTTTGTGACAAAAGTCACCACATTCAGATTTCGTGACATAAGTCACACATTCATATTATGTGACATAAGTCACCACATTCAGATATTGTGGTATAATACCACCAGATCACTTCCCTTTTACATATCACCCATATGCCCTATGTCATACAATTATGCATTAACCATGTCATATTCCTTGTTTACATTCTTATAGTTTCACATATATGCCATAACAGATCATATCATACTCAGAGTAGGAGTGGGTAAACGTACCTGGGTACTTTGTACCATTGCATGGTTAGCCATATTTCACATTATTATAAACACATATATTAAATTGATGCCATAAATCTATTAAGAGTTAGTGTGGGGTACACACCTGATTTACTTAGCGAATTCACAGAAATCCCGAAAATCTCGATCTAGCGTCCTAGATCCTTAGTTCCTACATTCGGCCAACCCTAAACATTTTAGCAAAGAGCCATTCGGCTAAATAGCCAAATCCCGAAGGATTAACGGAACCAACTTCTTACCTTGCTACCGATTTGACTACTAATCAAATCTCAAAAACTTTGTAGTCTTTTTTCCTTGCAATCGGCTAACACTCAATCACTTGACTTGGTTATTTTTGGCTTTTAAACAAATAAGAAACAAATTGGAATCCCTAAATATGGCCTTGGCCGATTGTTCAGGTTCACTTACCTTGTGGATCTTAAATCTCAAAACCACTACTTGTTCCTGATGTTGCCGAAATCCCTGCTTAACCATTGTTAGAATTGGCTATAACAATAATCTAAGATAATGGCCCTTGGCCGAATATCACAAACTGCTTACCTTGATCACTACAAGTCCCGAAAACTCCTTAATGCTTCCTTCCTTTGACTAGCACCAAAAGAACACATATTAAGGCTTAATGGACATTCGACCGTCCATAGAAATCAAGGCCAAACACTTGATTTCGGCACACTAAATGAAAAGGATCCAAAATCAATTTCTAAGGAAATACTCACTACTATCGTTGCTTGAAGAGAAAAAAAAAGGTCTCGGCTTTTAAGACTTGCGACAGAAAAAGGAGAATAAGGCCCCTTTGAGATTCGGTTATGGCTCAAGATGGAGTCGGCTATGGTGTTTCTTTAAAGTTCCAAGCAACAAAAAGAGGAAAAAGAGGCTACAAGGTTCGGCTAACTTCTCAAATGATGGTGAAATATTCGGCTTTCAAAAGGGTAGGTATGGAGTTGAAATTATAAGAAAACAAAGAAGACTAGGAGAGGAAGTGAGAAGAAATTCGACAATGGTAAGTGATGATGGAGTTTCGGCCTTAGCAAAATAAATGAGAAAAGGAGAGGATTTTTTTTGACTACAAATTTTGGCAAGAAGCACTAGAGAAGAAACAAATGAAATTTGGCACTAATCCCTCTACACATGACAGAATATACCAACACAAGGAGCCCCTAATTCGGCCACTACTATGTCCCTTATCAAATCCCAAAATTCTCTCCTATTTTATCTCTTTAACACACATTCAAAATAAATAAAATAAATCCACATTTATCCTACTCTTCTTAGCCGAATTTTAAAAGAAAAACAAGGCTTATCTTCATCCTTCAAAGTCCCAAGCCGTCCAACTCTTCCTCCCCTCCTTGACGCAAAAATAAAAGCCCCTAATGCAACTTCTGCAACTCGAACCTCCTCCCTCCTAAAGCTCCCTTTGACGCAACTTCATAGCACCTTAGGTGGCGTCCCTTGCCACTTTTCCAAGGCCATCTTTGTGTCTAAATTCCCTCACAAATTCCTTAAGGCCTCTCATTGACTTTCCCTTTTAAAACTTAAACTCGAATAATTTCTAAGGCATTCACTACACTTTAGAGTTCACAAAATTCATAAGATTCATTCATAATACACATAGGCACACTAGCACATGCAATTAAGCAAAAATGCACAAGCCCCAATTCCCGGATATTACACAAATTCTGTGATTAGCAGCTTGTCTGCCATATTGGTGTGCAGGGCTGGGTGGGTTGACTTGGTCCCCACAGGTGTGTAGGGATGGTACAGGGGTGTGTAGCGGATGGATTGTCGGGTTGGGCTGCATACTTTGTCTGCATTATCATGTTTATAGGGCTAAGGCCCAGATTGTTACCGAATAGGGCTTTGGCCTAGTCTGCTTTCGTATGGGCTCGGGCCCAATTAATGATCGATTAGGGGATTACACACTGAGTTCTCGTAACTCACCCCTCTATTTTAACCTTACAGGTGATCCCCAGCATTGAGGATTTGGAGCTGTGGAGGACTCTGTGGTGGCCATGCTTCGGAGTACTTCTCCCAAACTTTAGTAAATTTTCGTTTCGCTTTATTTTGAGATTTATTTTAATTTGGGTTTAATATTTTGTAGTAAGGCCATTGGACTTTAATTTTTCTCTTAAGCTTTCATTTCAGTTATCTTCAAACTATAAACGATTAAACTCTGGATTTTCTTAAAACGACGATAACTATTTTCAAAATATCACATTTCTAAAATTCACTGAATCTGATTTCTGTTATAAACAAGTTTTTGAAAATAATAATAATAACATTTTTACAAGGAAAACCATAAAAACAAATTAGAATTTCAAAAACAACAAAGCTCAAAGTTTTAAAAAGAATACGAACTTTTTAACGAGCGTGCAGTTTTTAAACAACCCTTCTATGTGACATGCTAGATCCGGTCATAACGTTTAGGCCGGGTTTGGGGTGTTACAAGAATCCACTTAGACTTCATCTATTATTTTGAATCTTATTTAAACGATTTATTCGCTTGTGCCTTGATCCGTAGAAATCCCTAAATTATGTTAATATCTCTTTCGAGAATAAGAACAACTGACTCTAGGTTGATTATTTGAAATATCTTTCTAATTAAAACCCCTATTGTCGCATTAACTCGATAAATGGATTTCCCTATTAGATTTGACTCTAATTTGGTAGATTTATGTCATCTTATTTCTAGGATTGCATGCAATGCCACTCAATTATGCTAGATCTACTTTTAAACAGGGGCTTTTACTCCACTGAAATAAGCACATCACACTTGAATTAATATCCTGAAAATATTAAAGCAAGAAATAAGCATACATAATTGAGAACTAAAAATCAAGTATTTATCATGTAAATTAGAAATTAAATTATAAGATCCATAATAGGTTTCATCCTCCTTAGGTATCTAGGGAATTTAGTTCATAATCTGGGATGGTAACATCTCAAAATTAGAATAACAACAAGACATAAGAAATCCAATAAAACTTCAAAGGAAATTTGACTGGAGATCTTCAATCATGAAGGAGATCTGCTTCTGAGTTGATTCCGACGGCGTTCTTCAAGTAATTTCTTCGTTCTACTCTCTGTCCTCCCTTTAGTCCTCTTCTAGTATGTATTTATAAAGTTTAGAATGCTCAGAAACCCTAAAAATTAGGTTTTTCTGTGTAGAAGATAAGTAGGATTCGAAATCGACACGGGCTGGCACATGGGCATATGGCCAGCCCGTGTGGCTCACACGGGCGTGTGATTCCTGAAAACAACTCTTTTTGTCTAATTTTGGCCTGTTTTTCACTCCTTTCACTTCCCTATACTCACCTAAGTATAGAAACATAAGTTTAAAGGATTAGGAGCATCAAATTCACTAATTCACATAATAAATCATCCAAAAACATGGCAAGCATGGGATTAAAACATGTTACTTTTATGGTTTATCAAATATCTCCGCACTTAAGTGTTTGCTTGTCCTCAAGCAAAATCCTCAACTCACAATTGAAATTAAACTTTCTCAACTCATAATTCTCATCAATAATGTTTTGTCATAATTCAAAAAACCTTGATAATTCAACTAAAAGAGCATTAAAGGTTCAAACAATCCAAGTCGAACATTTTAAAGCCTGAAAACATAGGTATTTCCCCTTATCTAAGTAATTATCTTTAATTTAAAATCGACAAGAATCAACATCTTCACTAAAGATTCACTCAAATCACTCAAAGTGTTTAAGGTTCCAAAATTAAGCACTCAAAAGTCAAATATGAAAAGTCATTACCATAGGCTTGCATTAAAATCAAATCTCCACCACTATAGAATGAGATGATACACAAATCAAAAGGTCTTTAAGAGGTTGTAATCGGGCTTAGTTTAAAGGTGTGGAGAAAGGCTAAAAAGAGGGAGAGAATCAAGATCGAATTGATAAATTAACGAACTAGAAAAATAACAAATGCTGAATTTCAAATAATTACATCAATCGAAACTATTCAAGAATAACACGAGCTTCTTCTCAAAATATGAATTTAATTGTTCAAGCTCAATTAACAAAGAACTAAATAACTATATATGTGTGTATATATATATATATATATTACTTTTCTTTTTTTGATGATCTTTTATGTAAATAAGAACAATTTAATCAAAAGGCTTAATCAGGCAATTAACCAAATCAAATCTCGATAAAAAATGGAGTCAATAAAATTGGAAAAATTCTTAATGAACCAAAAATTGCGTTATGGGTTATCATTAATGGGTAAATGTAACATCCTGAATTTGGGCCTAGAATAAATAGGGTTCGTGTGTTGAGAGAATGGATTTTGTCGTTAAAAAAAATATTAATATGTGGTTTATACTAAAATAAGATAATGGTCCATTTTTAATTGACCCCTAGATTATGCTAAAATTTGGAGATTTGATTTATATGCTTTATTTTTTACATAGTTTGTCCCTCTACTTTTATAATGTCACTAATACATTTAAATAGTTAATTTTTCTTAAAATATTAATCAAATGAAATAAATTATTTTATCATGAAAAGTTTGAATGGACATTTTCTTTTAAAAATTATTATTTCATGTTTAGTTTAATTCTTAGGAGGTTTAGGAAGGGTTGGTAGTGTTGGAAAAGTCCTAGGCTCGATCTAGGGCTTTAACAAAAATGTTGGTTTTTTGGGAGGTTGGTGGTAGTCATAAGGCTTTTAAAATATTGTTGGGTTAAAAGGTGTCACAAAGAAGTAGGTTGTCTGGTGGCTTAGGGTGCTTGGAATAAGCTGGTGGTTAGAGGTTCAAGTCCTGGACTTGGCAAAAAACTTTTTATTGTGCATAAGTGGTATGAAGGCCAGAGTTTAGGCCTTATAAATAGTTGGGACTATTTTATGACACAAGGAAACGCTTGGCCCAGTGGCAAAGGCGTTAGAAGTAGTAGGGGGAGCATGGTTCTAGTCGCGGCGTGCGCATGTTATGTTTTTTTTAAGTAAACCTAGAGTGCGACAGAAGGTTTATAATTAATTAGGTAGGAAATATGACACAAATAAAATACGGCGTAGTGGTAAGGGCCGGACCATCGTGAAGAGGTCGGAGGTTTGAATCGGATGTTGGCTAATATTTTAGATTCCTTTAGATGATTCGATCCTTTGGAAAATATGCTTTAAAATAAGTCGAGAATGGAACATGTCACAAGCAAAGTTGTGGTGCAGTGACAAGAAGCGTGTTGTGGCTCTTCTGTCATGGGTTCGAGTTGCCTTGTCCACATTAACTTGATATTTTGCTGCAGGCGTGTGTAAGTTGGTCACTGGAAAGTATACCTTAAAATAAGTTGAGAATGGAATATATCACAAGAATGGTTGTGGTATAGTGGCAGGGGGCATTTGTTGGTGCTTGGAGGGCTTGGGTTCGAGTTACCTTGTGCACATTAACTTGTTATTTTGCTGCTGGCGTGGGGAAGGTATTTGAATGTAATTCAAATTGAATTTTTGGCTAAATAAAGGAATTTAATTGGTGATAAGTTTGAGTCGATTAGGGAGTGTAGATTTATTTATTTATTTATCTATTTATTTATTTATTTTAGTATAAATATGGGTGCCGAAATTCCCTTTAAATAGAGAGGGGATATCTCTTCAATTTCGGCATTTGAACCCCATTCTCTCAATCTCTTCTCTCCGTCTCTTCTACAAGCCAAAACCCTAGTTGCTTTCTGCAATTTTTTCTTTTGAATTCTTCAGAAGCCGAAACCTTTTATTTCATTCTCTTATTCATTCTTTTTCTCTTGTGCCGATTTCTCCATTAAGTCGAAAGATGGAATCTAATCCTATTAGTATTGTTTGGCTGAAACTTTGAAGGGCGAATTGAGATTTGATTGTGTCGACTACAAGTAGGAGATCACTCGGGATTCCAAAATCTAAGTGTTAGCCGATTCTAAGGGAGAAAGACTACGAAATTTTGGGATTTGATTAGTAGTGAAATCGGTACCAAGGTAAGATTTACGTTGTGATAAATCCTCTGGGATTTGATTAATTAGCCGAATGGCTTTTTGCTAAAGTACTTAAGGTTGGCCGAATGTAGGAATTAAGGATCTAAAGCATTAGATCGAGTTTTCAAAATTTCAGTGAAAGCGTTAAGTGAATCAGGTGTGTACCCCACACTAAATTTTAATAGATTACGACTTTACTTTAATGCATGTGATAAGAAAAATGTGAAAAATATGGCTAAGATACCATGCGATGGTACAAAGTACTCAGGTACATTTTCCTACTCCTACTAGGAATATAATACGATCTATTATGGCACATAAGTGCAACTATAAGAATGTGAGTAAAGCATGATATTGCATGATATGTATGACATGGGGCATATGGGTGATATGAAAAGGGGAAGTGAATTGGTGGTTTTATACCCCAATATCTGAATGTGGTGACTTATGTCACAATATCTGAAAGTGGTGACTTATGTCACAATATCCGAATGTGGTGACTTATGTCACAAAATATGAATGTGGTGACCTATGTCACGAATATATATCTGGTGGCTATGGCACGAAATTATAGGGCGATGAGCATGGCGTCTGCAGCGACTGCCTTCGATGGTGTGTAGCGGGTGGAGGGTTGACTTAGTAGTCCCCATGGTGTGATGGTTGGTACGGGTGATGTGTAGTGGATGGCATTTAGGTTTGGGTTCGGGATTGCATCATTTTAATTAAATGCTATGTGAGTATGTATGATTTGATATGCCATATCTATTGAGACTTAGTGTTGATTGTACACATTGAGTCTGTTTGACTCACCCCGTTGTGGGAATATTTTTTAGGTGATGATCAGTGATGGACCTGGTCGGCAGGAGCTCAGGGGTGACCATGCTCAGCACGAACTTTATGAGTTGGATATTTTATTTACTTAAGTACTTTAAATTTTATTTTGGAGTTTTATTTTGATGTAACAAGGTTATAGTTTGAACTATTTATGCATGGATTATTAATTATTTAAGTATGACATGATTTTTATTAATTCAAAGTTAAAGTCCATTTTTCTTAAGTATAAATATTAAATGTTTTAACACCTAATCAACACGGGTTTTTAAAATTCGAGTCCAACCCAAATCAACTGTTTCCGAAAACACACAAGTTTTTGGCAAAGCCCAAATAGAATTCGAAAGGTTTTTCTTTAGAAGCTTGCCAGATCCGATCAGGGCTTGTGGGTCGAGTTTGGGGTGTTTCATTTTGGTATCAGAGCCCGGTTCAAAACTCAGCCTTGAGGGCTTTTTGGGCCCAAAACGTTTTCTTTTGGAAAAATGGATTTTTCTAAGAAATGAGCAGGGTTTCTGGCATGGCACCCGAGTCTCCGACCCGAAGTCCACCAGGTAAGTATCCATATCTATTGTGTGGATTGTCATATGGTTTGTATATGGGTACAAAGGGAACATAGATTAGTATATTAAGTTATTAAACCCTAGGATTAGTTTACTCCAACACAGAATTGCATAAAATTTTAAAGCCTAAGTAAACAAACCTGTGTCTAAGTCGCCGAGTTAGGGTGTGGCAACCATTGTGCACATGTCTAGGGTTGATTTCGGTAGGAGCTTGGCATTTAAGCAGTCCTAGTGACTCACCTCCTCTCCACTCGAATCCTACCTGGTGCGTAGTGACGGTTCACCCTAACCAAGAGGACTTACCCACGGGTTAAATCCAATAACTAAAACCCGAAAGGGACTAGCCATATTTTTATAAAAACCCTAGTTTTAAAATCACCAAATTACCCCTTTGATGTGTAGGAAAACTATTTTGAAAATTTTCCAAAATATTCTCGATTTACTAAAATGACCTAAATACCCTTGGTTGGAAAAAATTACTAAAATGCCCTTGGTTCATAAAATTTCCATACTACCCACAGTTTTTATCAAGATTTTCTTACCTTATAAATATCCAAAAACCCCATTTTTACAAAATATTAAAATATCCCTGATTTGTAAAAATTACTAAATTGCCCTTGATTTGTAAAATGACCAAAGTACCCCTGATCTTAAAATTATCAAAATACCCTCAAATTTTAAAAACTTATCGAAATACCCCTAGATTGCAAAAAAATTTATCAAAATACCCTTATTTCATGAAATCAACAAGGAACTCTACTTTGAAAATTACAAAAATACCCCTATAGGATAAAATTACAAAAATACCCCTGGGTAGTGGAATAACGAGAATACCCCTATGTATTGAGTGTGGATGTATGGATGTTGTCTGTATGTTGATTGTTGAATGTATGTAGTTTATAGAACTAGGAAATGTGAACTTGAGACTGAATTGCGAATTCGAAAGAACTACTCTTAAAACTACTAATCATAAGACTGTTCGTGGATAATCAGTGGAAGAAAACCAATAATTCATAATTTTTTTTAAATGTGAACCGATAGCATGAGTACAAGGGGACGAGGTCGCTCTAGATATGAATACTGGTGCGTACTCTACCATCGTATACTAAGTGTTTATTTTGGGTTTAGAATTGGAGTGCGCAGCGAAAGCATGGTAGTGGGACTTAGGTAGTATGATTACTAGTTAGTTGGAATTTCGAGGACAAAATTTCTTTAAGGAGGGTAGAATTGTAACATCCTGAATTTGGGCCTAGAATAAATGGGTTTCGTGTGTCAAGAGAATGGATTTTGTCATTAAAAAAATTATTAATATGTGGTTTATACTAAAATAAGATAATGGTCAATTTTTAATTGACCCTTAGATTATGCTAAAATTTGGAGATTTGATTTATATGCTTTATTTTTTACATAGTTTGTCCCTCTACTTTTATAATGTCACTAATACATTTAAATAGTTAATTTTTCTTAAAATATTATTCAAATGAAATAAATTATTTTATCATGAAAAGTTTGAATGGACATTTTCTTTTAAAAAAACTTATTATTTCATGCTTAGTTTAATTCTTAGGAGGTTTAGGAAGGGTTGGTAGTGTTGGAAAAGTCCTAGGCTCGATCTAGGGCTTTAGCAAAAATGTTGGTTTTTTGGGAGGTTGGTGGTAGTCATAAGGCTTTTAAAATATTGTTGGGTTAAAAGGTGTCACAAAGAAGTAGGTTGTCTAGTGGCTTGGGGTGCTTGGAATAAGCTGGTGGTCAGAGGTTCAAGTCCTGGACTTGGCAAAAAACTTTTTATTACGCATAAGTGGTATGCAGGCCAGAGTTTAGGCCTTATAAATAGTTGGGACTATTTTATGACATAAGGAAACGCCTGGCCCAGTGGCAAAGGCATTAAAAGTAGTAGGGGAGCATGGTTCTAGTCGCGGCGTGCACATGTTATGTTTTTTTTAAGTAAACCTAGAATGCGGTAGAAGGTTTATAATTAATTAGGTAGGAAATATGACACAAATAAAATACGTGGTGTAGTGGTAAGGGGCGTGGACCATCGTGAAGAGGTCGGAGGTTGGAATCAAGATGTTGGCTAATATTTTTACATTCCTTTAGATGATTCGGTCACTGGAAAATATGCTTTAAAATAAGTCGAGAATGGAACATGTCACAAGCAAAGTTGTGGTGCAGCGGCAAGAAGCGTGTTGTGGCTCTTACTGTGTCATGAGTTCGAGTTGCCTTGTCTACATTAACTTGATATTTTGTTTGTGGCGTGTGTAAGTTAGTCCTTTGGAAAGTATACCTTAAAATAAGTTGAGAATGGAATATATCACAAGAATGGTTGTGAATGCAAAGGCGGGGTGTTTGTTGGTGCTTGGAGGGCTTGGGTTTGAGATACCTTGTGCACATTAACTTGTTATTTTGCTGCTGGCATGGGGAAGGTATTTGAATGTAATTCAAATTGAATTTTTGGCTAAATAAAGGAATTTAATTGGTGATAAGTTTGAGTCGATTAGGGAGTGTAGATTTATTTATTTATTTTAGTATAAATAGGTGCCGAAATTCCCTTTAAATAGAGAGGGGATATCTCTTCAATTTCGGCATTTGAACCCCATTCTCTCAATCTTTTCTCTCCATCTCTTCTACAAGCCAAAACCCTAGTTGCTTTCTGCAATTTTTTCTTTTGAATTCTTCAGAAGCCGAAACCTTTTATTTCATTCTCTTATTCATTCTTTTTCTCTTGTGTCGATTTCTCCATTAAGCCTAAAGATGGAATCTAATCCCATTAGTATTGTTTGGCCGAAACTTTGAAAGGGGAATTTGGGATTTGGTTGTGTCGACTACAAGTAGGAGATCACTCGGGATTCCAAAATCTAAGTGTTAGCCGATTCCAAGGGAGAAAGACTACGAAATTTTGGGATTTGATTAGTAGTGAAATCGACACCAAGGTAAGATTTACGTTGTGATAAATCCTTCGGGATTTGATTAATTAGCTGAATGGCTTTTTGCTAAAGTATTTAAGGTTGGCCGAATGTAGGAATTAAGGATCTAAAGCATTAGATCGGGTTTTCGAAATTTCAGTGAAAGTGTTAAGTTAATCAAGTGTGTACCCCACACTAAACCTTAATAGATTATGGCTTTACTTTAATGCATGTGATAAGAAAAATGTGAAAAATATGGCAAGATACCATGCGATGGTACAAAGTACTCAGGTACGTTTTCCTACTCCTACTAGGAATATAATACGATCTATTATGGCACATAAGTGCAACTATAAGAATGTGAGTAAAGCATGATATTGCATGATATGTATGACATGGGGCATATGGGTGATATGAAAAGGGGAAGTGAATTGGTGGTTTTATACCCCAATATCTGAATGTGGTGACTTATGTCACAATATCTGAAAGTGGTGACTTATGTCACAATATCTGAAAGTGGTGACTTATGTCACAATATCCGAATGTGGTGACTTATGTCACAATATATGAATGTGGTGACTTATGTCACGAATATATATCTGGTGGCTATGCCACGAAATTATAAGGGCGATGAGCATGTCGTCTGCAGTGACTGCCTTCAATGGTGTGTAGCGGATGGAGGGTTGACTTAGTAGTCCCCACGGTGTGATGGTTGGTACGGGTGATGTGTAGCGGATGGCATTTAGGTTTGGGTTCGGGATTGCCTCATTTGATTTAAATGCTATGTGAATATGTACGATTTGATATGCCATATCTATTGAGACTTAGTGTTGATTGTACACATTGAGTCTGTTTGACTCACCCCGTTGTGGGAATATTTTTCAGGTGATGATCAGTGATGGACCGGGTCGGCAGGAGCTCAGGGGTGACCATGCCCAGCACGAACTTTATGAGTTGGATATTTTATTTACTTAAGTACTTTAAATTTTATTTTGGTGTTTTATTTTGATGTAACAAGATTATAGTTTGAACTATTTATGCATGCATTATTAATTATTTAAGTATGACACGATTTTTATTAATTCAAAGTTAAAGTCCATTTTTCTTAAGTATAAATATTAAATGTTTTAACACCTAATCAACACGGGTTTTTAAAATTCAAGCCTAACCCAAATCAACTGTTTCCGAAAACACACAAGTTTTTGGCAAAGTCCAAATAGAATTCAAAAGGTTTTTCTTTAGAAGCATGCCAGATCCGGTTAGGGCTTGTGGGCCGGGTTTGGGGTGTTTCAGTAAATCAAGAAATGGTGTGTTAGGCTCAAAGGGGTTCACTAAGGGTTAATTATAAAGGTAGGCTTTTTATGGGATAAGTAGGTTAAAACCTAAGTGCCTTTATCATCTCAGTACATCAAATCAAATGTGTGGTCTCGACATGCTTAATCGAAGCAAGTTCTAGAATAACAAATCAATACTGACACACTCATAACCTGGAATAGCCCGGTTTAGATCCTAGTTGAAACAGTGGTTTCGGGACCACAAATCTGAGGATAAAAAATATTTTAATATTATTTTTAGTGTTTATGGCATGTGATAAAATATGTGTGAAAGTTTTGTGTGAAAATTTTATCGTTTGTGTGTCAATTTGTGGAATAGGACTTAATTGCGTAAAATAAAAAAGCTGTGTGCTAATTGTTAAAGTGCTTAATTGCTATGTTTTATTAAATGTGAAGTCCTTATGTTGTGAATAGACCATTGATAGTGGGGATGGTCATAAATATGCATATATTATAAAATGGTTTCATTAAGGTTAAAATTGTAAAATGGTTATTAATGTTAATATTAATAAAACAAAACAAAATTTAGCTCCATTATCATCATTTATAACAAAATATCAAGATGAGAGGAAGAATAAAATGTTGTTTTAGGTTTCGGCTAGCATATAGCTTGATTGAGGTATGAATCGAGCTCGATTTTTGATGATTTTTTTTTTTTTTGTGATCGTTGCTCCGTGTTCTAGCTAGCACATGTCCTAATTTTTGAGTCTGTTGGTGATTTTGTAAAATGTCTTTGATGGATGCTTGAGCTTTGTGATAGTTGATGATGAATAAAAAATAATGGTTGATACATTTTAATATTTTGTAAAATGATTTTTGATAAAAATGTCAAAAATGGATTAAATTGTGAAATTTGTAATTTGAAGGGTTAAAATGTGAAATAAATGAAAGTTATGGATTGCTAGAGACTAGTATGAAATTTGGTCAAGCTTGGATGTGAGAAAATTTTGTGTATTTTGTGTAATTATGAAATAGGGATTAAAATGTCAAAATGTGAAATTATGAGGGCTAAAGTGTAAAATGCCCTAACTATGTGTTTGTGTATAATTTTGGATGAAAATTTGATTGAACGAGTTGAATTTAATATTATATAGATCAAGAAAATAGAGATTCAGACAGAGATCGAGGCAAAGACAAAGTGCTCGATTGATTGACTAGTATTGTTATTTCTACGTCTGAGGTAAGTTCATGTATAATATGTATTGATTAAATAATGTTCATATGTGTAAAAATGAACGGAAATGTGTTTATGGAGTTTGTTTATGCGAAATATGAGTTCAGAGATACGTAGCACTAAGTGTGCATAAATAGAATAGTTATTGTGATAAATGGCACTAAGTGTGGGATATAAAGAAAGCATAGACTCTATTATTTGGCACTACGTGTGTGATACCGAGACAAATTCAGTTTAATGTGATGGCACTGAGTGTACGATATTACTATAGTTTCGGCAAATTAATTGGCATTAAGTATGTGAGTTCATTGAATGTTTAAATAGGATCGAACGAATTATGGCATCTAGCATTTTGTGGTAAATGTGATAGATAAAAATGTGATGGTGCAGGTGTAACACCCCAAACCCGGCCTAAACGTTACGACCGGATCTGGCATGTCACATGAAAGAAATGTCTAAAAACTGTGCGTTCATTAAAAAGCTCGTATTCTTTATAGTTGTTGTGAGAAATCGAGTTTAAGTAATTTTGAATATGAAACGGTTTATTGTCATTTTAGGAAAATCCCATATTGATCATTTAATAATAAGCAGTAACCAAATTGAAAGCTGAAACCAAACAAAATACCCAATGCCTTATTACATAACAAAACCAAATTTAAAAGTAAATTAACCTAAAATAGTAATTGAAATAAAACCCGAAAACATAGTGCATGGCCACCTCGAGTCCACCCTGGCTCCACATCCGCGATCTATGCCTCATCTGCAAATGTAAGGGAAAGGGGTGAGTCACCGAGACTCAGTGTGTAAATCTCCATCCCGATAATAACAAGGCACTTACACATTTGATATGTCAATATGCAAATCATGCAACCCAACCTAACCAACCGAACTCCTGTGTCTACCCAGTGTGGTCAAAACCACTGGTGGTCAAAACCACTGGTGGTCAAAACCACTGTGGTCAAAACCACTGGTGACCGTAGTCACAAATCATATAAATGTGGTCAAAACCACTTGGTGACCGTAGTCACAAATCATATGGTGGGGCCAACCCATCGTGTGGTCAAAACCATGATGACAATCCGTAATCAACATGTGGGGCCAACCCATTGTGGTACCAAACCACCGGGACGAGTCACAATAATCCATGTGTGGTCAAAACCACTTTGTGACCGTAGTCACAAATAATATCCGTGTGGTCAAAACCACCGGTGGTCAAAACCACTAAGACTAGTCACAAATAATAAGAAAAGCGGGGCCAACCCATCGTGTGGTCAAAACCACCGGTGACGATCAAATCATCCTTCCCATCCTCTCATCATACCCATTTTCATGCCATGTTCATCACCATAATAATTCGTGTATGCGTTATGACATGTATGCAAATTATATATCAAAGATAACGTATGGAGCAATTACCATCATAATCAGAATAACAAATACGACATAATCAAACTAATCAACTTCTAAGGGTATAACCGTAATTTTACCTACCAAAGGCATTTTTGTAATTCCACCCTACAGGGGTAGTTCGATAATTCTACTCATTACCAATCCATGTAAGCAACGCATCTCAACCATAATCAATCATACGATTAACACATACAACGCTAATACTACCACGAGAGTACAACAGTTATTTTATCGCTTAGGGGTATTTTGGTAATTTTACAAACTAGGGGTATTTTGATAATTTTAAAACTCGAGGGTATTTCAGCACTTTTGTAACCCAGGGGTATTTCGATAAATTTACAAATCGGAGGTATTTCGGTAATTTAACAAATCGGGGGTATTTCAGTAATTTTACAAATCGAAGGTATTTTGGTAATTTTATAAATCGAGGGTATTTTGGTAATTTCGTAAACCAGGGCTATTTTGGTAATTTCATAAACTAGGGGTATTTTGGTAATTTTGTAAACCATGACTATTTTGGTAATTTCATAAACTAGGGGTATTTTGGTAATTTCGCACCTGCAATGGCCTTTCCGAAGGCCTAATGTCGCCCAGAGCGACTCAGCTACCATTTCTGGTCGTATCGGACTATTGGGCCTAAAACCAAATTTCGACCCATTCGGGCCCACACGCTTGTGTGGCCCACCTAACATACATCTAGCCATGTATATAAGTTCCACCTAATCTAGTTTACTATATACTATATCATCATGCAATTTATTCAATTAGGCCCACGGGCCCATTGGGCCCACTTTAGCCCATCGCGACCCAAGCAGCCCCAACCCACAAGAATACTACTGATGGCCTCAACTATCGCGTCGAAGCCCCACACGCAAGCGCCGCACGCTTCGTGTAACTACTATTGTCGTGATCGGCACTTTGGTATTTGGCGCTACTACTAGAGTAAAGAGAGTTACACACGATAGAGTGCGGTGTTAAGCGTCTGCGACCACTCCTACACCCAAACGCCCACCAAGGTATGTTAACTCTCCTCTTGAAATGCTCTTTATATAGCTAGCTCTTCACCTTCCTTCTTTGTATCTTTTTCGATGTGGGATCCCTCCGTCGGTGAGAGTTTAAATTCAACTGAAACTCTTGCCAGTCAATCATAAAATAAATACTCTATTGCTTGTCATGAGATTCAACCTGTGCTCCCTTACAACATAATCCACGCCGCTAACCACTTGGCCACAAGCTCCTCTTGTGTCTTAACCTTGCGCAACTAAATATAAATCTATAGCCGAATTCTAAGGTCCAAGTAAAAAGAAAACCAAAATGCAAAAGCCAAGACTTGAACCTTGGACCTCATTCCTTCCTTGTGGCGTTACTCCCTTACCTCTTATGTGGCGTCACTTTGCCACTACACCACACACTCCACTTGTGTCATTTTCCTCCACATTTTATTCTTAAGGCCTACCTGCCAACTTCTAGGGTTTTTTTTCACCTAAAACCAAAATTTCCCCAAAGCCAAAGTTCGATCCCTGGACTTCATAGAAGCCCTCTAACCTTCCAGAATCACTTACCTAATAAGTCTAACTTGCATTAATGCCGTTCTCAAAAATTTTGAATGCTACTATGCCTAAGGCCCATTGGGCCCAATCCTACTAGGCCCAATTTTCGGATGTTACAAATCTACCCTTCTTAAAGAAATTTCGTCCTCAAAATTTCCAACTAACTAACAGTCACACATCCTAACCTACCACTCTACGCTCTTGCTGCGCACTCTGATCTTAATAAAACTAATATACTTTTAACTAGAATTTAAAACTCTACACATACTCAAAAACACCTAGCCATTAAAATAGACAAATATTTCATACGCACCAAACTCTATGTCTGACCATCACATCCAAACCAAACACATAGAATAGATACCCAAAATACAACATATAACAAAGAGAAGTACCACGAAACTTACAGTTCGAATTGGTGCCGGAGACTCGGGTGTCATACTTCCAGGAAAGTGATATATATATTTTTCTAAACCATATTTCAACCAAAATTTGAAAAACATTTTTGAACCCATTCCACAGCTGAGTTTTTGAACCTAGGCTCTTATACCATAATTGTAACACCCCAAACCCGGCCTAAACGTTACGATTGAATTTGGCATGTCACATGAAAGGAATGTCTAAAAATCGCGCATTCGTTAAAAAGCTCATATTCTTTATAGTTGTTGTGAGAAATCGAGTTTAAGTAATTTTGAAAAAGAAACGATTTATTGTCATTTTAGGAAAATCCCATATTGATCATTTAATAATAAGCAGTAACCAAATTGAAAGCTGAAACCAAATAAAATACCCAATGCCTTATTACATAACAAAACCAAATTTAAAAGTAAATTAACCCAAAATAGTAATTGAAATAAAACCCGAAAACATAGTGCATGGCCACCTCGAGTCCACCCTGGCTCCACATTCGCGATTTATGCCTCATCTGCAAATGTCAGCGAAAGGGGTGAGTCACCGAGACTCAGTGTGTAAATCCCCATCCCGATAATAACAAGGCACTTACACATTTGATATGTCAATATGCAAATCATGCAACCCAACCTAACCAACCGAACTCCTGTGTCTACCCCGTGTGGTCAAAACCACTGGTGGTCAAAACCACTGGTGACCGTAGTCACAAATCATATAAGTGTGGTCAAAACCACTAGTGACCATAGTCACAAATCATATGGTGGGGCCAACCCACTGTGTGGTCAAAACCACTGATGATAATCCCGTAATCAACATGTGGGGCCAACCCACTGTAGTACCAAACCACTGGGACGAGTCACAATAATCCATGTGTGGTCAAAACCACTGGTGACCGTAGTCACAAATAATATCCGTGTGGTCAAAACCACTGGTGGTCAAAACCACTAAGACTAGTCACAAATAATAAGAAAAGCGGGGCCAACCCACTGTGTGGTCAAAACCACTGGTGACAGTCTGAAATCATCCTTCCTCATCCTCTCATCATACCCATTTTCTTGCCATGTTCATCAGTCATAATAATTCGTGTATGTAGTATGACATGTATACAAATTATATATCAAAGATAACGTATGGAACGAATTACCATCATAATCAGAATAACAAATACGACATAATCAAACTAATCAACTACTAAGGGTATAACCGTAATTTTACCTACCAAAGGCATTTTTGTAATTCCACCCTACAGGGGTAGTTCGGTAATTCTACTCATTACCAATCCATGTAAGCAACGCATCTCAACCATAATCAATCATACGATTAACACATACAACGCTAATACTACCACGAGAGTACAACGATTATTTTATCGCTTAGGGGTATTTCGATAATTTTACAAACTAGGGGTATTTCTGTAATTTTAAAACTCGAGGGTATTTCAGCACTTTTGTAACCTAGGAGTATTTTGATAAATTTACAAATCGGGGGTATTTTGGTAATTTAACAAATCGGGGGTATTTCAGTAATTTTGCAAATCGAAGGTATTTTGGTAATTTTATAAATCGAGGGTATTTTGGTAATTTTGTAAACCTGGGCTATTTTGGTAATTTCATAAACTAGGGGTATTTTGGTAATTTCGTAAACCATGGCTATTTTGGTAATTTCATAAACTAGGGGTATTTCGATAATTTCGCACCTGCAATGGCCTTTCTGAAGGCCTAATGTCGCCCAGAGCGACTCAGCTACCATTTCTGGTCGTATCGGACTATTAGGCCTAAAACCAGATTTTGGCCCATTCGGGCCCACACGCTCGTGTGGACCACCTAACATACATCTAGCCACGTATATAAGTTCCACCTAATCTAGTTCACTATATACTATATCATCATGCAATTTATTCAATTGGGCCCACGAGCCCTTTGGGCCCACTTTTGCCCATCGCGACTCAAGCAGCCCCGACCTACAAGAATACTACTGATGGCCTCAACTATCACGTCGAAGCCCCACACGTGCGCTCGCACGCTCGTGTGGCTACTATTACCGTGATCGGCACTTTGGCATTTGGCGCTCTACAGCTAGAGTAAAGAGAGAGTTACACACCTGATAGGAGTTTGGTGTTAAACCGCGCTGCGACCACTCCTGTGCGCAAACGCCCACCAAGGTATGTTAACTCTCCTCCTGAAATGCTCTTTATATAGCTAGCTCTTCACCTTCCTTCTTTGTATCTTTCCGATGTGGGATCCCTCCGTCAGTAGAGTTTAAATTCAACTGAAACTCTTGCCGTCCAATCCACAAAATAAATACTCTATTGCTTGTCATGAGATTCGAACCCAGGCTCCCTTACAACATAATCCACGCCGCTAACCACTTGGCCACAAGCTCCTCTTGTGTCTTAACCATGTGCAACTAAATATAAATCTATAGCCGAATTCTAAGGTCCAAGTAAAAAGAAAACCAAAAAGCAAAAGCCAAGACTTGAACTTTGGACCTCATTCCTTCCTTGTGGTGTCACCCTCTTGCCTCTTATGTGGTGTCTCTTTGCCACTACACCACACACTCCACTTGTGTCATTTTCCTCCACATTTTATTCTTAAGGCCTACCTACCAACTTTCAGGGTTTTTTTTCACCTAAAACCAAAATTTCCCCAAAGCCAAAGTTCGATCCCGGGACTTTATAGAAGCCCTCAAACCTTCCAGAATCACTTACCTAATAAGTCTAAATTGCATTAATGCCGTTCTCAAAAATTTTGAATGCTACTACGCTTAAGGCCTATTGGGCCCAATCCTACTAGGCCCAATTTCGGGATGTTACAGCAGGTATGTATCGAACCTATGTGGATGATGATATTATATATGAGATAAATGGATGATTATGTGAATAAATGATGAATAGAGTTGGATTGAGTAGCATTATAAATGCTTGTACATTAACCTATAGATGTAGTATGAAAGTGAGTATTAGCTATGGGTGAGTTTGAGTAATAATGAGAATTGAACCATGTGATAGTTAATTTTTGTATATTGAATTTGAATTGTTGTGTTAATTGTGTTATATTACGGTTTTACTAAGCTTTAAAGCTTACTGTGTGAATTCTTTCTATGTTTTACAGTGTCATTAAAGCTAGCTCAGATTCGGGAATCTTCAGCGACTCAATCACACTATCAGACATCTATTTTGGTACTTTTTGGAAGTTTTATCTTGGGTATATGGCATGTATAGGCTAGTGTGATTATGGAATGTTTTGAGATGTATAATCTTGCCATGTGATATGGCTTGATAATTGAATGACTTAGTACATGTTTTGGCTATGTGAAAATGATGATTTTAATGTGCATATATGGTCTTGTGTGAATGACCATTATGGTATGATTTTGGTGAAATAGAAATGATATGTTCTGTACTTGATTTGGTAATTGAGATTGGTAAATGAATCATATGATATTTGCTGTTGGCATTAATTATGAAAGGATGACTTAAATTGTGTGGCAATTTGGCCTTGGAAATGACCAAAATTTTGCCCACATCAGTGAGCACACGGGCGTGTGTCTCAATCGTGTCTTTCACTGTCCCTATTCAAAACAAGTTAGGAAGCCACGTGGGCGTGTGACTGGCTGTGTGAGTAAGTCAGTAGCTTCGATAATTTCACATGGCCTGGCACACGAGCGTGTCTTGTGGATGTGTAGATAAGTCAGAATGTATGCCTTGTTTTGCCACGGTCTGGACACATGGGTGTGTCTAAACTGTGTAAGGCACATAGCCTAACCACACGGGCATGTGACCTCTGAAAATTTGAAAAATGTTTAAGTTTTTCAAAAAATTTTGTATGTGCTTGGTTTAGTCCCAACTCTTTCCTAATGCATGTTTAAGGTCTCGTAGACCTTCTTAAGGGACTTGATGTTAATGTTTAATTATAATTTGCTGATGTGTGAGCAATGGTTGTTTAAATATTATGATTTGATCGGTAATATCTTGTAACCCTATTTCAGTGATGGATAGGGTTAGGGTGTTACAATTTTATTGGTATCAGATCTAGAGTTTAGTCGATTCTAGGACTAACGTAGCGTGTAAGAGTCTAGCTATACATGCCATATATATATGTTATGATTCCTGATAGTTAAAAATGTGTTTTCATATAGTAAATAGATCCCGATCGAGCAGTTGCTGATGATGTTGAGAGTAATGCACCTGCTCCTACTCAAGGGATAGCGCTGGCTGAATCTAGGCCGATTGCTAGTAGTCACGATGGAGAGGCAAAGTAAGCCTTCTTCCAAATGATGAGTGAGTGGTTTACGGAGTTCATTCGAATGAATCCGACTACTCAACAACCTCCACCCACGCAAGTTCCTGTCACTCCACAAGTATTAGACCTGATTCGATTGAGTAAACCTCCAGTTGATAAAATTCAAAAGTACGGGGCTGAAGAGTTTAGGGCCACAATTGATGATAATGCCGAACGAGCTGAATTCTGGCTTGAGAATACCATTAGAGTGTTTGATGAACTATCATGTACTCCTGAGGAATGTCTTAAGTGTACTATTTCTTTGTTGAGAGATACGACATATCATTGGTGGAAAACATTGATATTTGTGGTTCCGAGAGAAGGAATCACCTGGGATTTCTTCCAAACTGAATTCCAGAAGAAATATATCAGTCAATCGTTTATAGATTAGAAACACAAAGAGTTTCTTGAGTTAAAACAGGGCCGTATGTCTGTTATGGAATACGAACGAGAATTTGTGAGATTGAGCCAGTATGCACGAGAATGTGTTTCGATAGAAACTACAATGTGTAAATGATTCATTGAAGGGTTGAATGAAGATATTAAACTTCTAGTTGGAATTCTTGACTTGAATGAATTTGTAGTATTGGTTGAAAGAGCTTGTAAAGCAGAGGAGCTTAGTAAAGAAAAGAAGAAAGTAGGCTTAGAAGCTAGAGATGAAAGAAAAAGGTCGATGAGTATGAAACACCCCAAACCCACCCAAAAAGCCAAACTAGATTTGATATGTTCCTCGAATCTAACTTTAGCAAATTCTCATTTTATTTAAGAAAAACTTGATGATTTAGTAGAAAACAGATTAACTTAATATTTTAGGTTGAAATCAAATTGTAAAGTAAATTTATGTCTTTTAAAACATTATTTTTAAAAGGAATTAATAAATTAAAAGAAAACCACATTTAAGGAAATTACTTTAAAACATATTTATATTAGTGACAAAAACATTTTTAAATTATTTATCGAAAACCATTTAGTTATTTAATAGATATTTGTTCATGGCAAAATAAAAGTCCAAACACAAAAATTAAAAAGGTTTATAATGGCCTTATTACAAAAATAGCAAAAACCCATAATAAAGTCTAAGTAATAAAAATTAACTTAATAAGTTTAAGTAGGAAAATTTCCAAGATACTTTGTTTGAGCGTTGGCCACCTCGAAATCCTTGCTGACCCGATCCATCACACTACGAATCATCTGAAAAGTCATCCCATAAAATGGGTGAGTCATAAACTCAGTGTATAACACATACATTAAAAAGCCCATTTTTATAGCACATATATTCATAGGCCTATTAAAGTCATATTTGGCCTTAAGCCCATTTGTATAGCAGATCAAATAATAATCATTAAGAATCATATGATTAGATACATATAATGAAATGCAAACCCAGCCCACCTAAATATCCATCCGCTACACACCACCCGTACCAACCAACACACCGTGGGGATTACTAAATCGACCCTCCATCCGCTACACACCATCGAAGGTAGTTGCTGCAGTCAACATGCACATCACCCTTATAATTTTGTGGCAAAGCCACCAGACAAAATTGTGACCGAAGTCACCAGATTTCATATTTGTGACCGAAGTCACCAGATTCACATATGTGACCGAAGTCACCAAATTTCAAATACGTGACCAAAGTCACCGAATTTCAAATATGTGACCGAAGTCACCAGAATGTGGTAAAACCACCAGAATACTTCCCCTTCATCAATAATACCCATATGCCCATTCACATACATATCATACAATTTTTATGCCATTTACCCCACAAATCATAATATAGTCATACTTATTTCACAATTATGCATATAGCAAAATTAACGAATTATCGGGGTAAACATACCTGAATATCGTATACCACTGAATGGTATCCAAAAATCATTATCAAACACATTGTCATATAATCATATTTAGAAATATAGATCAATGAGATTTTAATGTAAGGTTACACACCTTGTGACAGTGAGAACGATGCCCTCTCGCTCGTCAACACCTAGTTAATTATTACACTTGGTTAGTATAAACTATTACGAATAAATCTATACTATTGATGAGGGATCTAATTCCTTACCCTAGGATTCTCGAACGATTGATATTTGTGGTTTTTCTCCGCTAGATGGATCAAAACCCGTTGATAACCCACCAACGTAAAGTGGTTCGGTTGTTCGTACTACTTCAAATAACCGATCGTCGTTAGCAGAGGGTCCACAACCCGGTGGGAAGTCTCTTATCGCTGATACAGCCCTTCGTTTGAAGTTTGATGGTAAAACAGTGCCTCCTCTCTTCCAAACACTCCGTACTGCTCTTTTCTTACCTATCTTGTTAGTCTCAAATCGCCCCTAAAATAAAGTTGATTAGTGATCCATTCAAAAAGGATTGATACAATCGAAATTAATAATCTTTACCTTGGATGATTTCGAAAAATCACTTCTTAAAAGTTGGCTTCAACAAAGATCCTTAAAAATCCTTTCCAAGGATTCGGCCTAGGAGAGAAAAATAAGAGATCATGATTCTAAATTGGCCATAGTAAAAAGAAATAATGAAAATGATTGACAAAACCTTACTTGATCACTTTGAATATTCGGCCTTGAACAAAAAGAAAAATATGGTGCTTGGCTATGGTGATTTCGGGTTTCAAATAAAAGAAAAGAAAGATTTAGATGAAAAAGAAAGGTAATTTGGTTTGACAAAAGAGAAGGAAAGTATGTTGATTTTGATGTTGGTAGAAATTAGTTTCGGTTGCGAGTGAGGAAGAAGAAATGAAATTGAAAGAAGAGAGAGAGAGAACAAGACTAGATGATGATGAAGAAAAGAAAAGAGATAGGTTTAGAGCCTATGCACATTCGGCCAAGGAGGAGAAAGTGAAGAAAATTGTTTAGGATCTTTGGTACTTTCGACAATGAGGGAAAAGAGAAAGAAAATGATTCTTGAAGACTTGTAGTTTCGGTTACAAAGAGAAAGAAAGGTGTTTTGAGAAGAAACTAAAAAGACCTTTCAAATCGAATTGGCAAATTACAAGATGACTAAAAGAAAAGAGAAAGACTTCTCTTTTGTGTAATAGGCATTCGGCTAAGAAGGGAGCTTTTAGAGAAAATTGGTCAAAATGAAAGCCTAACAAACTAAAGCTTTTACCTAAAGTCACCAACAAAATCCGGCTAAGAGAAAACTTTTGGAGAAAAGAGAAAAGATGCACAAAAATGCAAGACTTTTTGGCCAACTTTCACCCCCTAACTCAAGTCAAAATTCGGCCAACAAGAGAGCCAACATAATCCCCCTTTTTCCTCCACAATTCTTCCCCATCAACCCTTAGATTGCTATCACCATTAACCACCCTCTTTAGCCCCTAAAATCGTCTAGGTTCATGGTCAAATGACCATGAACAAGCTTCCAAAACATTGCCCACATATCAAGCCTTTTGTCCCCCCTATCTTATCATCTTATCTTGATTCCATGCCATAAGTCTTTAGCTTGCCTTTTTCATATGGTCAAATAGCCAAAATTAAAAGAATGCTCATCCATTCTAGAAGAGTCTTGGTTGACACTATAGGGAAGGAAACAAAAATAAAATCCTCCCATTTGCTAGCTAGGGGATTCGAACCTCTCCCCTCAAGCACTCATCCATGCATCCTAACCACCTTGCCAATTACTCATCTTATGCTTAAAACCTCTTGTCATTATTTCTTAAAGCCTATCATACTTAGCTTCATCTTAATTATTAAAAATTTAATAAATCACTAAGCATTCACTTAATTAATGAAGTTCAAAAATAAACTTCCAAAACACACTTAACATAATTAAGCATGCAACATCATTCAATTAAGTAAGATGCATAACCCCTAATTATCAGGATGTTACAGTTCTACCCCCTTAAAAATAATTTCGTCCTAGAAATTACCTGGCTGGAATAAGTGAGGGTATTGCTGTCGCATCGCTTCCTCTGGTTCCCATGAAGCTTCTTCTGATCCATGATTACGCCATAATACTTTGACGAGAGGAACCGACTTTCTCCGTAAAACCTTTACATCTCGCTCCAGAATTTGAATTAGCTCCTCTTCATAGGACAAATCGGTCTTAATTCCACCTCCTCAATCGGCACTACATGAGATGGATCCGACCGTAACGGCGTAACATTGAAACATGGAACACATCATGCATTTGCTTCAATTCCGAAGGCAATTCTAACTGATATGCCACAGGTCCGACCCGCTTCAAAACCCGATAAGGTCCAATGAACTGGGACTTAACTTCCCTTTGCGACCAAATCTCATTACCTTTTTCCAAGTTGAAACCTTTAGGAAAACTTGGTCCCCACAAGAAACTCTATTTCTTTCCGCTTTAGATCTCGTCGACTTTTGTCATCGGATGCTTCTTTTAACCGAGCAGGATTACCTTAACATTTTCTTGGATTCACCACTAATTACGGACCCAAAATCGACGTTCCCCTAATTCTGTCCAACACGTAGGAGTGCGACACTTTCGTCCATATAGTGCTTCATACGATGCCATCTGTATACTGGCTTGGTAATCTGTTGTTGTCATAAATTTTACCAACGGTAAGAATTCCTCCCAACTTCCCTTGAAATCTATCACACATCCCCCTAACATATCTTCTAAAATTTGGATTACTCGTTCAGATTGGCCGTCAGATTGTGGATGAAATGCCGTGCTGAAGTCCAATCTGGTGCCCAAAGCCTGATGCAATGCTTTCCAAAATCGAGATGTAAACCTCTGATCTCTATCCGAAATAATCGACAACGGCACTCCATGCAATCTCACAATCTCGCCACATATAACTTCGCCAATTTCTGCAAAGAGTAATCAACCCGAACTGGGATAAAATGTGCAGATTTCGTCAATCAGTCCACTATCACCCATACAGAGTATTTCTTAGTAGGCGTAAGAGGAAGCCCACTAACAAAGTCCATGGTGATTCTCTCCCACTTCCACTGCGGAATCTTTATCGGCTGAAGCAATCCCGAAGGTACTTGATGTTCAGCCTTGACTTGCTGACACGTTAAGCACTTTCCTACAAACTCCGTAACTT
Source organism: Gossypium rotundifolium (assembly GCA_025506655.1). Classification (NCBI taxonomy): domain Eukaryota; kingdom Viridiplantae; phylum Streptophyta; class Magnoliopsida; order Malvales; family Malvaceae; genus Gossypium; species Gossypium rotundifolium. Next base: position 11,353,398 of record CP106730.1, on the reverse strand, counting down.
CCCGCTTAAGACCAGGCCACCAAAACTGATCTCGAAAATCTCGGTATAACTTACTTCCTCCAGGATGCATAGCATATGGGCTACCATGCGACTCCTGAAGATTCTTTTGCCTCAACTCTTGATCCCTTGGCATACAGACTTTACCTTTAAAACACAATACCCCATCACCGTTAATACTATAATCTTCTAAATTCCCACTCTGCACCTGCTGAAACTTTACACTCAGATCTTCATCTACCAACTGCCTCTCTTTTACTTAACTTAACCATGTTGGCTTAACTTGTATTTCTGCCAACAAGCTTCCGTCGTCGTAAAGACTAATATGCGCAAACATCGCCCTTAAATATGACACCACTTTTCGACTTAGAGCATCTACCACCACATTCGCCTTGCCCAGGTGGTACTCAATGGAACAGTCGTAGTCTTTCAACAACTCTATCCACCTTCGCTGCCTCAAATTCAGTTCTTTCTGAGTCAGTAGATATTTTAGACTTTTGTGGTCTGTGTATATCACTGACTTTTCTCCATATAAGTAATGTCTCCAAACTTTAAGAGCAAAGACTACCGCTGCCAACTCTAAGTCATGCGTCGGGTAATTAACCTCGTGAGGTCTTAACTGTCGAGACGCATACGCAACTACCTTCCCATCTTGCATCAGAACACATCCTAATCCCGTGTGAGAAGCATCACAATACACGATGAAATCCTTTCCAGCCTCAGGCTGGATCAAAACCGGAGCTTCAGTCAAAACCTTCTTGAGCTTCTCAAAACTCTCTTGTTGCTTATCAGCCTACACGAAAGGTACCTCCTTTCTCAACACTTTCGTTAAAGGTGCAGCTATCAATGAGAATCCTTCGACGAATCTTCGGTAATAGCCTACTAATCCCAAGAAATTGCGAACCTCAGTTACGGACTTAGGTGGTTTCCAATCTAGCACAGCCTCAATTTTTCGAGGATCCACCCTTAGCCCTTCTGCCGATACCACATGGCCTAAAAATGCAACTTCTCTCAGCCAAAATTCACACTTGCTGAATTTGGCATACAGGTTCTTCTCCCTTAAAACTCGCAACACAATTCAGAGATGCTCATCATGCTCTATCTCGGATTTAGAGTACACCAGGATGTCGTCTATAAATACCACGATGAATTGATCCAAGTAGGGCTGAAAAATTTGATTCATCATATCCATGAATGCAGCTGGGGCATTCGTCAATCCGAATGGCATTACCAAAAATTCATAATGCCCATATCTAGTTCGGAAAGCCGTCTTATAGATATCCACTTCTTTCACTTTAAGCTGATGATACCCCGACCTTAGATCAATCTTTGAGAATACCGCAGCTCCCTTAAGCTGATCGAACAAGTCGTTGATCCTCGGCAAAGGATACTTGTTCTTGATGGTCAGCTTATTCAACTGCCGGTAGTCTATACACATCCTCATCGATCTATCCTTCTTCTTTACGAATAGGACCGGTGCTCCCCATGGAGACACACTAGGTCGGATGAATCCATGATCAAGTAATTTATGAATCTGAGCCTTAAGCTCAACTAACTCCTTTGGTGCCATTCTATATGGAGTAATAGAAACTGGCGCCGTTCCAGGCAATAAATCTATTCCGAACTCTACCTCACGATCCGGAGGTAAACTTAGAAGTTCTTCCGGAAAGACATCTACAAATTCATTCACGGTCCTGACTCCCTCAACTGTTGCTTCCTTAGCCTCCAAGGCACTCACCAACATCAGAAAGGCTACACATCCCTTTCTAACCATCTTTTCTGCCTTAAGAGCAGATACTACATTAGATAAGTAGTTCCGTCTCTCGCCCATCACTACAACTTCTTTGTCATCAAGAGTTCTTAAAGACATTCGCTTAGCATCACAATCCACATTTGCACGATATTTCACAAGCCAGTCCATGCCTAAGATCAGGTCGAATTCCCCGAATGGTAACTCCATTAAATCAGTCGAAAACTGTATCCCTTGAACTTTTAAAAGCACATCTTTAAAAAGTTTATCTATAACTACTGTCTGTCCTAGAGGACTAAGTACAGTCATCTTCCTAGGTATAGTCTCAGAAGTCACATGCAAAGTTCCAGATACTTCACTAGCGATGTAGGAATGAGTTGACCCTATATCTATCAAAGCAATAAAGGGCAACCCGAAATCGAAGCGTGCAGTGATAACATCATTACGTCAACGTCTTCTCTACCACGAATCGCATATCCGGACACTGGTGTCTTGCCTCAGAGCTACCACTGCCTCTGCCTGAAGTCCCGCGACCTCTGCCAGAACCATTACCCCTTCCATTTGGACTATGACCCCTTATCGGCTGCTGTCCACCTCTGCCAGCCTGATTAACACCCTGACTTGCCAAACTGTTCTTCTCTGAATTCTTTGGACAATCCTTGATCATATGATCCTTCGACCCGCACTTGAAACATCCCCCGATCTTTTTCCAACATTCTCCCGGGTGCATCTTCCCACATTGAGCACAAGCACGATGTTGTCCTCCATAGCTGTCTGTTGACCTCGTGGTCCTTCATTTCTTGGTTTCTTTTGAAAATTTTTGAATGACCCTGAAGACCCAAAGCTTCTCTTATTTCTATTCTGACCTCTGTCCCGGTTCTGTCTTTTAGTCCGTTTAACCTCTTTAGCTATTCTTGCTCTTTCTACTAAGATTGCAAAATCTCTTTCCCGGTGTGGAGCAATCATTACTCGCAGTTCATCTCTAAGTCCATCTTCAAATCTGACACACCGTTCATATTCAGTAGCTACTATCCCTCTGGCATATCGGCTAAGTCGCAAAAATCTGCTTCATATTCAACTATCGACTTGTTTCCTTGCACCAAATTAAAAAATGCCTTCCTCTGGGAGTCGATATAGCTAGCTCCAACGTATTTTCCTTCGAATTTAATTTTAAAATACCCCCAATCCAGTCGATCCACAGGGGTACTCTCCTTGATAGTGAGCCACCACTGGTAGGCCTCATCACGGAGTAGTGAAATAGCACCTTTCAATTTTTCTTCAGTAGTGCAGTCTAAATCGTCCATGATCCTTTCGACTGCCTCCAACCAGTATTCAGCTACATTTGGGGCTACTCTAGATACTCCCCTGAAAATCTCAGCTCCATTCGATTTAAGTCTCTCAGCTACTGACTTTAGAGACCCATTTCCAGAGCTAGCTTCTGCTACACGTTCTAAAACTCGCAGCACAGCTTGTGATACTGTGTCACCTCTTTCATTTTGCTCTTGAAAATCCACCCCAACAGCTGGTGGCGGAGCTTCATTTTTGGAACCTTGACCAGATCTAACTGGTTCCGACACAGCCATCCTTCCTCTTCCACGTCCACGACGACCACGTCCCCTAGAGCTCATGTCTACTACGTGTCTTATCTGTTTTTATGAAAAGTCTTATGTATTAGAATCTTTTCACTTCTTATTAAAAGAAAGTTTTATGAAACAGATATTTAGTGGTTTTTCCGTAGTAGTATACAAACACCTAGGGTCCATGTCTCTAAAGTATAGTTTCCTTAAGCTTATCAGACATTCATATCACTTATCAAAAAGATACATACCTGATGGATCTGGGCTGAGAACTCTGAGTGCCATGCTCTTATAAAACCCTTTTAACTTAGAAAAACTTTCAAAATAAATCATTTGGGCCAAACTTTGAAAACATTGTGGGCTTCAAATTCCAAGGCCGAGAGTTTAAAACTGGGCTCTGATACCAAGTTGAAACACCCCAAACCCAGCCCAAAAAGCCTAACTGGATTTGATATGTTCCTCGAATCTAACTTTAGCAAATTCTCGTTTTATTTAAGAAAAACTTGATGATTTAGTAGAAAACAAATTAACTTAATATTTTAGGTTGAAATCAAATTGTAAAGTAAATTTAAGTCTTTTAAAACATTATTTTTAAAAGGAATTAATAAATTAAAAGAAAACCACATTTAAGGAAATTACTTTAAAACATATTTATATTAGTGACAAAAACATTTTTAAATTATTTATCGAAAAACCATTTAGTTATTTAATAGATATTTGTTCATGGCAAAATAAAAGTCCAAACACAAAAATTAAAAACAGTTTATAATGGCCTTATTACAAAAATAGCAAAAACCCATAATAAAGTCTAAGTAATAAAAATTAACTTAATAAGTTTAAGTAGGAAAATTTCCAAGATACTTTGTTTGAGCGTTGGCCACCTCGAAATCCTTGCTGACCCGATCCATCGCACTACGAATCATCTGAAAAGTTATCCCATAAAATGGGTGAGTCATAAACTCAGTGTATAACACATACATTAAAAAGCCCATTTTTATAGCACATATATTCATAGGCCCATTAAAGTCATATTTGGCCTTAAGCCCATTTGTATAGCAGTCAAATAATAATCATTAAGAATCATATGATTAGATACATATAATGAAATACAAACCCGGCCCACCTAAATATCCATCCGCTACACACCACCCGTACCAACCAATACACCGTGGGGATTACTAAATCGACCCTCCATCCGCTACACACCATCGAAGGCGATTCTTTGCGATCAACATGCACATCGCCCTTATAATTTTGTGGCAAAGCCACCGAACAAAATTGTGATCAAAGTCACCAGATTTCATATTTGTGACCAAGTCACCAGATTCACATATGTGACCGAAGTCACCGAATTTCAAATACATGACCGAAGTCACCGAATTTTAAATATGTGACCGAAGTCACCAGAATGTGGTAAAACCACCAGAATACTTCCCCTTCATCAATAATACCCATATGCCCATTCACATACATATCATACAATTTTTATGCCATTTACCCCACAAATCATAATATAGTCATACTTATTTCACAATTATGCATATAGCAAAATTAACGAATTATCGGGGTAAATATACCTGAATATCGTATACCACTGAATGGTATCCAAAAATCATTATCAAACACATTGTCATATAATCATATTTAGAAATATAGATCAATGAGATTTTAATGTAAGGTTACACACCTTGTGACAGTGAGAACGATACCCTCTCACTCGTCAACACCTAGTTAATTATTACACTTGGTTAGTATAACTATTACGAATAAATCTATACTATTGATGAGGGATCTAATTCCTTACCCTCAAATTCTCGAACGACCGATATTTATGGTTTTTCTCCGCTAGATGGATCAAAACCCGTTGATAACCCACCAACGTAAAGTGGTTCGGTTGTTCGTACTACTTCAAATAACCGATCGTCGTTAGCAGAGGGTCCACAACCAGGTGGGAAGTTTCTTATCGCCGATACAGCCCTTCGTTTGAAGTTCGATGGTAAAACAGTGCCTCCTCTCTTCCAAACACTCCGTACTGCTCTTTTCTTACCTATCTTGTTGGTCTCAAATCGCCCCTAAAATAAAGTTGATTAGTGATCCATTCAAAAAGGATTGATACGATCGAAATTAATAATCCTTACCTTGGATGATTTCAAAAAATCACTTCTTAAAAGTTGGCTTCAACAAAGATCCTTAAAAATCCTTTCCAAGGATTCGGCCTAGGAGAGAAAAATAAGAGATCATGATTCTAAATTGGCCATAGTAAAAAGAAATAATGAAAACGATTGACAAAACCTTACTTGATCACTTTGAATATTCGGCCTTGAACAAAAAGAAAAATATGGTGCTTGGCTATGGTGATTTCGGGTTTCAAATAAAAGAAAAGAAAGATTTAGATGAAAAAGAAAGGTAATTTGGTTTGACAAAAGAGAAGGAAAGTATGTTGATTTTGATGTTGGTAGAAATTAGTTTCGGTTGCGAGTGAGGAAGAAGAAATGAAATTGAAAGAAGAGAGAGAGAGAACAAGAATAGATGATGATGAAGAAAAGAAAAGAGATAGGTTTAGAGACCTATGCACATTCGGCCAAGGAGGAGAAAGTGAAGAAAATTGTTTAGGATCTTTGGTACTTTCGGCAATGAGGGAAAAGAGAAAGAAAATGATTCTTGAAGACTTGTAGTTTCGGTTACAAAGAGAAAGAAAGTGTTTTGAGAAGAAACTAAAAAGACCTTTCAAATCAAATTGGCAAATTACAAGATGACTAAAAGAAAAGAGAAAGACTTCTCTTTTGTGTAATAGGCATTCGGCTAAGAAGGGAGCTTTTGGAGAAAATTGGTCAAAATGAAAGCCTAACAAAATAAAGCTTTTACCTAAAGTCACCAACAAAATTCGACTAAGAGAAAACTTTTGGAGAAAAGAGAAAAGATGCACAAAAATGCAAGACTTTTTGGCCAACTTTTACCCCCTAACTCAAGTCAAAATTCGGCCAACAAGAGAGCCAACATAATCCCCCTTTTTCCTCCACAATTCTTCCCTATCAACCCTTAGATTGCTATCACCATTAACCACCCTCTTTAGCCCCTAAAATCGTCTAAGTTCATGGTCAAATGACCATGAACAAGCTTCCAAAACATTGCCCACATATCAAGCCTTTTGTCCCCCCTATCTTATCATCTTATCTTGATTCCATGCCATAAGTCTTTAGCTTGCCTTTTTCATATGGTCAAATAGCCAAATTTAAAAGAATGCTCATCCATTCTAGAAGAGTCTTGGTCGACACTATAGGGAAGGAAACAAAAATAAAATCCTCCCATTTGCTAGCTAGGGGATTCGAACCTCTCCCCTCAAGCACTCATCCATGCATCCTAACCACCTTGCCAATTACTCATCTTATGCTTAAAACCTCTTGTCATTATTTCTTAAAGCCTATCATACTTAGCTTTATCTTAATTATTAAAAATTTAATAAATCACTAAGCATTCACTTAATTAATGAAGTTCAAAAATAAACTTCCAAAACACACTTAACATAATTAAGCATGCAACATCATTCAATTAAGTAAGATGCATAACCCCTAATTATCAGGATGTTACAGAGTAAGTCGTATCATTCTTCGTCAAAGAGATTCAGAGATGCAACCAATTGCTCAAATGCTTTGTTTAGGCGTTCGAGTAAAGATCGTGTGAAACAATATATGAGTCCTAAACTAAAATTCTTATGGAATCGAGTGTTGGCAGCTTCAGAAGCAATAAGCATGAGTGTAGATAGTGTGGGAGACATCATATTGGTGAATGCTAGAGGCAAGTATAATAATAGAGTTTTTATAAATGTTGATCATGAGATCACTTCATTCGGGATTGCCCAGAGTTGGCTGAAAAAGATAATGCTCAGAGTATGAGGCCGAGTAAAATGACAGTTAGGGGTAGACCACCCAGAAATGTAGGAATTGTGAGTGGTAGTCAGAGAGGAACCATAGGTACAACAGTGAGATCCGAGGCGAGAGCACCTACCAAAGCCTATGTTATTCGCGCTAGCGAAGAAGCGTTATCTCCAGACGTCATTACTGGTACTTTCACTCTTTTTGATACTGATGTTGTCGAAACCTTTTTTTTTGTCAAAAACGAGGTCGACTTTAAAAATGAAAATGGAGTCGCCACCAATCCTTTTTTTGAGGTGTGATCGGGTCACCTTGAGATTGATCGTTAAAGCAATTTGATTTATTAAAACAATGATTTTGGCCTACAAAATTTCGAGAAGATAGGTTAGGGAGTCGGTTACACACGAGGAAGGATTAGCACCCTCGTAATGCCCAAAATTGGTACCGAATTGATTGATTAATGTCTAATGTTAAAAATTTGAAAAGATTTTAAAATACGATCCTCTTTGTTTAAAGAAAAACTAAAATAAATTAAATTGGATGCTGAGACCCACTTATTTCGAAGAAGTAAAATGTCATATCCAGTGAGTTAGGATACGACGTTTCAAATCTTCGAAACTAAGCTTGTGTTTTGACTTTTAAAACTAGGGCATTTAAATTCAAAAAAAAAAGATATTCGGTCATTTGGGTCAAATGAAGAATTGGAACCCCGTAAGTTAGGACACAATTTCTCAAAATTCCAAATACAAAATATTGCCTTTGTTTTAGAAATCCTTACCTCGAGATAACAAAATGTCACATCTAGTGAGTTAGGACACAACATTTTTGAATTCCCAAGAACAAGTTTTTATTTAACCTATACGCTTTGATTTAAAAAATAATTAATTCTTTAGACTCGATGAGAAAAATCGAAACCCAGTAAGTTAGGGTACGATTTCTTTCGAATCTTAAAACGAGGAGTGTTTGCTTATTTCAAAACAAAAATTTTAATGTATCGGATAAAATGTAATATGATTGTAGTAAAATAGAAAATAAATTACCGTGTTAATATGCGTAACAAAATAATAATGATGACAATGTGAAGATTGAAAATAAAGTAAAGTAAACAAGCCAAAAGGAAAAATAATAAGGAAAAGAACAAAAATTTAGAACTAAAGGATTAATATTAAACAAATCAATAAACAAATGTAGCATATCACAAACTAAAAATCATAACGTAAATAATAATAAAAATTTTGACGTATTAAAACTATATAGAAAGATATAAATAAGTAGGTAATAAAATGATAAAATAAATGTATTTTCAAAAAAAATAAGCAAATAAATATTAGGAAATAATAGTAATAACAAAAAGTTGCTTAAATATATTAATAAAAATAATAACATGCCAATAATAAAATTAATAATAATAGTAATAACAATATTAAACATAATAGTAATAAGAATAAGAATAATAGTAGTAATAGTAATAATAATTGTAATAGGCCCATTTTGCCCGGGCCTATTAACCAAACATTAAAAAACCAAATTAATAAAAATCCAAATCAGTCCATTTTAATCTGTCCATTACAAAAAAATAAAACAGTAGGCCTAAACCTAGCCTAAATACACCTACTAGCCCAAACCACTAAACCTAAGGCCCAATGTCGGATTAGGGCCAAAAAGGATTGAAGTTTCAGAAAACCCAAGAGGTTTACAGGCGGCTCGAGCCATAGCGACCTCCCACGCGCGTCGCATGCATGCGCCAGCTCCTCCATGTTGGCCCACCTCCGTACAATGCCACGCACGCTCGTACCTGCACAAGAAAACAAATAGCATCAGAGAAAACAAAGAAAAACAGTTGTATTTTTCATTTTTTCTCTTTTTATTTCAATTTAGGCCTTTAAAAGGTCCGAAACAAGCCATTGTAAGGTTTCTTCAGGTTTTTATGAATACGAAAAAAAAAAAACAAAAGTTTCTTCGAAGGTCTTCAACAGATTCAAATATTTATTTAAATATTAAATACAAGTATAGTATAGACAACGGGGGACGGGGTATCTTTACCTTTTTTTGGGCGATCAAAAACCAATCTGAGGAGTCATTTGGTCTCCTTTGGATTTCAGGGTGAGTTTTTGGTAAAAGGGCGTTTATATCTGCGTTTAGGGGGTCTAAGAGGGCAGAAATCACCACCTTTTGGATCTCTGACCACTGTGCACGACGATCGACGGTGGCAGAGGACGGTGGCTCAGTGACGGGCTAGGTTGAAACCCAGAGAGCCTTCAGAGCAATTTTTTGATTTTTTTTCATGAGATGGTTTAGAAATGAATTTCTGTTTTAATTTTTTACTATTTAAAGCAGAACTATACGACGTCATTTAGGGGCGGGGCATTAAGCCTTAAAACGACGTCGTTTCTGGCTAGGATCCACGTGTTGACCCGACCTAGGGAGGATTCGCGTGTTTTTTTAAACTGGTATAATTACTAGTTTAGTCCTTCTGCATTATTTTTATGCAATATTATCCTATTCATGTTTTGTTTTATTTTTTAATTCGACCCCGACATTGTTTTGTGATTTTGATCTGGTCCTCAGGCCTTTTAAATGAGGATGTTAGAACGGCGTCGTTCTGGTGATAGGGCATAATTGCTCAAATGATCCCTCATCTATGGCGCGCGTTCAATTTGAGTCCTTTCCTTCTTCTTTATTTTCAATTTTTACCCTAGATTTCCCATTTTGTTTTAATTTAGTCCCGTTTTTATATTTTATTTTATTTTATTATTTTTGCTATTTTACCATTATTTTAATATTGTTGTTATTATTATTATTATTATTATTATTAATATTATCAATTATTTTTATTCTAAGTATATATTATTGATTTCATATTATTTTATGTAAATATTTTCTTTTAAATTTATTTACGTATATGTGTGTGTATATATATATATTCTTTTAAATCTATTTATGTATATAATTTGTTTCTTTAAAGGACCCTATTTTAAATTATATATTTATTTATTCCAAACACTTTCATATTTCATTATTATTTTTATATATACATTATTTTATATCAAGTTTTTTTATTACATGTATATTATTTAAATAGACGCATTGTAACACCCCAAACCCGGCCCATGCGTTATGACCGAATCTGATGTATCACATAAGGAAAACGTATAAAATCCTTGTGATTCGTACTAAAATAGATATTGATTTGTTAAAAACAAGAAAACAAATTTGATTTGAAATATTTGATAAAATACGGAGAAAACAAGTTTGGATGTAAATATTTTATAAAATAAAACTATTTTTGAGAGGTTGATTGATGAATCAAAAATCAAGGTAGTGAACTTTAAAACCGTGACTTTTAAAAATGTCATATATAGTTTGAAAGAAAGTCTGAGTTAAAATCATTTGTAAAATTTAATTATAAAATCCATTTATTAATCAACTTTGGAAAAACCGTTGGGTATGCTTTTAGAAAAATCCTCATTTTAAAAATAATTCAAGCAACATAAGAAATACGTTCAAACATAAAGCAAATTAAAGTTTACCCAGAGGCCTTATTACAACTTTAAAACCTGAAATAGTAAAGGTAACGAAATAATACGAAAAAGTAGTTTACTAATGTTTGCAAACATCATTTATGAAGTATGGCCTCCAAAGTCATCCATGGCCCCAAGTCCTCAAATCATTTGGCGTTACCTCACAGGGATTAAGAAAAGAAAGCGGGTGAGTTACAAGAACTCGATGTATAATCCCCTTACCATTTTTCACTGGGCTTGAACCCGTTTAGCAAAAATTTGGGCCTGAGCCCATATAACAATAACTTGGGCTGAAGCCCATAAAGCATAATCTTGGGCCAAAGCCCATTTACAAAACAAAATATATCAAATGAGTCAAATGAATGTAATGCAATCCCAAACCAACCTAATAATCCATCCGCTACACACCACCCGTACCATCCATCACACCTGTGGGGATCAAGTCAACTCACCTCGCCAAACACATCAATCCAGGCATTATGCCATTTATAACAAATTTAATTGTGGGCAAGCCACCAGAATCACAGAGTATCATATTATCAAACATATTTGTGGCAGTGCCACCAAAATTTTTTCTCTTCAACGTTTTACCAACCCATGCAAAATCATGTAAATGCATCATACATAGCAAATCATGATATTTACAAATATAACAACAATAATTAATTCAGACAAAAGTTCGGCCCATTAACACTTTGCAAATCGGCCCATTAAGCAATATATCAATTTGGCCCATTAAGCAATATATCAATTCGGCCCATTAAGATATATCAAATCGACCCATTAAGCAATATATCAATTCGGCCTACTAGGGGCATTTTTGTAATTCGGTAATTTTCGCAATCCAGACTTAACTACTAAATTGGGCATAAAAATTTAAACTGTCCAACTGCGTCGTACTAACTAAATTGACTATAACTTGAGTTAGAAATCTTGAAATCTAAATCCGTAAATTTTTCTTGAACTAGACTCATATATCCTCTTACTACAATTTTTCAAGAATTTTTGGCTTAACCATTTAGTACAGTTTATTCCTTAAAGTTTCCCTTGTTTCACTATCCAATAATTCTAACCTCTCTTACCTTAATTTCAAATATCTCACTGTACGGTTTTCATATATTGCTCCCACTTATTTCTAATGAAATAGGCTCACTAAGGAATCTATACATATAAATTATAACCCATAATTCACTTTTTACAATTTTATAAGATTTTTCCAAGATAGATCAGGGAACCACAAAGTCAATCAGAACCAGTCTCACTAAAATTAAAATATCACAGAAAATAAAATTCTTTTTCCTTCTCTGTTTCTTTCATATCAAAATAGACACAGTAAGATTTTATTCGATATCTTATTCACTTTCAAATTCCCTTTCTCCTATTTTTCATGATTTTTTGAAGTCACATCACTCTCTCGACAAAAGCTGTTTCATTGCAAAAATATGGTTACCACTATGAACCTCATGCTTTGAAAGTGATCACATATGCCGGTTCAGCTTTTCTATGGTATTTCAACCACATCACGGAACATTTCATGCAAATTTTTAGAGAAGTGTGAGATTACACACCATTTCAAACATGTATTTAGAAAGTACGGATTACACACCATGATTAGGATTCCCTAAAGAACCACTCTTCATTGCCCCCTAAAAATAAAATCGATCAAAAGTTAGCCTCGATTTCTTAAAGTTTCCAAAGGCCCAAAAGTACTCACTCACAAGAGTCACTTACCACAATCGCGATCCTTCCCTACTAGTTTCTAAAATCCGGCCTTGCACCTTGGCTATTGCAATGAGTCCCAATCAACTTTCAAACCAAGGCTAAGAGAAAGATAAGTAGCAGCAAAGGATGGCTTGATTCGTCCTTCATCAAAAGAGAATAAGAGGAGTTTAAAAAACAACAAGTGGCTAGGTTTGGCGTAGCCAAGGGATGAGAGTTTCGGTTTAGCCAAGTCAAGAGAAGAAAGAACAAACAACATGAATAAGAAGAAAGATCCTTTACCTTAATAATAGGGATGAACCAAAATGAAGAACACGGGTTGGCACTAGTAGCAAGACAACAGAGCAGGATCGGTAGTTTCGATTTTCAAAAGAAGATGAGTGAAAAATAATTAATCACAAAGGCTAGGTGTTTTCGGCAAGACAAGAAAGAAAAGAGAAAATGTCCACTATTGTCTTGAAGTTGCGGCAATGGGAGGAGAAGTCGGAAGAATGAACACAAAGGATGCCAAAAGGAACTAGACCTAACAAACACCAAAACTATCAAAATGCTCCCATCAAAATTCGGCCACCCTCTCCCTTTTCCAAACCATTATCATCTTTACCAAAAGATGAACATAGACCAAATAAAACCTTTCCAAAACATCCCCCACGAAAAATGCCAACATGTTCCCTATTCCTTCCCTTTTCTTTTACTCCTTTCCATCCATTTTTCCTTACCATATTTCCTTAGCCACCTTGCCAAAATTAAAAAGTCCACCTTACCAAAAATACACCTATGGCCGAAACTTAGGGAAGAAATACAAAAAAATGGTCAAATTTTTGCACCAAGAAGGATTCGAACCTCTTCCCTTAAAGCCTTTCATATGACACCGCATCCTCTTTACCATATGCTCATTTTTGCAAGCAAATTGCTCTCCTATTTTCATAAGCCTTGATGCCACTTACTATCTCTCTTAAATAGGCTTCAAACACCAAATTTTCCTATAGCCTAACTTGAACCCAAAACTTCCTACAAACCTCGCAACTTTCCAAAATCACCTTCCTAATAAGTCCAACTTGAAATAATGCCATTCTCTTGTTCTCAAAATTTTAAAACGTTTCTACGCTCAAGGCCCAATGGGCCTAATCCTACTAGGCCCAATTTCGGGATGTTACAATTCTACCCTCCTTAAAGAAATTTCGTCCTCGAAATTTCCAATCAACTACTAAACGTACCACTCAAATCACACCACTATGCTTTCGCTGCGCACTCTGATCTTAATAACACTAATGTACTTTTAACATAATCTTGAATCCTCTTTCACACAACCAAACATCTAACCACAGAAGCAAGCAGTTATCTACCACTTATACCTAATATTTTCTACATTCCATCATCATGTCCAATCAAAACATACCTGACTTGATGGTGATGAAACATTACCGAGCCTTATGCTCCTTAGACCTGCACCTCAAGCATGCTCCTGACCTCCTCCAGCATTCTCCCGGATGACGCCTTCTACAACAATCAAAAGTTGAAAAGTTTGGACGTGCCTTGACATGCTTTACGGAATGAGACTTTGACCCAAAAGAACCACGATCTATTTTCTTCTTATAGTTCACAGACCCAACTCGAAGTGCTTCACCGATTCCCTTAACCTCCTTCAATACCTTCTTAACTATCTGAGTCAGCTCATCAACCCTAGCTCGATCATGAGATCCCGTCTCAGCCACTGGCGATACCAACGTATCCGTTTCAAAATATGCCCCAATGCTGAAGATCTAGCCCTAGCACCTCATCCTCTACCACGTCCACGTCTACTGCGTCCACGTCTTCTAGCGCTTATGTTCACTAAATCGATTTAATCTAATTAAGAGTCTTATGAATCAGTATGCTATTTCAGTGTTTATTAAATAATATTTTATGAAATATAAGAAGTAAAGTCATTTTCGCAAGCGCATCCTATAGTCTCAATCTCTATAATTTCAACACCTAAAACTAAAAGTTCTAGAGTGTTCCTACAGTCATTTCACAATAATCATAATCATACAATGATAATATATACTTACTTGACTTGGCACTGGATACCCGTGGTGCCATACTTCTTGTAAACATGTATTTTAAATTTAAAATCCAAAACAGCTTTGGAAAACGTTTTTGAACCCAAACCACAGTCGAGTTTTGAAATCAAACTCTGATACCATAAAATTTAACACCTCAACCCAGCCCATGCGTTATGACCGAATCTGATGTGTCACATGAGGAAAACATATAAAATCCTTGTGATTCGTACTAAAATAGATATTGATTTGTTATAAACAAGAAAACAAATTTGATTTGAAATATTTGATAAAATACATAGAAAACAAGTTTGGATGTAAATATTTTATAAAATAAAACTATTTTTGAGAGGTTGATTGATGAATCAAAAATCAAGGTAGTGAACTTTAAAACCGTGACTTATAAAAATGTCATCGATAATTTGAAAGAAAGTCTGAGTTAAAATCATTTGTAAAATTTAATTATAAAATCCATTTATTAATCAACTTTGGAAAAACTGTTGGTTATGCTTTTAGAAAAATCCCCATTTTAAAAATAATTCAAGCAACATAATAAATACGTCCAAACATAAAGCAAATTAAAGTTTACCCCAGAGGCCTTATTACAACTTTAAAACCTGAAATAGTAAAGGTAACAAAATAATACGAAAAAAGTAGTTTACTAATGTTTGCAAACATCATTTATGAAGTGTGGCCTCCACCGAGTCATCCATGGCCCTAAGTCCTCAAATCCTTTGGCGTTACCTCATGTGGATTAAGAAAAGAAATAGGGGTGAGTTACAAGAACTCAGTGTATAATCCCCTTACCGTTTTTCACTGGGTTGAACCCGTTTAGCAAAAAATTTGGGCCTGAGCCCATATAACAATAACTTGGGCCGAAGCCCATTTATAATAACTTGGGTGAAGCCCATAAAGCATAATCTTGGGTCAAAGCCCATTTACAAAACAGAATATATCAAATGAATCAAATGAATGTAATGCAATCCCAAACCAACCTAATAATCCATTCGCTACACACCACCTGTACCATCCATCACACCTGTGGGGATCAAGTCAACCCATCCCGCCAAACACACCAATCGCAGGCATTATACCATTTGTGGGCAAGCCGCCAGAATCATAGAGTATCATATTATCAAACATATTTGTGGCAGTTCCACTGGAATTTCTTCTCTTCAACGTTTTCCCAACCTATGCAAAATCATGTAAATGCATCATACATAGCAAATCATGATATTTAAAAATATAACAATAATAATTAATTCAGACAAAAGTTCGGCCCATTAACACTTTGCAAATCAGCCCTTTAAGGCAAATTATCAACTCGACCCATTAAGCAATATATCAATTTGGCCCATTAAGCAATGAATCAATTCGACCTATTAAGCAAAATATCAATTCGGCCCATTAAGCAATATATCAATTCGGCCCATTAAGCAATATATCAATTCGGCCCATTAAGCAATATATCAATTTGTCCCATTAAGCAATATATAAATTCGGCCCATTAGGGGCATTTTCGTAATTCGGTAATTTTCGCAATCCAGACTTAACTACTAAATTGGGCATAAAAATTTAAACTATCTAACTGCGTTGTACTAATTAAATTGACTATAACTTGAGTTAGAAATCTTGAAATCTAAATCCGTAAATTTTCCCTGAAACTAAACTCATATATCTTCTTACTACAATTTTTCCAGAATTTTTGGCTTAACCATTTAGTACAGTTTATTCCTTAAAATTTCCCTTGTTTCACTGTCCAATGGTTCTGACCTCTCTTACCTTAATTTCAAATATCTCACTGTACAGTTTTCATAAATTGTTCCCACTTATTTCTAATGAAAATAGGCTCACTAAGGAATCTATACATATTAATTATAACCCATAATTCACTTTGTACAATTTTATAAGATTTTTCCAAGACATATCAGGGAACCACGAAGTCAATCAGAACCAGTCTCACTAAAATTAAAATATCACAGAAAATAAAATTCCTTTTCCTTCTCTGCTTCTTTCATATCAAAATAGATACAGTAAGATTTTATTCAATGTCTTATTCACATTTAAATTCCTTTTCTCCTATTTTTCTTGATTTTTCGAATTCACATCACTTCTACTGACCAAAACTGTTTCATTGCAAAAATATGGTTACCACTATGAACCTACGCACGCCCGAGTGATCACAGATGCCGGTTTTCGGTTTTATTTGGTATTTCGACCAAATAACAGAACATTTCATGCAAATTTTTAGAGAAGTGTGAGATTACACACCATTTCAAACATGTATTCGGAAAGTACGGGATTATACACATTGATTAGGATTCCCTAAAGAACCACTTTTTGTTGCCCCCTAAAAATAAAATCGATCAAAAGTTAGCCTCGATTTCTTAAAGTTTCCAAAGGCCCTAAAGTACTCACTCACAAGAGTCACTTACCACAATCGCGATCCTTCCCTACTAGATTGTAAAATCCGGCCTTGCACCTTGGCTATTGCAACGAGTCCCAATCAACTTTCGAAACCAAGGCTAAGAGAAAGATAAGTAGCAGCAAACGATGGCTTGATTCGGCCTTCATCAAAAGATAATAAGAGGAGTTTAAAATAACAACAAGTGGCTAGGTTCGGCTTAGCCAAGGGATGAAAGTTTCAGCTTAGCCAAGTCAAGAGAAGAAAGAACAAACAACATGAATAAGAAGAAAGAACCTTTACCTTAATAATAGGGATGAACCGAAATGAAGAACACGGGTTGGCACTAGTAGGAAGACAACGAAGAAGGATTGGTAGTTCCGGTTTTCAAGAGAAGATGAGTGAAAAATAATTGATCACAAAGGCTAGGTGTTTTCAGCAAGACAAGAAAGAAAAGAGAAAATGTCCACTATTTTCTTGAAGTTGCAGCAAAGGGAGGAGAAGTTGGAAGAATGAACACAAAGGATGCTAAAAGGAATTAGACCTAACAAACACCAAAACTATCAAAATGCCCCCATCAAAATTTGGCTACCCTCTCCCTTTTCCAAACCATTATCATCTTTACCAAAAGATGAACATAGACCAAATAAAACCTTTCCAAAACATCCCCCACGAAAAATGTCAATATGTTCCCTATTCCTTCCCTTTTCTTTTACTCCTTTCCATCCATTTTTCCTTACCATATTTCCTTAGCCACCTTGCCAAAATTAAAAGGTCCACCTTACCAAAAATACACCCATGGCCGACACCTAGGGAAGGAATACAAAAAAATAGTCAAATTTTTGCACCAACAAGGATTCGAACCTCTTCCCTTAAAGCCTTTCATGTGACACCATATCCTCTTTACCATATGCTCATTTTTGCAAGCAAATTGCTCTCCTATTTCATAAGCTTTGATGCCACTTACTATCTCTCCTAAATAGGCTTCAAACACTAAATTTTCCTATAGCCTAACTTGAACTCGAAACTTCCTACAAACCTCGTAACTTTCCAAAATCACCTTCCTAATAAGTCCAACTTGAAATAATGTCATTCTCTTGTTCTCAAAATTTTAAAATGCTTCTACGCTCAAGGCCTAATGGGCCTAATCCTATTAGCCCAATTTCGGGATGTCACAATTCTACCGTCCTTAAAGAAATTTCATCCTCAAAATTTCCAATCAACTACTAAACGTACCACTCAAATCACACCACTATGCTTTCGTTGCGTACTCTGATCTTAATAACACTAATGTACTTTTAACATAATCTTGAATCCTCTTTCACACAGCCAAACTTCTAACCACAGAAGCAAGCAGTTATCTACCACTTATACCTAATATTTTCTACATTCCATCATCATGTCCAATCAAAACATACCTGACTTGATGGTGATGAAACATTCTCGAGCCTTATGCTCCTTAGACCCGCACCTCAAGCATGCTCCTGACCTCCTCCAACATTCTCCCGGATGATGCCTTCTACAATAATCGAAAGCCGAAAAGTTTGGACGTGCCTTGACATGCTTCACAGAACGAGACTGCGACCCAAAAGAACCGCGATCTATTTTCTTCTTACAGTCCACAGACCCAACTCGAAGTTCTTCATCGATTCCCTTAACCTCCTTCAATACCTACTTAACTATCTGAGTCGGCTCATCAACCCTAGCTCGATCATGTGATTCCGTCTCAGCCACTGATGATGCCAATGTATCCCTTTCAAAAATATGCCCCGATGCTGAAGATCTAGCCCTAGCACCTCGTCCTCTACCACGTCCATGTCTACCGCGTCCACGTCTTTTTTCGCTCATGTTCATTAAATCGATGTAATCTAATTAAGAGTCTTATGAATCAGTATGCTATTTCAGTGTTTATTAAATAATATTTTATGAAATATAAGAAGTAAAGTCATTTTTGCAAGCGTATCCTATAGTCTCAATCTATATTTTATGAAATATATTGCTCTCACTTGTTTCTAATGAAAATAGGCTCACTAATGAATCTATACATATAAATTATAACCCATAATTCACTTTGAACATTTTATAAGATTTTTCCAAGACAGATCAGGGAACCATGAAGTCAATCAGAACCAGTCTCACTAAAATTAGAATATCACAGAAAATAAATTTCCTTTTCCTTCTCTGTTTCTTTCATATCAAAATAGACACAGTAAGCTTTTATTCGATATCTGATCATGTGAAACAGTCGAGTTTTAATATTTATAAAGAATGTTCAAACCTGCAGACTAACAATGATAATGATTGAGGCAAGTGCACCTATCGAACAATAGTATAGTTTAGGCAAGATTATTTATCGAACCCAAAGGAACCTAAAAGTACTGCTACTCACTTTCTTTCTATTATTTAGCCTAAAATATGGAGTGATTGGTTTATTAAACTAATGAAAAACTAAACTAGATGCAAAGACAAAAGAATGAATACTTTGCGAAAAGACTGTGGAAAAATTCAGTTGATTTTAGACGATACCATTAGGAAGAATCCACCTATAACTTCTCTTGTGATCTAACTTTTAATTCATATGACTTCTTTACTTAGCTTGATCCGTGAGACTCCCTAACCTATATTAAACCCTTTCTCGAGGTGAATAACGTCTAACCTTAGGTTAATTAGTGGAACTCTTGTTCTCTTATAATAACCCCCTAAGGAAGCAGTAAATCGATCAATGGACTCCCATATTAGGTTTCACCCTAATGTGGCAAAATCTCGTATCCCTATCTCTAGGCACTGGATCAACTCTACTTAAATATGCTAGATCTATTCTTAGGGAGGGTCTATTCCTCCTCCACCTAAGCACATCATATTAAATTAAGCAACATAATTAAGAACAAACTAAGTACTTATCATATAATTTAGAAATCAAATAACAAAATCCATTATAGGTTTCATCCCCTTCAGGTATCTGAAGGGTTTAGATCATAACAAAATAAGAAAACATCTCAAGAGAAAAGATAAAACAAAACATAAGAAATCCCTAAAACCCCCTAAAGGAATTAAAGAGGAGATCCTCTGTCTTGAGTAGAACTCTGGCTTCTTGAGATGGATCAACTGGCTATCTTCGAGTAATTCCCTGAATAAAAGCTCTGGCAGAAAACTCTGCCTAAAAACTCTCCCTTAGACCGGCTGCCTTGGGTTGTTTATATAGGCTCCTTAGATGCTTTACTTGACTCCTAAGCACCTCCTTCCAGTAGAATTACTATTAAGGTGTTTAAGTAGACTTAGGAGTATGTTCCTTTGGCTTCAAGCATCCAAATTTGAGTGATATTGCTCATTTCCATGGTAGGGGCACGCCCATGACACACGCCCATGTAAATCGTCTTCAGGCCTTGTCTCGATTCTGTCGATTGGGGCACGGCCTTGTAAATCATGGCATGGCCGTGTGAAGTAATTTGACGAGGCATGGCCATGTGGCTTGAAGGCCAGGCCGTGTCGATTTCCTCTTTGGCCCAAATTGGTCCATTTTAAGCTCGTTTCTCGTTCTTTTCATCCTCGGGTGCTTTCTTGAGTATAAACATGAAAAGAAAGGATTAAAAGCACCTTTTTACATAAATCAAGGGCTAAATCATCCAAAAGCATACTAAATATGGGGTTAAAATATGTTACTTTTACGGTTTATCAAATACCTCTACACTTAAGCTTTTGCTTGTCCTCAAGCAAAATTCTCAACTTACAATTAAAACGAACTTTCCATAATTCATAATGCCTATCGACAATGTCTCATCATAATTCATAGATAATTTATACATGGATAATTCAACTCAAAGAGTCCTAAAGATTCAATCACGATAAGTCATACCTTTGTAGTACGAAAATATAGGTGTCTCCCCTTATCTGAATACTTACCTTTAATTCAAAACTGACAAGGATTGACATCCTCACTCAAATCACTCAAAGTGTTTAACGTTCAAGAATAAACACTCATAAGTCGAACCTGAAAAGTTAATCCCATAGGCTTGCCTGAAAATCAAATCTCCACCATCGTATATGAGATGATACATAGATCAAAAGGTCTTTATCGAGGTTGTAACGGGCTAAGGTTAAGGTGTGGATACAGATCGATTAGAGGTTAGAATCGAGACCGACTTGACAAATTACCTAACTAGAAACAATGAACTAAATATGAATATTTTCTTCAAATGAAAACTAATAATACCACTATTGATAATTACTCTATAATAAATAGTATTTTTATCACTTAGAATATGATAATACTTGAATACGAGCTTTTTCTTCAATAATTGGAATTTAAATGCTCTAGGCTCTTTTATATACAACTAATATTGAATATACTTGGGTTTTTTTTAAGAACAAACTAAAATATTACATCATGAATGATAAATGTAACTCTTGAACTAATATAATTGGTAGTTTAATCAAATCAAACCTTGATTATGGGGTAGTCAAAAGAATAATGATAACAAATTCAAAGGGATTTTGGGTTAATATTAGTGGGTGAGTCAATAAAAAGGTTGTTAGGATTCAACGGGGTTCACTAGGGGTTAATTTGTGAAGGTAGGCTTTTTATGGAGTGAGTGGGTTAAATCCTAGGTGCCATTATCATCTCTGTATATCAAATCAAAAGTGTGGTCTCGACATGTATAAACGAGGCAAGTTCTAGAATAACAGTTCAAAGTTGACACACTCATAATCAATAAAGTGAGCATGAAAAAGAATATATGCTCTATAAGGCTCAAATTTCACAAAAAAATTATGGGTGTTTTTGACATCAATCCCTGTAAATTTCAAACTTCAAAGTAATATTCAAATTCAGTTCAACAATCTATTAACTTTTAATTTTTTTTAGAAAGTAGACTTATCATGCCTGATTCTCTAGTATTCTTCAAATTTAATCATCAATGCACAATTAACTATGACTTAATCTAAAACATATCAATAAAAATCATAAATCATTAGAAATTTCATCCTAATTAGTAATATAAGAAAAATACTTTCGAACAAGTTTAAAATTTATGATTTTTGAGAACAATGAAAAATTAGGCATTAATTTGAGAATTATGCAAAAAGTTAGGCACTTTTATCCCCCTACACTTAAGATGTACATTGCCCTCAATGTACAAAGATAGGTAATAATAATTAATATACGATCAAAAGAGAGGGATAGAGTGCCACTTCACGAATTTTGGGTGATTTAGGAGGATGGCGAGAAATATGAGTTGGAGGGTTGGTCGATGGGGTGTCTACTGATGATCTTTGTGCTAGATAAAAAATTGGGTAGCTCGCAAAGATATAGCCAAGAAATCTAAAAAACATTAATAATATACTAATATTATAATTAAAGATAAAGGAAATAAAGAGAAGGAGACTAAGAAGAAAACTAAAATTGAAAGAAAAGACTAATGGACTAAGGGTCCTTATTGTTGGATGGTTCATGAGGTGGGTGTGACCTCTAAGGGCGTGGTGCGTGATTCCCAAGCACCTTTAGAACCTAAAACCAAGAAACTAAATTAAAATAAACTAAACTAAGCATAAGATTGTTAAAGAGAAGGAAATTGAAGCAAAAGAGAAAAAGAAAATAAAAACTATATGGTCTCAAAGACCCTTGGCTTGTTGTTTGGATGAAGCAGCCGGCATGAACTTATATAGATCGGTCTCCCATAGGGAGATTGTGATTGGCCTCTTACGCTTCTTTGGCATGATTTTAGTGTAGCTCAAGAGTCTGAACACCTTTTCTAGTGCAAGACAGAAAAATTGAAAGAAAAAGAAGGAAAGAAGATGGGGGAAAGGGGAAGGGCTATGGGGTTTAAATAGATTTTTGCTTCTGACGCTGTCCCACGCCCGTGTATTTAGGGCGTGTTGCTTTACACGGCTGTATCGTACGGCCGTGTTTGGAGGCGTGTTAGAGATTAAACGCCTGTGGTCGATAAGTCATGCCCGTGGTCGATAAGTTAGTATCTTCACAAGGTCGTGTCGCATGACCGTGTTCTAGGCATGTTAAAGTGCCATGCCCGTTTGTCTCTGATGCCACGCCCATTTCTAAAATGGTAGTGTTGACCCACGGCCGCCTCACACGGTCGTGATGGGGTAGGTAAGCCCGTGACTTTTGCAGTTGGTTGGGGCAGGATTCGTACGGCCTCTGCTATGCCAGTACGGTGATTCAGAGTACCCACACGGCTACGGCCACGGCTGTGTGCTAGACCGTGTGGTCTGGGAATCTGAATTTTTTCAATTTATTGAATTCTAAAAGAGAAAATAAAGATAAGAATAAAACTAAAACTACAAAATAGAAATTATTGTTAGTACTCAGGTTGCCTCTCGAAAAACGCTCGTTTAAAGTCTTAAGCTAGACTCTTCGAAAAAATTTTCAAGGAGGTTTAAAGGTTTCAACATCTTCCCTCATGCTTATAATTCTATTTTCATGACAAAGTTCAAGGCGAGAAGCGTTTACCTTGGAGGTGTCGAATGTTGAGTTGCTTACCTCGACTGTCTCGTGTGGGAAGATATTGTGTACCTTAAGAAGAATTTCTCCTTTTGGTTTCAGGTCTGTTGAAGTGATGTGGGGATCTGCTTTGTCTAATAGTTCTTGGTCTCCTATTTTGTAGTGGTTTGATG
This sequence comes from Gossypium rotundifolium, assembly GCA_025506655.1. NCBI lineage: Eukaryota > Viridiplantae > Streptophyta > Magnoliopsida > Malvales > Malvaceae > Gossypium > Gossypium rotundifolium. The sequence continues at coordinate 11,329,889 of CP106730.1, read as the reverse complement.
TTCCTACGACTTTCTTGTGGTTTTTCTGGTTTTACTTCGTGCGATTCTTCTTTGATGTGTCTCCTTTGCTCTTCAAACTTGTCAATCCTAAGGTCTTGTCCCTTGTAGGATTCTTCTTTGTTGTTTTGGGACTTATGAGTCGGCTCAGGGTTGTCTTTATATGGTGTTTCCTGCGATGAAAGTTGAACAATTTGATTATCTATTGAAGTGACTTTCTTACCTTCATCATCTATTGTTCTGGCTGAGTCGAGAGCTTGAAGCTTAATCGATTCATCTCCTATGCGAAGTATGAGTTCACCTGTGGCAACATCAATTTTAGTTCTAGTAGTTGTTAGGAAAGGTCTTCCTAGAATTAAGGGGATTGAATTATCCTCATCCATGTCTAAAACAACAAAATCTACTGGGAAAACAAATTTATCGATTTTTACAAGAACTTCTTCAATAATGCCCCTAGGAATTCTAACAGTTTTATCAGCTAGTTGAATACTCATCCTAGTTTGTTTGGGCTTCCCTAAACCTAGTCGTTTAAACAATGCATAAGGCATGACATTTATACTTGCCCCTAGATCAGCTAATGCATTATCAATAGTTAAACTACCAACTAAGCATGAAATTGTAAAACTCGCTGGATCTTTTTGTTTCTGCGGTAGTCTTTTTTGTAACATTACCGAGCATGTTGCATTTAGTTCCACGTTGTGCTCTTCATCTATTTTACATTTTTTTGTCAAGAGATGTCTTAAAAATTTCCTCGAGTCTATCATCTGGAAAAGAACTTCAAGAAGGGGTAAGTTAATATGTAATTTCTTTAAAAGTTTAAGAAACTTACCGAACTATTCTTCTAAATCATTGATCGTGTCAAATAGTCAAGTTTTAATATTTATAAAAAGAATGATTGAACCTGTAGACTAACTATGACAGCGATAGAGGCAAGTGCACCTATCGAATAGTAGTATAGTTTAGGCAAGAGTATCTTATAGAACCCAAGGGAACCTGATAAACCGTAAAAGTAACACATTTTAATCCCACATTTAGTATGCTTTTGGATGAATTTATCCTTAATTTATGTAAAAAGGTGCTCTTAATCCTTTCTTTTTGTGCCTTATACTGAGAAAAGCACCCAAGGATAAAAAGAATGCAAAACAGGCTTAAAACGAACCAAAGTGGGTCGACCCAAGAAGTCAGCACGGCCTGGACTTCATGCCACATGGCCGTGCCTCGATAGTCATCTAGACCATAGCCTTACCTCGATTCACACGGCCGTTTTCCCATCAATAAAGTCCACGCACGGGCGTGCCTAGTGATCTACACGGTCATTCTCAAAATGGCAGAATCGAGGCACGGCCTCTACCCATATATTGCACAGGCGTGTCATAGCAGTGCCTAAATCAACGGGATGGAGACACGGGCTGGACCACGATTTACACGGGCGTGTCAAGGCCGTGCCCCTACTGCAGAAAAGAGCAATTTCACTCGAAATTGGATACTTGGAGCCCAAGAAACACAATCCTAAGTCCACTCAAACACCTAGGATGAATTATACCCAAATTACGAGTACTTAGGAGCGATGTAAAGCATCCCAAACGTCTATATAAACAAATCGGAGGCAGCAATTCAAGGGCGCCAGGTTTTAGCAGAGTTTTTTTGCCAGAGCTTTACTCGTTTAGGGAATTACTTGAAGATAGCCAATTGATCCATCTCGAAGAGTCAGAATTCTACTCAAGACGGAGGATCTCCTCTTCAATTCCTTCAGAGGGTTTTAAGGATTTCTTATGTTTTGTTTTATCTTCTCTCTCGAGATGTTTTCCTGTTTAATCATGAACTAAACCCTCGAGATACCAAGGGATGAAACCTATGATAGATTTTGTTATTTAATTCTTTGGTTTATATGATAAATACTTAGTTTGTTTTTAATTATATTGCTTAAATTTATCTGATGTGCTTAGGTGGAGGAGGAATAGACCCTGCCTAAGAGTAGATCTAGCATAATTAAGCGGAGTTGATCGGGTGCCTAGAGATAGGGTTACGAGATTTTTCCGGATTAGGGTGAAACCTAATATGGGAGTCCATTGATCGATTTACTGTTTCCTTAGGGGGTTATTATAAGAGAACGAGAGTTCCACTAATTAACCTAAGGTTAGACGTTATTCGCTTCGAGAGAAGGTTTAATATAGGTTAGGGAGTCTCACAGATCAAGCTAAGTAAAAGAAATCATGTGAATTGGAAGTTAGATAATAAGTGAAGTCATAGGTGGATTCTCCCAGAAGGTATCGTCTTTATCAATTGAGTTTTCTTCAAAGTCTTTTCCCAAAGTTTCGTTTCTTTTGTCTTTGCATTTAGTTTAAATATTTCATTTGTTTTAGTTTAATAAACCAATCACTCCATATTTTAGGCTAAATAATAGAAAGAAAGTGAGTAATAGTACTTTTAGGTTCCTTGGGTTCAATAAAGATATTCTTGCCTGAGCTATACTACTGTTTGATAGGTGCGCTTGCCTCTATCGTTGTCACAATCGATCTCTGATTCGATCACTCTTTTATAAATATTAAAACTAGACTATTTTGTAGCGATCAAGTTTTTGGCACCGTTGCCGGGGACTTCTAAAATATTACGAAAGCTCTATTTTTATTACTTTAGCCATTATTTCTAATTTTTATTTTTTTATTAAATTTCTAATTTTGCTAATCCTCTTTCTTTATTGAACTTGCAAGGTACCTCTAGTTTATGACTAGAAGAAACCCTAGAGGACCATTAGAATACTACAGTGATATTGAAGCTACCGCTTGCAGAAATCGCAGAGAAATTAGACGAGCTCTAGACTACCAAAGAGAAGAACAACAAGACAGATCCAATCCTACTGAAGGGATGGCCAAAAATAATCTGCCTGATACGCAAGATCATAATGCTACGCGTACTATGTATGATTATGCTAAACCTAATTTGACAGGAGCAGAATCTAGTATTGTTAGGCCTGCTATAGTTGCTAATAATTTTGAATTAAAACCTAACACAATACAAATGATTCAACAGTTTGTTTAATTTGATGGATTGCAAGACAAAGATCCAAATAATCATAGAGCTAATTTCTTAGAGTTCTGTGATACGTTCAAAATAAATGGCATTTCTGATGATGCCATACGTCTTCGGTTATTTCCTTTTTCATTAAGGAATAAAGCAAAGCAGTGGTTGAACTCGTTACCACGAGGGTCAATCACCACATGGGACCAAATGACCGAAAAATTTCTTTTAATGTATTTTCCACCAGCCAAAACGGCCAAATTTAAGAATGACATATCTTCTTTTGTGCAGAATAATGCAGAAACATTATATGATGCATGGGAAAGATACAAGGATCTCCCAAGAAGATGCCCACACCACGGATTACCTTTGTGGCTTCAAGTCCAAACTTTTTACAATGGTGTGAATTCTTCAACAAGGCAAATGATTGATTCATCAGTCGGTGGAACTCTAAACAACAAAACTCCTGAAGCGGCCTACGATTTTATTGAAGAGATGTCATTGAACACTTATCAATGGCAAATCACAAGGGCAAAGCCGACAAAATCAGCCAGAGTTTTCAACATAGATGCAGATGACAATCATCACAACACGGTAGAGTTAATGAATAAAAAGCTTGATAATTTATGTTCTTTGCAGGTACATCCAGTAATGCAATGCGAAGTAAACGGGAATGTGGCGAATGGTGAGTACCCACCCTACCAACCAGGTGCAGAAAACGAGCAGACAAACTATATAGGTAACAATTCAGATCCAATAATAATCCTTATAGTAATACTTATAACCCAGTTTAGAGGAACCACCCAATTTTTCATGGGGATGACAAGGAAATCAAGGAATTCAAAGGCAGCAACCTCCTCTAAATTATCAAAATCAGCCCTACCCATAGGAAAAAAAATAAGCCTTGAAGAGATGCTGACAAAATTCATGGCAGCCACAAAATCTCATCTCCAAAAGACTGATACAAACCTTGATGAACAACAGAAGTCGATGAAAGGACTTGAGAATCAAGTTGGAGAACTTACTAGGTCAATGGGACACCTGACAAAGTTAATTTTTGAATGCCAACAAGGACGTCTACCAAGCAACACAGAAATAAACCCAAAAGAGCAAATCCAAGCCATTACAACTCAAGAGGGTACCAAAGTAGATAGGCCCACATCAGCGCAAGAATAGAAGGATAAGACCGAGGTAGCTCATGAAAAGCCAAAACCGGTAATCAAAGAATACCAACCTCGTATACCTTATCCCGAAGCATTGAAAAAAGATGATTCAGAGGAACAATTCGGTAAGTTTCTAAAACTCTTGAAGAAATTACATATTAACTTACCTCTTCTGAAAGCTTTTTTTCAGATGCCCGGTGCAAGGAAATTCTTAAGCAAGCTCTTGACGAACAAACGCAAAATAGATGAAGAGCACCATGTGGAATTAAACGCAACATGCTCAGCTATGCTACAGAATAGGCTACCAAAAAAATTAAAAGATCTAGGGTGGTAGTTTGACTATTGATAATGCGTTAGCTGATTTAGGGGCAAGTATAAATGTTATGCCTTATGCACTGTTTAAACGACTAGGTCTAGGGAAGCCCAAACAAACTAGGATAAGTATTCAACTAGTCGATAAAGCTCGAGAATCCCTAGGGCATTATTGAAGATGTTTTAGTCAAAATCGATAAATTTGTTTTCCCAGTAGATTTTGTTGTTTTAGACATGGATGAGGAAAATTCAATCCTTTTAATTTTAGGAAGACCTTTTCTTGCAACTGCCAAGACTAAAATCGATGTTGCCACAGGAGAACTCATACTTCGTGTAGGAGATGAATCAGTCAATCTTCAAGCTCTCGACTCAGCTAGAACCTCAGAAGATGAAGGTAAGAAAGATGTTTCAATAGATAATCAAATTATTCAACCTCCATCGCAGGAAACATTACGAAACATCAAAACTGAGCCAACACAGAAGCATACGATCAACAATATAGAAGAGCAGAAGATATACACCAAAGAAAAGCCGGATCCACATGAAGTAAAACCTAAGGAACCACCAGAAGAGCTCATAGGAACATCCAATCACTTTAAAATAGTGGACCAGGTGCTGTTAGACAAAACAGGCCTTCACATCACTTCAACAAACTCAAGGGTAAAGGGAGAAATCCTCCTCAAGGTACACGAAATCTTCCCTTACAACACAGTCGAGGTAAGTAACCCAAAATTTGACAAATTCGAGGTAAATGCTTCTCAATTCCAATCTTGTCATGAAAATAAAATCACAAGTATGAGGGAAGATATTCAAACCTTTAAACCTCCCTAAAAATTTTCAAACATGAGGATAGTCTAGCTTAAGACTATAAATAATTGCTTCTCGGGAGGCAACCCAAACATTAACACTATTTATTTTCAGATTTGATTTCAGTTTCTTTTCTTTTCGTCTTTCTTTCCTAAGTATTTAGTTGGAAACTAACACAAAAGTGTAGATTTCCAGACCACACGACTTTACACACAGCCGTGTCCGTGGCCGTGTGGACCACCAAAACCACCACACTGACAAAAGCAGGGCCGTGCAAGCCAGTCCAACCACTCTGCGATGTCACAAGCCCAACAACCCTAAAGCATGAGCATCGACAAGAACAGCACGGGCGTGCTTATGAACCATGTGAAGCTACTGACTTTCTCAAAACAGGTGTGGCTGAGTAAGAAAAGAGAGTGTAAGAAACAACACACCATTAGTAACGGTCGTGCTAGACAGCCGTGTGAGAGGACACACCCTCGGTACACCGGCGTGGGAACGTACTAGATTTGAAATCCTATTTAAATCCCCACAACCCATCTTCTTTGTCCCATCTCTTTTCTTATTTCTTATTTCTCTTTTCTTTCAAAATTTTTCTTCCTATTCATAGAAAAGATCCAAGACACTTGAGCAACACAAAGATCATGCCGAAGAAATGTAAGCATCACCTCATTAAAGGAGACCTCAACATGAGTTCATGCTGACAGCTTCACTTAATTGACACGCCAAGGGTCTCGGAAACCTTTTCGGTTCTATTTTTCTTTTCTCGTCTCCTTTATTTTCCTTATCTTTACTTATTTCCTGGTTAAATTAATTTCATATTAGTTTCTTGGTTTTAGGTTCTAAAGGCTGCTAGGGAATCACACAACACAGCCTTAGAGGACACACCCACTTCGCAAACCATCCAACAATAAGGACTCCTTAGTCCATTAGTCTTTTCTTTCAATTTCAGTTCTCTTCTTAGTCTCCTTCTTTTTATTTTCTTAATCTTTAAATTTAGTATTAGTATATCATTATTATTTCCCTAGATCTCTTGGCTATATCTTCACAGGCTACCCAATTTCTTCATCTAGCAAATTGCTTCTCGGTAGCCACTCCACCAGGCCCATAGAAAACACCATCACCGCCACCAAAGATGCTAGGGATCATCTAGATTTCAGGGAGTATTATTTTCCCCACCTATCTTTTTGATTTGGCACATAAATTTCATTATCTATCTTTGTACATTGAGGGCAATGTACATCTTAAGTGTGGGGGTAATAGTGCCTAACTTTTTGCATAATTCTCAAAACCCTGAAATTAGTCTTGATCTTAAGAATTATTCTTATAATATTAATTAGGATGAAATTTCTAATGACTTATGATTCTTATTGAAATGTTTTAGAGTAAGTCATAGTTAATTGTGCATTGATGATTAAATTTGAAGAATACTAGAGAATCAAGCATGATAAGTCTATTTTTCAAAAAAAAAAATTGATAGGTTGTTGAACGAAATCTGATTATTACCTTGAAGTTCAAAATTTATAAGGATTGATGTCAAAAACACCCATAATTTTTGGTGAGATTTTGAGCCATATAGAGCATATATTCTTTTTCTTGCTCACTTTATTGATTATGAGTGTGTCAACTTTGAACTGTTATTCTAGAACTTGCCTCGTTTATACAAGTCGAGACCACAATAATGATTTGATATACTGAGATGATAAAGGCACCTAGGTTTAACCCATTCACTCCACTAAAAAGCCTACCTTCACAAATTAACCCCTAGTGAACCCCGTTGAATCCTAATAACCTTTTTATTGACTCACCCACTAATATCAACCCAAAATCCCTTTATATTTGTTATCACCATTCTTTTGACTACCCTTTAAACAAGGTTTGATTTGATTAAATTACTGAATTATATTAGTTCCGTAGTTACATTTATGATTTATGATGTAATGTTTTAGTTTGCTCTTAAAAAAAATCAATCAAAGTTTAGAGCTCATGTATCTAAATTCCAATTGTTGAAGAAGAGCTCGTATTGAAGTATTATAGTATTCCTATTAGCTTTTAATTGATGTAAGTACTTATATTAGTTCATTGTTTCTAGTTAGGTAATTGGTTAATTCAATCTCGATTCTAACCTTCTAATTCAACCTTTATCCACACCTTTAACCCTAGCCCCGTTAGAACCCTAATAAAGACCTTTTGATCTGTTTATCATCTTATATACAGTGGTGGAGATTTGATTTTCAGGCAAGCCTATGGGATTAACTTTTCAAGTTCAACTTAGAGTGCTTATTCTTGAACCTTAAACACTTTTTGAGTGATTTGAGTGAATCTTTAGTGAGGATGTCGGTCCTTGACAGTTTTGAATCAAAGGTAATTACTTAGATAAGGGGAGACACCTACGATTCCAGGATATAAAGGTATGACTTATCGTAACTGAAACTTTAGGGCACTTCCAGTTAAATCATCCATGTATAAATTATCTATGAATTATGATGAGACAATATTGATAGGAATTATGAATTATAGAAAGTTTGTTTTAATTGTAAGTTGAGAATTTTGCTCGAGGACAAGCAAAAGCTTAAGTGTGGGGGTATTTGATAAATCGTAAAAGTAACACATTTTAATCCCACATTTAGTATGCTTTTGGATGAATTTATCCTTAATTTATGTAAAAAGGTGCTTTTAATCCTTTCTTTTCGTGCCTTATACTTAGAAAAGCACCCAAGGATAAAAAGAATGCAAAACGGGCTTAAAAAGAATCAAAGTGGGTCGACCCAAGAACTCAACGATGGCTGGACTTCATGCCACACAGCCGTGCCTCGATAGTCATCTAGACCATGGCCTTACCCAGATTCACACGGCCGTTTACCCATCGATAAAGTCCACTCACGGGCATGCCTAGTGATCTACACGGCCGTTCCCAAAATGGCAGAATCGAAGCACGACCTCTACCCATATATTGCACGGGCGTGTCATAGCCGTGCCTAAATCGACAGGATGGAGACACGGACTGGACCACGATTTACACGGGAGTGTCAAGGCCGTGCCCCTACTACGAAAAAGAGCAGTTTCACTCAAAATTGGATGCTTGGAGCCCAAGAAACACAATCCTAAGTCCACTCAAACACCTAGGATGAATTATACCCAAATTACGAGTACTTAGGAGCAAAGTAAAGCATCCCAAACGTCTATATAAACAAATCGAAGGTAGCAATTCAAGGGCGTCAGGTTTTAGCAGAGTTTTTTTTGCCAGAGCTTTACTCATTTAGGGAATTACTCGAAGATAGCCAATTGATCCATCTCGAAGAGTCGAAATTCTACTCAAGACGAAGGATCTCCTATTCAATTCCTTCAGGGGGTTTTAAGGATTTCCTATGTTTTGTTTTATCTTTTCTCTTGAGATGTTTTCTTGTTTAATCATGAACTAAACCCTCGAGATACAAAGGGATGAAACCTATGATGGATTTTGTTATTTAATTCTTTCGGTTTATATGATAAATACTTAGTTTGTTCTTAATTATGTTGCTTAAATTTATCGATGTGCTTAGGTGGAGGAGAATAAACCCCGCCTAAGAGTAGATCTAGCATAATTAAGCGGAGTTGATCGGTGCCTAGAGATAGGTTATGAGATTTTGCAGATTAGGGTGAAACCTAATATTGGAATCCATTAATCGATTCTTTGCTTCCTTAGGGGTTATTATAAGAGAACGAGAGTTCCACTAATTAACCTAAGGTTAGATGTTATTCACTTCGAGAAAGGGTTTAATATAAGTTAGGGAGTCTCACGGATCAAGCTAAGTAAAAGAAATCATGTGAATTGGAAGTTAGATAATAAGTGAAGTCATAGGTGGATTATCCCCGAAGGTATCATCTTTATCAATTGAGTTTTCTTCAAAGTCTTTTCCCAAAGTTTCGTTTCTTTTTTCTTTGCATTTAGTTTAAATATTTCATTTGTTTAGTTTAATAAACCAATCACTCCATATTTTAGGCTAAATAATAGAAAGAAAGTGAGTAATAGTACTTTTAGGTTCCTTGGGTTCGATAAATATATTCTTGCCTGAGCTATACTCTTTGCTCGATAGGTGTGCTTGCCTCTATCGTTGTCGATCGATCTCTGTGTTCAATCACCCTTTATAAATATTAAAACTAGACTATTTTGCAAATGATCGAACCTTAAAGTACTAATACTCATTTTGTTTCTATTATTTAGCCTGAAATATGGAGTGATTGGTTTATTAATCTAAGAACTAATGAAATACTTAAACTAAATGCAAAAACAAAAGAACGAAACTTTGGGAAAAGACTATGGAAAAAATCAGTGGATTACGACGATACTCTTAGGAAGAATCCACCTATAACTTCTTTTGTTATCTAACTTTTAATTCATATGACTTCTTTACTTAGCTTGATCCGTGAGACTCCCTAACCTATATTAAACCCTCTCTCGAGGTGAATAACGTCTAACCTTATGTTAATTAGTGGAACTCTCGCTCTCTTATAATAACCCCTAAGGAAGCAAAGAATCGATCAATGGACTCCCATATTAGGTTTCACCCTAATCCGGCAAAATCTCGTAACCCTATCTCTAGGCTCTCGATCAACATCGCTTAATTATGTAAGATCGACTCTTAGGCAGGGTCTATTCCTCCTCCACCTAAGCACATCAAATTAAATTAAGCAACATAATTAAGAACAAACTAAGTACTTATCATATAATTTAGAAATCAAATAACAAAATCCGTCATAGGTTTCATCCCCTTTAGGTATCTGAAGGGTTTAGTTCATAACTAAATAAGAAAACATTTCAAGAGAAAAGATAAAACAAAACATAAGAAATCCCTAAAACTCCCTAAAGGAATTAAAGGAGAGATCTTCTGTCTTGAGTAGAACTTGAAACACCCCAAACCCGGCCCACGAGCCTTGACCGGATCTGGTATGTTCCCCGGTGTAAACCGTTTCAAATTCTTTTCTTACTTAGGAAAACTTGTGTGTTTTGAAAGAAAGATTGTTTTGGATTGGGCTTGAGTTGAATCAAAATGTTTGGGCTTTACTTTTAAAATAAATTCACTTAATCATTTAATAAATAAAAGCAAAATAAACTTAATAAATAAAAACAGAATAAAATAATTCTACTAAGGCCTTATTACATCAAATAGTTCCCAAAAAAATTTAAATTCAAAGTACGTAAAGCAAAATAGTCCAAATAAAAGAAATCTGAACTTCACATGGCCTCCACTAAGCATCTTCCGGCCCGGTCCATCACTGGTCGTCACCTGAAAAGAAATCCCACAACGGGGTGAGTCAACAGACTCAATGTGTAACCAACACTAAAATTTAATATTTCAGGCATACAATGTCATACATGTTCATAAAGCATTTATACAATATGATGCAACCCGAACCCAAACCTATATGCCATCCGCTACACACCACCCATACCAACCTGTACACCGTGGGGACTACTAAGTCAACCCTCCATCCGCTACACACCATCGAAGGCAGTCGCTGCAGTCGATGTGCTCATCGCCCTTATAAAATTCGTGGTCTTAGGTCACCACATTCAGATATCGTGGTCTTAGGTCACCACATTCAGATATCGTGGTCTTAGGTCACCACATTCAGATATCGTGGTCTTAGGTCACCACATCGTGGTCTTAGCTCACCACATTTACTTCCCCTTTTCATATAACCCATATGCCCCAAATCATACATAACATGCATTAAGATGCCAAATTCTCATTTCACATACTTATCACTTTTCACATGTTAAAAGTAACACATATTCATATTCCTAGTAGGAGTAGGAAATGTACCTGAGTACTTTGTACCATAACAAGGTACCTTAGCCATATTCACACTTATAATCATGCACGTATTAATTATTGCCATAAATCTTATTAAAAGGTAGTGTGGGGTACACACCTGATTCGCTTAACAATTCCACTGAAATCCCGAATTCCGATCTTAGATCTTTAACTCCCTACATTTGGCCCATATTAAAGATTTAATGAAAAAAACTCATTCGGCCATAAAACCAAATCCTAGTAGGATTTGTACACTAAAACTTACCTTGTTGCCGATTGGGACACCAACCAATCCTAAAATCTTTGCTTTATTCCTCCTTGTATTCGGCCATGCATTGAATCCATTAACTTGGTTAGTTTTCGGCTTTTGAATATTTAAAAGAATAGATCTAAGTACTAATCTAGGCTTTAGCCGAATATACATAGGTGCTTACCTTCCAAATCTTAAATCTCGAATTGGACCCTTACTTCCTTAATGCTGTCAAAATTCCTATAACCATATGTTAGATTTAATCTAACATTAAAACATAAAACATGGCCTTTGGCCGAATATACATATGTCTTACCTTAGATCCTTGAAATCCCGAAAGATACCTTCTTGTAGTTAACAATTCTTAAATCCTGAATACACCCTTCCATAATTCGGCCACAATTAATAATAAAGATTAGTCCCTAAATTTTCGATAGGTCTAAAATACAAAAGAATTGAAACCAATTTTGGATCTTACCCTTTTAAGAAATCGGCATCACCCTTGTTAAAAGTCCCTTAAAGAATCAGCCTTGATGACTAGATGACAAGGTTTCGGCTTTTGGGATTTAATGGAGAAGTCGGCTAGGGGTTCTCTTGGGGTATTCGGTTTCCACAAAAAAATAAAGAAAAGAAAACTTGAGAATTTTGGCAATGGTGGACTATAGATTCGGCTTAACAAATGATAGAGAAGAGAAGAGAGGAGAGCACTAAGAAATTCGGCAGAGAGAGAAGAGGAGGAAGAAAAAAATTGATGAGTAGCCTTATTTTTTTCCCTCTTAGCCGAAATTACTACTCAGAATCCCTTACTTGGCCACCACTCTTCTATTTTGATAACTTTATCCTTTGAATTATCACTTTATTAAAATAATTAATCCAACAATTATCTCCTAAAAACAATGATAAATTAATCTATTATTTATCTCCTATATAGACGAAATTTAGAGAGAATAAAACTCTTCCATTGGGTTCCTTAGTGCCGTCCACTTCCCTGCTCTTTGTAGCAAAATAAGACTCCTTTACTTGCTCCCCAAGTGACTCGAACCTAGGCCCAATACCCTTGTATGTGGCGTCACCTACCTGGGCCTCAAGTGATGCCTCTAAGCCACTTAAACAAGCCTATGTTTGTGTCAAATTTCTTCTATTAATTTTCTTAAAGCCACCTTGTTTTAGTTTCCTCTTTTAAACTTAACATTTCCAAAACATTTCCTCACATTTCCAAGTTTCCAAAAATGTTCACTTTCCTCTTTTAACTTAACATTTCCAAGTTTCCAAAATGTTCACTTTCCTCTTTTAAACTTAACATTTCCAAGTTTCCAAAAATGTTCACCATACACTCATAATACATAAGACATGCCATTTCATATAATTAAATCAAAAATACATAGGCCCATTTTCAGGATGTTACAATTCTACCCCCATTAAAACAATTTCATCCTCAAAATTTCCTAGCTAAAATAATTGAGGGTATTGCTTTCGCATTGCCTCTTCTGGCTCCCACGAAGCTTCTTCCGATCCATGATTTCTCCATAGTACTTTGACTAAAGGCACTGATTTTTGTCGTAGCACTTTCACATCTCGTTCTAGAATCTGAATCGGCTCTTCCTCATAGGACAAGTCTGACCTTAGCTCCACTTCATCAACTGGTACCACATGAGAGGGATCCAATCGATAGCGACGTAGCATGGATACATGGAATACATCGTGCATCTGCTGCAACTCTAGTGGCAACTCAAGCTAGTATGCCACTGGTCCCACTCACTTCAACACTCGATAGGGTCCTATAAACCTTGGGCTTAGCTTCCCTTTCCGACCAAATCTCATCACCTTCTTCCAAGGTGAAACCTTAAGAAATACTTGGTCTCCCACATCAAATTCAATCTCCTTTCGTTTGAGATCTGCGTACGACTTTTGTCTATCGGATGCTTCCTTTAATCGTGCCCGAATTATCTCAACCTTTTCTTTAGATTCTGCCACTAACTCTGGACCCAAAACTCGATGTTCTCCCAATTCTGTCCAACATGTAGGAGTTCGACACTTCCGACCATACAGCGCTTCATATGGTGCCATTGGAATACTTGCTTGATAGCTGTTGTTGTAGGCAAATTCTGCTAAAGGCAAATACTCCTCCCAACTTTCTCGGAAATCTATCACACAGCCCCTCAACATATCTTCTAATACTTGGATTACCCGTTCAGATTGCCCGTCCGACTGTGGATGAAAAGTCGTAGTGAAATCCAACTTAGTGCCTAAAACTTGATGAAGTTCCCTCCAAAACTGAGACGTAAATCTTGGGTCTCTATCCGAAATGATAGACACCGGCACTCCATGTAGTCTCACGATTTTTCCCACATATAACTTAGCCAATTTTTGGAGAGAACATTCAACCCTTACCGGGATAAAGTGCGCGAACTTGGTCAAACGGTCCACTATTACCCATACCGAGTCCTTCTTAGTAGGCGTAAGGGAAAGCCCACTAATGAAGTCCATGGTAATTCTTTCCCACTTCCACTGCGGAATCTGGATTGGCTGAAGCAATCCCAATGGAACTTGGTGTTCAGCCTTAGCTTGCTGACACGTCAGACACTTGCCAACAAATTAAGTAACTTCCTTCTTCAGACCAGGCCACCAAAACTATTCCCTTAGGTCTCTGTACATCTTGATGCCTCCGGGATGCATAGCATAAGGGCTACCATACGCTTCCCGAAGAATCCTCTGTCTTAACTCCTCATCCTTCGGTATACAGACCTTTCCTTTGAAGCATAACACTCCCTCATCACTAACCTTATAGTCCTCTAACTCTCCGTTCTGTACTTGTTGTAACTTAACACTTAAATCCTCATCAGCCAACTGTCCCTCTTTCATCTCATTCAACCATGTTGGCTTGTCTTGCAACTCTTCCAACAGGCTTCCATCATCATACAAACTTAAATGGGCGAACATTGCCCTCAGATTCGACACAACTTTCCGGCTTAAGGCATCCGCCACTATATTCGCCTTGCCCAGGTGGTATTCTATCGAACAGTCATAGTCCTTTAGCAATTCAACCCACCCTCGTTGCCTCAAGTTTAACTCCTTCTGAGTCAATAGGTACTTGAAACTCTTGTGGTCTGTGTAGATCGTTGACTTTTCGCCATAAAGGTAGTGCCTCCATACCTTAAGAGCGAAGACCACTGCTACTAATTCTAAGTCATGCGTCGAGTAATTCACCTCATGTGGCCTCAACTGTTGGGATGCATATGCGATGACCTTCCCATTTTGCATCAATACGCAACCCAAACCTGTATGGGAAGTGTCACAATACACCGTAAAATCCTTTCCTGCCTCCAGCTGAATCAATACTGGAGCTTCCGTTAAAACCTTCTTAAGCTTCTCAAAGCTCTCCTGCTGCTTATCCGCCCATACAAAGGGTACTTCCTTCCTCAACAACTTTGTTAATGGCGCGGCTATTGATGAAAATCCTTCTACAAACCTTCTGTAATAGCTTGCCAATCCCAAGAAACTACGAATCTCTGTCACCGACTTAGGTGGTTTCCAATCCAACACAACTTCAATTTTCTTAGGGTCCACCCTTATTCCTTCAGCAGACACCACGTGTCCTAAGAAAGTAACTTCCCTAAGCCAAAATTCACACTTGCTGAATTTGGCATAAAGCTTCTTCTCCCTCAATACTTGCAACACAATCCGGAGATACTCATCATGCTCCTCTTCAGTCTTGGAGTACACACCAAAATATCATCGATGAACACTACGACGAACCTATCCAAGTAAGGTTGAAACACCCGGTTCATCATATCCATGAAAGTGGCTGGGGCGTTTGTCAACCCGAACGGCATTACCACAAACTCATAGTGGCCATACCTTGTCCTAAAGGCTGTCTTATGGATATCTACCTCCTTCACCTTCAACTAGTGATATCCTGACCTTAAGTCAATCTTCGAGAACATTGCTGCCCCCTTAAGCTGATCGAACAAGTCATCAATCCTCGACAAAAGATACTTGTTCTTGATGGTCAGCTTATTCAACTGACGATAATCTATGCACATTCGCATAGTTCTGTCCTTCTTCTTCACAAATAGGACCGGTGCTCCCCATCGAGACACACTGGGTCGAATAAACCCATGGTCAAGTAATTCCTGGATTTGAGCCTTAAGCTCAACTAACTCTTTTGGCGCCATTCGGTATGGAGCGATTGACACAGGAGCTGTTCCCGGTAGCAAATCTATTCCAAATTCCACCTCCCTATCTGGGGGTATTCCTGGTAATTCCTCTGGGAACACATCCTCAAAGTCTCTTACCGTTCTAACTCCATTGACACCTTCCTCCTTTCCATCCAAAGCACTTACGAAGGCTAAAAATGCCTTGCACCCTTTACAAACCATTTTTTAAGCCTTTAGCGCTGAAACTACATCGGACAAGTAGTTTCTTCTTTCTCCTATCATAATGACCACCTCATCCTCTGGGGTCCTTAATTCCATTCGTTTATCCGTACAATCCAACACGGCTCAGAGTCGTTCGGGTACAAATTTCTAAGCTCCCGTATTTCCACCCGCGCGACCACCATTTCCAAAACTCGCAGCATATCCTGCGACACAGCATCATCCCCCATCTGAGCTTGCTGCTCGACACCAACAACTGGGGGTGGTGGTGGCGGTGGTAACTCATTGTCAGACCCTTGACCCGATCTAACGGGTTCTGACACAGTTATTCTTCGTCTACCGCATCCTTGACGACCGCGTCCTCTAGAACTCATGTAACAGACTGAATTTGACCCTAATCGAAACGGTGGTTTCGGGACCACAAATCCGAGATCGAGAAATATTTTAATATTTTATTTAGTGCTTATTATGTGTGAATTAAAGTGTGTGAAAGTTTCATAGAAAAATTTTATTGTTTAAGTGCTCAATTTGATAAAAAGGACTTAATCGCATAAAGAGTAAAAGTGGCATGCTAAAGTGAAATGTACCTTTTTGATTGTGGCATTTAAAGTGGATGTCCTAAAAGGACAATTAGTCCATTTCTTTAGATAGTGGACGGCACATATGAGAAATAAAGACAAAATTTTGTTTATAATTACATGTTTTATATTAGGTAATGAATAAATAATAATACCTTTAATTTTAAAGCATAAAATTATGAAAGAAAGTGGGAAGAAAGAGAACATACCTTGTTCTTCTTCTCCTTGGCCGAATGTGGAGGGTGAAAAACTCCATTGTTGGAGCTTAATTTCGGCAACTTGAGGGCTTCAATTAGGGTATGTACTTTGCATAGTATTTTAAAATTTTTACATTTTTGAATTTGTTACTTTGAATACTACATAACCCATGTATCAATTTTTGAGATTTTGGCATATCAAGATTCGGCTATAGTGGTATATTCATGGCATGTAATGTTTGATAGTAGATTATGAATGGTATGTGTTAGATCATCATTTCTTGAATTAGAAGTTTTGGTGAAATTAAATGTTAGGGACTAATTTGAGAAGAATGAATTCTTAAAGGACTAAAACATGAAATAAATGGAAAATATAGACTTGTATAATCTCTATAAACATTCGGCCCTTGAGTGTTGTAGGGAAATTTTGTGTATTTTGCATTTTATGTAATTCGGACTAAATTGTAAAAGGGTGAAACCCTAGGGGTAAAATGGTAATTTTCCTATTAATGTGCTTAGGGACTAAATTGAGATGAAATGTACTTGAATGAGCTAAATTTGAATGTGTTTTAGATCAAGAGCAAAGAAAAACGAATTTAGATCGGGGAAAGACGAAGGTTCTCGAATAGCCGATTTGCACGGTTTATCGACAACCGAGGTAAGTTCTTAAGCAAGAATAGGTTATCGAATTATTTATGAATGTGTTAAATGATAGTATTCAATAAGATTTTGTATAAAACCTTGTGTTAGCAGAATGTGAAAGTATTGGTATGGATTGGTTGGAATTTTACTCAAAGTGATGTGAATAAGTGTTTTGGTTTGTTATTCAATATAATACGTGAATTATAAGTGGTGGTGAATTTAGCACAATGAAATGTGAAATGAAAGATTAACTATACATATTCGGCTTCGTACCTAGCAGTGAGTGCCGTGACATATTCGGCTTCGTGCTAGCGTGCTTAATGCCTGGTGACATATTCGAAGCTTCGTGCTAGCGTGCCTTGTGCTTGATTTATTTCGGCTTTGTGCCTAGCGTGCCTTGTCTTGCA
The DNA here is from genome assembly GCA_025506655.1 of Gossypium rotundifolium. Taxonomy (NCBI): domain Eukaryota; kingdom Viridiplantae; phylum Streptophyta; class Magnoliopsida; order Malvales; family Malvaceae; genus Gossypium; species Gossypium rotundifolium. Next base: position 11,312,344 of record CP106730.1, on the reverse strand, counting down.
GTGATTGGTTTCGGGCTTTAATGCCTAGCAGGCTTTATGCCGGTGATGTGTTTTACAAAGGAGAAAACGAATTGTTGTTCAAGGTAAATCGCAGCCAATGTGTCTAGTTAAAGGCTCAAGTAAGTAAGTAAGGTATGATATGTTTAATGTTACTAGAGTTTAACTAATATTACGAGTACAGTGTTATGTACATTTGAGATTACGATTGATGTGCACAAGTATTATATGACTGAGTTTGAGCTTGAATGTACTATCATGGAGATTCGGTTTTCAAATAGTAGTGCTAAAGGTGAAAGAAATTTTAATATGATAACATGGTTGAGTTGAATGATTTAAATGTCTAAGTAATTGAATGTAGTATTATTATGAGCTTGGGACTTACTAAGTTAGTAAACTTATTTGTGTGTAATGTTCTCCTCTGTTTTATAGATTAGGTAAAGGCTACTTGCTCAACGGGATCGTCAAGACAGTCGACCACACTATCGATCTAATGTTGGTACTCTTTCATTTTGGTTTTTGGATAGAGGCATGTATAGGAAAGACTTTGTCTTTGTTTGATGAAAACTTTTGGTTCATGTATATAATAGCCATGTGAATATGGCTAAAGTTTTAGTTAAGTATGCTTTTGTGCTTTTGATACAATGTCGGTTTATGTTGGTAAGGTTTGTGCATTTTCAGTCGAAGTTTAATCATTTTTGGTAAGGAAGTGTATGTTTACGAAATGAACCTTTGAATTAGGATATTATGTGAATGTCCTAGGTATAAGTTAATTTACATAAATGATTAAAATGCATGGACAGTATGAGTTGTATGTGGGTATGTTCGATTATAAACTAGTTAATCATATTTTGCAATGAAATAGTTTTTAGTTAGCAGCAGAGATGTGATTTTGAAAAATCACCAAAAATAGGATAAATTGAATTAGAAAGTGAATAAAATATAGAATTAAAGCTTATTGTGTCTATTTTTATATGAAAGAAATAGAGTAGGCAAAGGAATTATATATTATGAGATATTTAAGTTTTAGTGAGACTTGTCCTGAATGAATTCGTGAGTCCCTGTTCTATCTTGGAAAAATTGTTAAAAATTGTACAAAAATAATTATGGAGCATAGTTTATATGTTTAGAATCCTTAATGAGTCTATTTTTGATTGGAGTAAACAAGAACATTATTGAAATTTTGTACAATGAAATAACTGAGTTTTTGTAAAGATAGGTCAGAATTCTCAAACAGTGAAATAGGGGTAACTTTGATGAATAAACTGTACTAATTTGCCACATTAAAAATTCTGGAAAAATTATGGTAAAAATTGAGTCTAGTTTCAAGGAAAATTTACGGATCTAAATTTCGAGTTTTGTAACTCGAGTTATGGTCAATTTAGTCAGCATGACGCAGTTGGACAGCTTTAAATTTTATGCCCCAAATTAGTAGTCAAGTCTAGTAATGCCACATACTCGACTCCGGAAAAGGTTTCGGGTAAGGGGTGTTACAATGTATATTTGGTCAAGTAGATATGTATTTATATGATGTTTATTGAGTTTGTAAGTTTGGACATCTGCAAATATCTTTTATGTTGGTATATTCGGCCCTTTAAGTGGGTTAGTATAAAATCATAATTGAATTATGTTATTCAATCACATAGATACGAATGGGTTAAATTGCTTGAGTATTTTATAAGTAAATAAGGACATAGCAATTGAGGCTTACGATATTTGCATTATTTTGTGATTTTCACAAAATGTATTTTGCATGTTCAGCTTATGTTTGTCAATGTTTGTGCCATATATGATTCGGTTTAGTGGAATAAATATGTTTTATGCATATGTAATTGTTTGCTTATATGTGTATTATGATATAAGCTTGTTTAAATATGATTGAATTGATTGAATAAAAGTAATGATTATCTGGTAATGCTCGTAACCCTATTTCGACGACGGATACGGGTTAGGGGTGTTACAACTCATATCTAACGATGCGCTTTAATCTGATTAAGAAATTTTTATGAATTAGCCTTTATTCCACTGGTTAATCGCGAAGAAGTTTTATGAAAAGAATTTTAGGAGTGGTTCTTTCGTATTCACACATACACACAGTCTTTACATTCATACATCCATCAATCAATCATGAACTTTCGTTCATTCAGAGAAATGTTGTAGTTTTATTGTTGTTGTTTTTCCACTACATAGGGGTATTTTCGTAATTTGTCCTACAGGGGTATTTTTTGTAATTTGTCGAAATAAGGTTCCTTGGTGATTTTGTCAATAAGGGTATTTTGAAAATTTTGCATTCCCGGGGGCTTTTGGAAAATTTTAAAATTCGAGGGTATTTTGGTAATTAACCCGGGTAAATTTGTACATCTTAATAAATCAAGGATATTTTGGAATTTTCAAAACTTGAAGGTTGTTTTTGAGAATTTGTTTTCCAATTCAGTGTTGTTGCAAAAATTTTTGAAGATCGGGGGTCGTTCTGGTAGTTTTGTAACTCGGGGGTATTTTAGTAATTTGTAGGGTAGGGGTAATTTCGTAATTTTTTTCTAAAATCAAGGTATTTTGTCATTTTACAAATTAGGGTTTTTGAACATTTTATAAAGTAATGAAATTTTGATAGGACTGTGGGTATTTTGAAAATGTCATAAATCAAGGGCATTTTTGTAATTTTACCACTAGGGGTATTTTAGTAAATTTGTAAATCAAAAATATTTCAGGAAAAGTTATCAAATTAATCTTTTCAAGTCAAGAGGGTAACTTAGAAATTTTAAAACTAGGGTTTCCATAAAAATACGGCTAGTCCTTTTCGGGTTTTAGTTAGGGGTTTAGCCCGTGACTAAGTCCTCTTGGTTAGGGTGAACCGAGGCTACACACCAGGTAGGATTCGAGTGGAGAGGAGGTGATTCACGCGGACTGCTTAAATACCAAGCTCCCACCGAAACCAATCCTAGACATGCGTACCATGGTTGCCACACCTTAACTCGGCGACTTAACCACATGTTTGTTTGATTAGGCATTTAAGTCTTATGTAATTGTTGGGGTAACTAGTCCTAGGGTTCAAGTACTTAATCTCTATTCTACGTTCCATTCCATTTCTACCCTTCTACAAATCATAATATAAATCACACAAAAGATTGGAGTACTTACCTGGTGGAGTTCGGGTCAGAGACTTAGTGGGCCATGCCTGAAAACCTGAAAATTTTTTTCAGAAAATTCCTTTTGGGCTTACTTTGGAAAACATTTTGGGCCTTAAACCAAAGGCCGAGAGTTTAAAACTGGGCTCTAATACCAAATTGAAACACCCCAAATCCAGCCCACGAGCCTTGACCGGATCTGGTATCTTCCTCGGTGTAAACCTGTAACATCCTGAATAGGGCCTATGCATTTCCAGTTTAATTGTATGAAGTGACAAGTTTCAAGTACTATGAATAAATTTTTGATGCTTTTGGAAATCTAGAAATGCATGAAAATGGAAAGGAAAATGGAAATGAAAATGAAGATAGAAATGAAAATGGAAATGGAAATGGAAATGAACACTTTTGGAAACTTAGACATTTTGGAAAGTGAACATTTTGGAAACCTAAGTAAATTAGGAAAGTGAACATTTTGGAAACCAAGCCAAAATAGGAAACTTGAACATTTTGGAAACTTGAGCATTTTGGAAACCTGAACATTTTGGAAACTTGAACATTTTGGAAACTTGAACATTTTGGAAACCTGAACATTTTGGAAACCTAAACATTTTGGAAACCCGGAAAATACAGAGTCATGAAAATTTTAGGAAACTTAAAATGACCCCTAATGTTAAATTTCAGAGCCCAAAGGGAACTTAGGGCCAAGTGACCCTAAAATATACAAGACATGACATTTTCCCCAATAACGAACTTGGAAATGTGGCTCAAGATGCCACCTAAGGTCTTAAGAAATGGCCCAAATACAAGAGGTTTTGGGCTCGAGTTTGAGTCATCCAGAAGCAAATAATGAAGGCTTTATTTTTGCTTCCGTATAGGTGAGGTGGACGGCATGGGTTTCTAGAAAAGGAAGAGTTTTATTCACATAAATATGTGAATAATAAGAGAGAAATAAAGGAGTTTTATTCACATAAATATGTGAATAATAAGAGATAAATAAAGGAGTTTTATTCACATAAATATGTGAATATTAAGAGATAAATGAAGAATTATTCTTTAATTAGGAAAATAAGGAAGAGTGGTGGCCAAGTTAAGGATTCTTGGCCTAGTAATTTCGGCTATAAAAGGATGAGACTAGGGCCATTCATTATTCATTCTCCTCTCTCTTTTCTCGCCAAATATTCTTCTTGAGCATCCATTCTTTTCTTCTTTTCTTTTAGCCTCCTAGCCGATTCCTTCTAAGCCTATTATTCCTCTCTTCTTTCATCTTTGAAATCGAATACATAAGGGAATCATAGCCGATTGTTCATCAAGTCTCTAAGTCAATTTCAAGGTTGAAGCGAAGGTGCAATCGATTCCTTCAAATAAGGGTAAGATCTAAGTTTGGTTTGATTTCTTTTATATTTTAGACTTATCAAAATCTAGGGCTAATCCCATTACTGCTCATGGTTGCGAAACTTTGAAGAGATCATTCGGGATTTACTAAGTGTAGGCTACAAGGAAGGAGAAGTTCTTTTCCCGAAGGTACACCATAGGCCACGTGTTCCCTAGTTATTCGGTGAATTTCGGGATTTAAGATCCACAAGGTAAGTACCTAAAAGTATTCGGCCAAAGCTTGTATGATTATCTAGATCAGTTCTTTAATTATTAAAAAGCCGAAAACTAACCCATATTGAGATTCAAGGTTGGCCGAATATCAGGTAGAGGAAAAACCAAACTTTCGGGATTTGTATAAAACCAAATCGGCAAAGGTGAGTTTTTCCTTACAAATCCTACTAGGATTTGGTTTTGTTTTAAGCCAAAAGGGTTTATTAATGTGTTTTATTTGATGGGCCAAATATAGGAATTATTAGATCTAAAGATTAGATCGGGATTCTCGAGATCTCAAGAAATCTATTAAGCGAAAAAGGTGTGTACCCTTACTATCCTTCGATATTTTATGGCTAAATATTTTAATATATAATTATGAATAAGAATGTGAATGTGGCTATGTACCACAAATGTGGTAAAAAGTACCTGTGCACGCTTCCTACTTGATAGGATTGTGAAATATGTTATTTAATAACATGCGAATATATGTATATGAATATGAAATTAAGTTATGCACAATATATATTTGTGGGGCATTCGGGATTTATGTGAAAGGGGAGAACAGTGTTGACTTGGTCTCACCAACTAAGGTGTTGACTTGGTCTCACCAACTAAATATGTTGACTACGGTCACATTGCGTAAATTTTGGTAACTTCGTTACAATAGTGTCTAATGACACAACGCTTAAATTTGATTATAGTGTCTAATGACACAACGTGGAGAGTAGCGGATGGAGGTTGACTTAGTAGTCCCCACGGAGTGAATGGCGTGTCTGGTGGTGTGTAGCGGATGGACCATTAGGATTGGGTTGGGTTGCATCATAATTTCATTATTATATGGACTTGATGATTTAAACATGAATGCCTGATTTATTGAATGTTAGTATTGTGTGCACATTGAGTCTGTTGACTCACCCCATTGTGGGAATTATTTTTCAGGTGATGAGCAGTGACGGACCGGGCCGGTGGACCATGAGGTGGCCATGCTACATGCGAAAATTTCATTTAGTTTGGACTTAATTTTATTTTTTTTAGTTACTTTTATTCTATTTTGGGGTTTACTTGATGTAATAAGGCCTTAAGGCCCAGTGGATTATACTTTATGTTTACTTACTGTTAAGTTTCATGCTAAGAACTATATTGGATGTGTTTAATTAAATGGGCTTACAAGATATAAATAAATGGGTTTACAACCTAAGCCCAACTCACAACAACATTTTCTAAAAATTTTACGTATTTTCTCTAAGTAACGAAAATGTTTGAAACCGGTTTACTTTAGGAACATACCAGATCCGGTCCATTCTCGTGGGCCGGGTGTGGGGTGTTTCAAAACCGTTTCAAATTCTTTTCTTACCTAGGAAAACTTGTGTGTTTTGAAAGAAAGATTGTTTTGGATTGGGCTTGAGTTGAATCAAAACGTTTGGTCTTTACTTTTAAAATAAATTCACTTAATCATTTAATAAATAAAAGAAAAATAAACTTAATAAATAAAAATAGAATAAAATAATTCTACTAAGGCCTTATTACATCAAATAATTCCCAAAAAAATTTAAATTCAAAGTACTTAAAGCAAAATAGTGCAAATAAAAGAAATCTGAACTTCACATGGCCTCCACTAAGCATCTGCCAGCCCGGTCCATCACTGGTCGTCACCTGAAAAGAAATCCCACAACGGGGTGAGTCAACAGACTCAATGTGTAACCAACACTAAAATTTAATATTTTAGGCATACATGTTCATAAAGCATTTATACAATATGATGCAACCCGAACCCAAACCTATATGCCATCCGCTACACACCACCCGTACCAACCTGTACACCGTGGGGACTACTAAGTCAACCCTCCATCCGCTACACACCATCGAAGGCAGTCGCTGCAGTCGACGTGCTCATGCCCTTATAAAATTCGTGGTCTTAGGTCACCACATTCAGATATCGTGGTCTTAGGTCACCACATTCAGATATCATGGTCTTAGGTCACCACATCGTGGTCTTAGCTCACCACATTTACTTCCCCTTTTCATATAACCCATATGCCCCAAATCATACATAACATGCATTAAGATGCCAAATTCTTATTTCACATACTTATCACTTTTCACATGTTAAAAGTAACACATATTCATATTCCTAGTAGGAGTAGGAAACGTACCTGAGTACTTTGTACCATAACAAGGTACCTTAGCCATATTCACATTCTTATAATCATGCACGTATTAATTATTGCCATAAATCTTATTAAAAGGTAGTGTGGGGTACACACCTGATTCGCTTAACAATTCCACTGAAATCCCGAATTTTGATCTTAGATCTTTAACTCCCTACATTCGGCCCATATTAAAGATTTAATGAAAAAAAACTCATTCGGCCATAAAACCAAATCCTAGTAGGATTTGTACACTAAAACCTACCTTGTTGCCGATTAGGACACCAACCGATCCCGAAATCTTTGCTTTATTCCTTCTTGTATTCGGCCATGCATTGAATCCATTAACTTGGTTAGTTTTCAGCTTTTGAATATTTAAAAGAACAGATCTAAGTACTAATCTAGGCTTTAGCTGAATATACATAGGTGCTTACCTTCCAAATCTTAAATCCTGAATTGGACCCTTACTTCCTTAATGCTGTCGAAATTCCTATAACCATATGTTAGATTTAATCTAACATTAAAACATAAAACATGGCCTTTGGCAGAATATACATATGTCTTACCTTAGATCCTTGAAATCCCGAAAGATACCTTCTTGTAGTTGACAATTCTTAAATCCCGAATACACCCTTCCATAATTCGGCCACAATCAATAATAGAGATTAGTCCCTAAATTTTCGATAGGTCTAAAATACAAAAGAATTGAAACCAATTTTGGATCTTACCCTTTTAAGAAATCGGCAGCACCCTTGTTAAAAGTCCCTTAAAGAATCGGCCTTGATGACTAGATGACAAGGTTTCGCTTTTGGGATTTAATGGAGAAGTCGGCTAGGGGTTCTCTTGAGGTATTCGGTTTCCACAAAAAAATAAAGAAAAGAAAATTTGAGAATTTTGGCAATGGTGGACTATAGATTCAGCTTAACAAATGAAAGAGAAGAGAAGAGAGGAGAGCATTAAGAAATTCAACAGAGAGAGAAGAGGAGGAAGAAAAAAAATTGATGAGTAGCCTTATTTTTTTTTCCCTCTTAGCCGAAATTACTACTCAGAATCCCTTACTTGGCCACCACTCTTCTATTTTGATAACTTTATCCTTTGAATTATCACTTTATTAAAAGAATTAATCCAACAATTATCTCCTAAAAACAATGATAAATTAATCTATTATTTATCTCTTATTTAGACGAAATTTAGAGAGAATAAAACTCTTCCCTTGGGTTCCTTAGTACCGTCCACTTCCCTGCTCTTTGTAGCAAAATAAGACTCATTTACTTGCTCCCCAAGTGACTCGAACCTAGGCCCAATACCCTTGTATGTGGCGCCACCTACCTGGGCCTCAAGTGATGCCTCCAAGCCACTTAAACAAGCCTATGTTTGTGTCAAATTTCTTCTATTAATTTTCTTAAAGCCACCTTGTTTTAGTTTCCTCTTTTAAACTTAACATTTCTAAAACATTTCCTCACATAACATTTCTAAAACATTTCCTCACATTTCCAAGTTTCTAAAAATGTTCACTTTCCTCTTTTAACTTAACATTTCCAAGTTTCCAAAATGTTCACTTTCCTCTTTTAAACTTAACATTTCCAAGTTTCCAAAAATGTCTACCATACATTCATAATACATAAGACATGCCATTTCGTATGATTAAATCAAAAATACATAGGCCCATTTTCAGGATGTTATAGAACTCCAGCTTCTTGAGATGGATCAACTGGCTATCTTCGAGCAATTCCCTGAATAAAAGCTCTGGCAAAAAACTCTGCCTAAAAACTCCTCTCTTGTTTTGGCTTCACCGAACTCCCCTTTTTAGTTGCTACCTTGGGTGTTTATATAGGCTTTGAGATGCTTTACTTGGCTCCTAAGTATCCTAATTCAAGTAGAATTTCTCCTAGGATGTTTAAGTAGACTTAGGAATGTGTTTCTTTGCCTCCAAGCATCCAAATCCGTGTGAAATTGCTTATTCTCGTGGCAGGGGCACGCCTATGGCACACGCCCGTGTGAATCATCTTTAGGCTATGTCTCGATTCTGTTAATTGGGGCACGACTGTGTAAATCATGGCATGGCCGTGTGATGTAATTTGACGAGGCACGGCCGTGTGGCTTGAAGTCCATGCCATGCCGATTTCCTCTTTGGCCCAAATTGGCCCATTTTAAGCCCGTTTTACGTTCTTTTCATCCTCGGGGTGCTTTCTGAGTATAAACATGAAAAGAAAGGATTAAAAGCACATTTTTACATAAATCAAGGGCTAAATCATCCAAAAGCATACTAAATATGGGGTTAAAATATGTTGCTTTTACGGTTTATCAAATACCCCCACACTTAAGCTTTTGCTTGTCTTCAAGCAAAATTCTCAACTTACAATTAAAACGAACTTTCCATAATTCATGATTCATATCGACAATGTCTCATCATAATTCATAGATAATTTATAAATGGATAATTCAACTCAAAGAGTCCTAAAGATTCAATCACGATAAGTCATACCTTTGTAGAACAAAAACATAGGTGTCTCTCCTTATCTAAATAATTACCTTTAATTCAAAACCGACAAGGATTGACATCCTCACTGAAGGTTCACTCAAATCACTCAAAGGGTTTAAGGTTCAAGAATAAGCACTCGTAAGTCGAACCTAAAAAGTTAATTCTATAGGCTTGCCTGAAAATCAAATCTCCACCACTATATATGAGATGATACACAAATCAAAAGGTCTTTAATCAAGGTTGTAACGGGGCTAAGGTTAAGGGTGTGGATACAGGCTAAATTAGAGGGTTAGAATCGAGATTGACTTGACAAATTACCAAACTAGAAACAACGAACTAAGTATGAATATTTACATCGAATGAAAACTAATAATACCTACTATTGATAATTACTCCATAATAAAGAGTATTTTCATCACTTAGAATTTTATAATACTTTAATACGAGCTTTTTCTTCAACAATTGGAATTTAAATGCTCTAAGCTTTTATATACTACTAATATTGAATATACTTGGTTTTTTTAAGAAATCAAATTAAAAATATTACATCATAAATGATAAATGTAACTACTGAACTAATATAATTTGATAACTTAATCAAATCAAACCTCGATTAAAGGGTAGTCCAAAGAATAGTGATAACAAATTCAAAGGGATTTTGGGTTAATATTAGTGGGTGAGTCAAAAAAAAATTGTTAGGATTCAACGGGGTTCACTAAGGGTTAAATTGTGAAGGTAGGCTTTTTATGGAGTAAGTGGGTTAAACCGAGGTGCCTTTATCATCTCAGTATATCAAATCATTAATGTGGTCTCGACATGTATAAACGAGGCAAGTTCTAGAATAACAGTTCAAAGTTGACACACTCATAATTAATAAAGTGAGCATGAAAAAGAATATATGCTCTATAAGACTCAAAATCTCACAAAAATTATGGGTGTTTTTGACATCAGTCCCTGTAAATTCCAAATTTCAAGGTACTACTCAAATTTAGTTCAACGACCTCTTAATTTTTAATTTTTAAAAAGTAGACTTATCATGCTCGATTCTCTAGTATCCTTCAAATTTAATCATCAATGCATAATTAACTATGACTTAATCTAAAACATATCAATAAAAACCATAAATCAGTAGAAATTTCATCCTAATTAGTAATATGAGAAGATTTCTTACGGACAAGACTAAAATTCAGGATCTAGAATAATGCAAAAAGTTTGACACTTTTACCCCCCACACTTAAGATGTACATTGCCCTCAATGTACAAAGATAGATAAACAATTATGTAATAATCAAAAGAGAAGGGGAGAAGTAACACTTCCTAAATTTTTGGATGAAGTCTATGAAAAGAAACCGGATAAGATTGGAGGTGAACATGGGGAAGCGTCTCGAACTATTTGAAATTGAATCCTCGAAGTAGCCAACTTGGTTTTATTGTATCCTAAGCTAAATCTAAATGCCATTGAGAAAAAGGAGAAAATAATAAAGGAAGTAAAAATAAAAATAAAAATAAAAATAAAAATAAAAATATGAATAAAAATATGAATAAAAGTAAATAATTAAATAGAGATAAGGTCCACGCTCATGTGCCTAGTCGTGGTGTCCACACGGCCATGGAAAAGGCCGTGTGCAAGGCCGTGTGGGTATGGAAACCTATGCCTAAATATGAAAAGAAAGAAAACCAAACTAATTAGTACGATTAGTACTCGGGTTGCCTCCCGAGAAGCACTCATTTAAAGTCTTGAGCTAGACTTACCTGTTGTACGCACAATCATGGTGGTTTGAGGAGGTGGAAATCCTTTCTCATGTGATCAACTCGGTTATGGATATAAAGTTTAAGTCGAGTAATGTTTACCTCAAAAGTGTTGAATTTAGGATTGCTTACCTCGACTGTGCCATATAGGAAGACATTAAGTACCTCAAAAGTGATTTCTTCGTTTGCCTTGTGTTCTGAATTAGTGATTCGAGTGTCTTCCTTATTCAACAATACTTGATCCTCTATTTTGATGTGATTTGTTGTTCCTATCAGCTCGTCTGGGGTTTCCTTCTGTTTCACTTCGTGTGGTTCTGGTTCTTCTTTAAATTGTGTTTTCCACTCTTCTAGTTTGTCAACCCTAAGGCTTTGTTCCTCATATAATTCTTCTTTATTGGCACGAGGTCTAAGATCTAGCTCAGATAAGTGATTTCGTGATGTTTCCTGTAAAGAAGGTTGAACCAAATGGTTATCAATGGAATTAACGTTCGTACATTTATTACTTGATGTCCTAGCTGAGTCAGGAGCTTGAAGAGTGACTATCTTGTTGCCTACACGAAGTTTGAGTTCTCCTGCATAGATATCAATTTTAGCTCTGGAAGTTCCTAGAAAGGGTCTTCCTAAAATTAAGGGGATCGTGTTGTCCTCATCCATGTCTAAAACGGCAAAGTCTACTAGGAATACGAATTTATCAATTTTGATTAGAACATTTTCTATTATACCCCTAGGAATTCTTATAGTTTTATCAGCTAATTGAATGCTCATCCTAGTTTGTCTGGGTTTCCCTAGACCTAGTTGTTTAAACATTTTATAAGGCATAACATTGATGCTTGCCCCTAAATCCGCTAACGCATTATCAATAGATAAACTACCAATTAAACATGGAATTGTAAAACTCCCTGGATCTTTTAATTTTTGTGGCAGTTTATTTTGTAGAATTAATAAGCACATTACGTTTAGCTCCGCGTGGTGCTCTTCGTCTAATTTGCATTTGTTGGTCAAGAGTTGTCTTAAAAATTTCCTCGAGTATGGTATCTGAAAAAGAGCTTCAAGAAGAGGTAAGTTAATATGTAATTTCTTTAAGAGTTTAAGAAACTTACCGAATCTGCTCCTCCTAATCGTCTCTTTTTATTGCTTCGGATAAGGTATGCGAGGTTTGTACTCCACAGTTACTGGTTTCACTTTTCTTGTGTTACCTCTACCTTACCTTCGTCTATCTTGGCTTTTTGTATTGGATTAGGTTCATCTAACCCCTTACTGGCATGGGCTGAGATGGCATGAATTTGTTTTTTTGGGTATATTTCTGTGTTGCTTGGTATACGTCCTTGTTGACATTCAGAAATCAGCTTTTTGAGATGTCCCACTGACCTAGTAAGTTCTCCAACTTGATTCTCGATCCCTTTGATCGATTTTTGTTGTTCGTCAAGTGTTGTTTCAGTCTTTTGGAAACAAGAATCTGTGGCTGCCATGAATTTCATCAGCATCTCTTCGAGATTTGGCTCCTCTTCTTGTTGGTGAGGTGGTTGTTAAAAATCTAGAGGAAGTTCCGATCTTTGGCTATTTTGATCATCCCACGAGAAATTGGGATGGTACTTCCAACCTGCATTATAAGTGTCACTATAAAAATTATTTTGATATCTAGAATAGTTACCTGTATAGTGAGCTTGCTCGTTTTCCATACCATATCCGTAGGGTGGATACTCAAGATTCACCAAGCCTCCTAGATTCAAATCATATTGTATTTCTGGATGTACCTGAGAGGGACTATACCAATCATCAATCTTTTTATTCATCATCTCTAACTGATTAGATAACCTGGTGACCACGTCAAGGTTGAAAACACTAGTTGTTTTAGTAGGAATTGTCCTCATGACTTGCCACTGATAATTATTCAGTGCCACTTTTCCATAGACTAAAATTTTCTGCCAAAAGCAAAATATAGGAAAAATTAGCAAAGTAAAAAAATAATAATAAAAAATAATAAAAAATTGTAATAAAGAAATTGGATAAAGTAATAAAAATAGAGCTTTCTTAATATTTTAGTGTTCCCGAACAACGGTGCCAAAAACTTGATCGTGTCAAGCAATTGAGTTTTAATATTTATAAAAGAATGATCGAACTCAGAGACTAACTATGACAACGATAGAGGCAAGTGCACTTATCGAACAGTAGTATAGTTTAGGCAAGAGTATCTTATTGAACCCAAGGGAACCTAAAAGTACTAATACTCACTTTCTTTCTATTATTTAGCCAGAAATATAGAGTGATTGGTTTATTAATCTAAGAACTAATGAAATACTTAAACTAAATGCAAAGACAAAAGAACGAAACTTTGGGAAAAGACTGTGGAAAAACTCAATTGATTACGACGATACCCTCAGGAAGAATCCACCTATGACTTCTTTTGTTATCTAACTTTTAATTCATATGACTTCTTTACTTAGCTTGATCCGTGAGACTCCCAAACCTATATTAAACCATCTCTCTAGGCGAATAATGTCTAACCTTAGGTTAATTAGTGGAATTCTCATTCTCTTATAATAACCCCCTAAGGAAGCAGTAAATTGATCAATGGACTCTCATATTAGGTTTCACCCTAATTCGAAAAAATCTCGTAACCCTATCTCTAGGCACTCGATCAACTCCGCTTAATTATGTTAGATCTACTCTTAGGCAGTGTCTATTCCTCCTCCACCTAAGCACATCAAATTAAATTAAGCAACATAATTAAGAACAAACTAAGTACTTATCATATAATTTAGAAATCAAATAACAAAATTCGTCATAGGTTTCATCCCCTTCAAGTATCTGAAGGGTTTAGTTCATAACTAAATAAGAAAACATCTTAAGAGAAAAGATAAAACAAAACATAAGAAATCCCTAAAACTCCCTGAAGGAATTGAAGGAGAGATCCTCTATCTTGAGTAGAACTCTGGCTTCTTGAGATGGATCAACTGGCTATCTTCGAGTAATTCCCTGAATAAAAGCTCTGGCAGAAAACTCTGCCTAAAAGGTCCTCTCATGTTTCAGCTTCTGACCGAGCTCCCTTTTTTAGTTGCTACCTTGGGTGTTTATATAGGCTTTGAGATGCTTTACTTGGCTCCTAAGTATCCTAATTCAAGTAGAATTTCTCCTAGGATGTTTAAGTAGACTTAGGAATGTGTTTCTTTGCCTCCAAGCATCCAAATCCGAGTGAAATTTCTCATTCCCGTGGCAGGGTCACACCCATGGCACACGCCCGTGTATATATTCCTCAGGCCGTGTCTCGATTCTGTCGATTGGGGTACGACTGTATAAATCGTGGCATGGCCGTGTGAAGTAATTTGACGAGGCACGGTCGTGTGGCTTGAAGTCCAAGCCGTGCTGATTTCTTCTTTGGCCCAAATTGGCTCATTTTAAGCCCGTTTTACATTCTTTTCGTCCTCGGGTGCTTTCCTGAGTATAAACATGAAAAGAAAGGATTAAAAGCACCTTTTTATATAAATCAAGGGCTAAATAATCCAAAAGCATACTAAATATGGGGTTAAAATATGTTGCCTTTACTGTTTATCAATTATCTCCTTTCAATGTTTCGGGATAAGGTATACGAGGTTTGTATTCTTTCATTATTGGTTTTACTTTTCGTGTGCTACATCTATTTTACCTTTTTCTTTCTTGGTTTCTTATGCTGTGGTGGGCTCGTTTACCTTTGTACCCTCTTGAGCTGTGATGGCTTGGATCTGTTCTTTTGGGTTTATTTCTGTGTTGCTTGGTAGACGTCCTTGTTGACATTCAGAAATCAATTTTGTGAGATGTCCCACTGACCTTGTAAGTTCTCCAACTTTATTCTCGATCCCTTTGATCGATTTTTGTTGTTCATCAAGTGCTGCTTCAGTCTTTTGGAAACGAGAATCTGTGGCTGCCATGAATTTCGTCAGCATCTCTTCGAGGTTTGATTGCTTCTTTTGTGGATATGGCTGATTTTGATAATTTGAAGGAGGTTGTTTCCTTTGATTTCCTTGTCCTCCCCATGAAAAATTTGGGTGGTTCCTCCAACTTGCGTTATAAGTGTTACTATAAGGATTATTATTGGATCTGAAATTATTACCTATATAGTTTGTCTACTCATGTTCTGTTCCTGGTTGGTAGGGTGGGTACTTAGGATTCACCACATTCCCACTTGCTTTACGTTGCATTACCGGGTGTACCTATGAAGAACATAAATTATCAAGCTTTTTATTCATCATCTTAACCCGTGTTGACAGCATTGTTACTGCGTCTATGTTAAAAACTCTGGCTAATTTTGTCAGTTTGGCCTTTGTAATTTGCCATTGATAGGTATTCAATGACATCTCTTCAATAAAGTCGTAAGCCGCTTCAGGAGTTTTGTTATTCAAAGTTCCACCGGCTGATGAGTCAATCATTTGCCTCATTGAAGAATTCACATCGTTGTAAAAAGTTTGGACTTGAATCCACAAAGGTAATCCATGGTGTGGACATCTTCTCAGGAGATCCTTATATCTTTCCTATGCATCATATAATGTTTCTCTGTCATTCTACACAAAAGAAGATATGTCATTCCTAAATTTGGCCGTTTTGGCTGGTGGAAAGTATTTTAAAAGAAATTTTTGGTCATTTGATCCCATGTGGTGATTGACCCTCGTGGTAACGAGTTCAACCACTGCTTTGCTTTATTCCTTAATGAAAAGGGAAATAACCGAAGATGTATGGCATCATCAGAAATGCCATTTATTTTAAAGGTATCACAAAACTCTAAGAAATTAGCTATATGAGTATTTGGGTCTTCATCCTGTAAACCATCAAATTGAACAAACTATTGAATCATTTGTATTGTGTTAGGCTTTAATTCAAAATTGTTAGCGACTATAGCAATACGACAATACTAGATTCTGCTCCTGTCAAATTAGGTTTAGCATAATCATACATAGTACGTGGAGCATTCTATTCTTGCACATTTGGCAGTGGATTATTTTCATCCATCCCTTTAGTAAGATTGGATCTATCTTGTTGTTCTTCTCTTTGGCAGTCTAGAGCTCGTCTAGTTTCTCTGCGATTCCTGCGAGTGGTAGCTTCAATATCACTTTCGTACGCTAAAGGTCCTCTTGGGTTCCTTCTAGTCATAAACTAGAGGTACCTGCTAGGAGAAGAAAGAAAGAAATATAAATTTAACCTAAACTAAATAAAAATAAATTGCAAAATAATAAAATAATGGCTAAAGTAATAGAAATAGAGCTTTCTTAATATTTTAGTTCCCTGACAACGGCGCCAAAAACTTGATCGTGTGAAATAGTCGAGTTTTAATATTTATAAAGAATGATCAAACCTGTAGACTAACTATGACAACGATTGAGGCAAGTGCACCTATCGAACAATAGTATAGTTTAGGCAAGATTATTTATCAAACCCAAAGGAACCTAAAAGTACTACTACTCACTTTCTTTCTATTATTTAGCCTAAAATATGGAGTGATTGGTTTATTAAACTAATGAAAAACTAAACTAGATGCAAAGACAAAAGAATGAATACTTTGGGAAAAGACTGTGGAAAAACACAGTTAATTTTAGACGATACCCTCAAGAAGAATCCACCTATGACTTCTCTTGTTATCTAACTTTTAATTCATATGTCTTCTTTACTTAGCTTGATCCGTGAGACTCCGTAACCTATATTAAACCCTCTCTCAAGGTGAATAACGTCTAACCTTAGGTTAATTAGTGGAACTGTCGTTCTCTTATAATAACCCCCTAAAGAAGCAGTAAATCAATCAATGGACTCCCATATTAGGTTTCACCCTAATCCGGCAAAATCTCATAACCCTATCTGTAGGCGATCAAATCTGCTTAATTATGCTAGATCTATTCTTAGGCAGGGTCTATTCCTCCTCCACCTAAGCACATCAGATTAAAGTAAGCAACATAATTAAGAACAAACTAAGTACTTATCATATAATTTAGAAATCAAATAACAAAATCCATCATAGGTTTCATCCCCTTCAGGTATCTGAAAGGTTTAGTTCATAACAAAATAAAAAAACATCTTATCGTGTCAAACAATCGAGTTTTAATATTTATAAAAGAGTGATCGAACCTGTAGACTGACTGCGACAACGATAGAGGCAAGTGCACCTATTGAACAGTAGTATAGTTCAGGAAAGAATATCTTATCGAACCCAAGGGAACCTAAAAGTCCTACTACTCACTTTCTTTCTATTATTTAGCCTAAAATATAGAGTGATTGGATCATTAAACTAACGAAATACTTAGACTAAATGCAAAGACAAAAGATTGAATTGGAGGAAGACTTTAGGAAAACATAGTTGATAAAGACGACACCCTCAGGAAGAATCCACCTATGACTTCACTTATTATTTATTCCCCAAACCATATGATTTATTTACTTAGCTTGATCCGTGAGACTCCCTAACCTATATTAAACCCTCTCTCGAGGTGAATAATGTTTAACCTTAGGTTAATTAGTGGAACTTTCGTTCTCTTATAATAACCCCCTAAGGAAGTAGTAAATCGATCAATGGATTCTCATATTAGGTTTCACCCTAATTCGACAAAATCTCGTAACCCTATCTCTAGGCGTCCGATCAACTCCACTCAATTATGCTAGATCTACTTTTAGGTAAGGTCTATTCCTCCTCCACCTAAGCACATCAGATTGAATTAAGTAAAATAATTAAGAACAAACTAAGTACTTATCATATAATTTAGAAATCAAATAACAAAAATCCATCATAGGTTTCATCCCCTTCAGGTATCTGAGGGGTTTAGTTCATAACTAAATACGAAAACATCTCAAGAGAAAAGAATAAAAAAAAAACATAAGAACTCCCTAAAACCCCCTGAAAGAGTTAAAAGAGAGATCCTCCATCTTGAATGGAGCTCCAGCGTCTTGAGATGGATCAACTGACTATCTTCAAGTGACTCCCTAAAAGATGAAAACTTCGACAAAAGCCTCTGCCAAAAAGCTCCCTTTTAATGTCTGCCTTGGGTTGTTTATATAGCCCTTGGGATGCCATACTTGGCTTCTAAGTATCTCCTTCAAGTAGAATTACTATTAGGGGTGTTGGAGTAGACTTAGGATTATGTTTCTTTGGCTTCAAGCATCCAAGTCTGAGTGAAATTACTCATTCTCGCAGTAGGGGCACGCCCATGGCACACGCCCGTGTAATTTCAGGGTTGAGCTGTGCCTTGATTTTGTTATTTTAGGCACGATCGTGTAAGTCGAGATTCAGGCCATGCTTCAGGTCTGTCGATTTGGGCACGGCCATGTAGATCACCAGGCACGCCTGTGTGTGGTAATGAGATGATGCACAGCCGTGCAACTCGTGAGTTGGGCCGTGCTCTAGGTAATCGTCAAGACACGATCGTGTAGGCTTTGTGTCTGGCCGTGTTGATTTCTTGCTAAGGCCCAATTACTCCGTTTTAAGCCTGTTTTGTGTTCTTTTTATCCTCTGGTGCTTTCCTGAGTATAAACATGAAAAGAAAGGATTAAAAGTACCTTTTTACATCAATCAAGGGCTAAATCATCCAAAAGCCTATTAAATATGGGGTTAAAATATGTTACTTTTACGGTTTATCAAATACCTCCACACTTAAGCTTTTGCTTGTCCTCAAGCAAAATTCTCAACTTACAATTAAAATGAACTTTCCATAATTCATAATGCCTATCGAAAATGTCTCATCATAATTCATAGATAATTTATACATTGATAGTTCAACTCAAGGAACCTTAAAGATTCAATTACGATAAGTCATACCTTTATAGCACGAAAACATAGGTATCTCCCCTTATCTAAGTGATTACCTTTAATTCAAATCTGACAAGGATTGACATCCTCACAAAAATCAATCACTCAAAGGTGTTTAAGGTTCAAGAATAAGCGCTCTAAATCGAACCTGAAATGTTAATCCCATAAGCTTGCCTGAAAATCAAATCTCCACCACTGTACATGAGATGATGCACAGATCAAAAGGTCTTTAATCAGGGTTGTAATGGGGATAAGGTTAAGGGTGTGGATACAGGCTGAATTAGAGGTTTAGAATCGAGATTGACTTGACAAATTGCCTAACTAGAAACACTGAACTAAATATGAATATTTACATCGAATGAAAACTAATAATATCTACTATTGATAATTACTCTATAATAAGAGCATTTTGATAATACTTTAATACGAGCTTTTTCTTTAACAATAGGAGTTTTAAATGCTCTAATCTCTTTTATTAAACTACTAATATTGAATATACTTGGATTTTTTTTAAGAACAAACTAAAATAAACATAATAGAAGGAACTTTGGTGATTGAAATAACCTAATTTAGCAATTGATCAAATCAATTCTCGATAGAGGGGTCGTCAAAGGAATGTTGATTACAAATACAAAGGGATTTTAGGTTAATATTAGTGGGTGAGTTAATAAAAAGGTTGTTAGGATTCAATGGGGTTCACTAGGGGTTAATTTGTATGGGTAAGTTTTTAGTGGAGTGAGCAGGTTAAAACCTAGGTGCCTTTATCATCTCACTATATCAAATCATTAATGTGGTCTCGACATGTATAAACGAGGAAAGTTCTAGAATAACAGTTCACAGTTGACACACTCACAATCAATTAAAGTGAGCACGAAAAAGGGTATATGCTCTATAAGGCTCAAAATCTCACCAAAAATTATGGGTGTTTTGACATCAATCCTTATAAATTTTGAACTTTAAGGTGATACTCAAATTAGGTTCAACAACCTATCAATTTTATTTTTTAGAAAGTAGATTTATCATGCTCGATTCTCTAGTATTCTTCAAATTAAATTATCAATGCACAGTTCTCTAAGGCTTATTTTAAAACATATCAATAAAAATAAAAAAATCATTAGAAATTTCATCCTAATTAATAATATGAGAAAAATACTTAAGATCAAGACTAATTTCATGGTTTTAAGAATTATGCAAAAAGTTAGGCACTATTACCCCCACACTTAAGATGTACATTGCCCTCAATGTACAAAGATAGATAATGATATTTAGGTGCCAAATTAAAAAGAAAAGTGGGGAAAGTAATGCTCCCTGAAATTTGGATGATCCCTGGCATCTTTTGTGGCGGCGGTGGTGTTTCCTATGGGCCTGGGGGAGTGGCTACCGAAAAGCAATTTGCTAGATGAAGAAATTGGGTAGCCTATGAAGATATAGCCGAAAGATCTAGGGAAATAATAATACTATACTAATGATATAATTAAAGATTAAGGAAATAAAAGGAAGGAGACTAAGAAGAAAACTGAAATTAAAAGAAAATACTAATGGACTAAGGGGTCCTTATTGTTGGATGGTTCGCAAGGTGGATGTGACCTCGAAGACTGTGGTGGGTGATTCCCAAGCAGCCTTTAGAACTAAAACCAAGAAACTAATATGAAATAAATTAAATTAAGCAGGAAATAAGTAAAGATAAGGAAAATAAAGGAGATCAAAAAAGAAAAATAAAATCAAAAGGTTTTCGAGACCCGTGGCGTGCCAATTAAGTGAAGCTGCTGGCATGAACTCATGTTGAGGTCTCTTCTGAGGAGATGATGCTTACGTTTCTTCGGCATGATCTTTGTGTTGCTCAAGTGTCCTGGACCTTTTCTATGAATAGGAAGAGAAATTTGAAAGAAAAGAGAAAGAAGGAGTAAGAAAGAGGATGGGAAAAAGAGGAAGGGCTGTGGGGATTTAAATAGGATTTCAAATTTGGCACGCTCCCATGCCCGTGTACCGAGGGTGTGTTGATTCACACAGCCGTATCGCACGGTCCGTGTTGTGGGGTGTGTTGTTCTTCTACGCCCGTTTTGTTGGGTTGCACGCCCATTCCTAAAAAGCCAGTATGTGAGCACGGATGGACCGTGACGGCGTGGTCTTCCCGTGCTCAATAAGTCAGTGTCTTAGCACGATTTTGAGGCACGGCCATGCTATTTTTGTCTGTGCCCGTGCTGTGGGTGGTTGGATCCGTGACATTGGGGGGTGGTTGGACTGACTTGCATGGCTCTGCTCTGTCAGTGTGGTGGTTCTGGTGGTCCACATGGCCACGGCCACAGCCGTATGGCCTGGAAACCTGCATCTTTGTTTTTGATGTGGAGAGAGAAGAGAAAAGAAAAAAATTTTGAAAGATAAAAAGTGTTTAGTGCTTGGGTTGCCTCTCGAGAAGCGCTCGTTTATAGTCTTAAGCTAGACTATCCTATACCTTAAAGATTTTAGCGAGGTTTAAAGGTTTGAATATTTTCCCTCTTACTGAAAATTTTATTTTCGTGAAAAAGTTTAGGTCGAGAAGGGTTTACCTTGAAATTGTCTAAAATTGGATTGCTTACCTCGACTATTTCGTGTGGGAAAACATCGTGTACCTGAAGCAATATTTCTTCCTTTTACTTCAGTTCTGTTGAACTGATGTAAGGATCGACTTTATCTAACAGCACTTGATCTTCTATTTTAAAATGATTTTATGTCCCTATGAGCTCTTCTGGTGGTTCCTTAGGTTTTACTTCATGTGGATCCGACTTTGATGTGTATCTTCTGCTCTTCTAAATTGTTGATCGTACGATTTTTTTTGTTGCTCAGTTTTGATTCTTTGTGATGTTTCCTGCGATGAAGTTTGAATAATTTGATTATCTATTGAAACGACTTTCTTACCTTTATCTTCTATTGTTTTGGCTGAGTCGAGAGCTTGAAGATTAATTGATTGATCTCCTATACGAATATGAGTTCTCTTGTGGCAACATCAATTTTAGTCTTGGCAGTTGCAAGAAAAGGTCTTCCTAAAATTAAAGGGATTGAATTTTCCTCATCCATGTCTAAAACAACAAAATCTCCTGAGAAAATGAATTTATCGATTTTTAATAAAACGTCTTCAATAATGCCCCTAGGAATTCTAACAGTTTTATCAGCTAGTTGGATACTCATCCTAGTTTGTTTGGGCTTCCCTAGACCTAGTCGTTTAAACAGTGCATAAGGCATGACATTTATACTTGCCCCTAAATCAGCTAATGCATTGTCAACAGTTAAACTGCCAATTAAACATGGAATCGTAAAACTCCCTGGATCTTTTAATTTCTGCGGTAGTCAATTTTGTAGCATTGCTGAGCATGTTGCGTTAAGTTCCACATGGTGCTCTTCATCTATTTTGCATTTGTTCATTAAGAGCTGTCTTAAAAATCTCCTTAAGTCGGGCATCTGAGAAAGAGCTTTAAGAAGAGGTAAGTTAATGTGTAATTTCTTTAGAAGTTTTAGAAACTTACAGAATTATTCCTCTGAATCATCTCTTTTCAATGCTTCGGGATAAGGTATTCGATGTTGGTACTCTTTAATTACCATTTTTTCTTGTGCTACCTCTATTTTACCTATTTCTTCCTTGGTTTCTTGTACTGAGGTGGGCTTGTCTACCTTTGTATCCTCTTGAGATGTGATGGCTTGTATCTGTTCTTTTGGGTTTATTTCTGTGTTGCTTGGTAGACGTCCCTGTTGACGTTCTGAAACAAGCTTTGTGAGATGTCCCATTGACCTAGTGATTTCCCCGACTTGTTCCTTGATTTCTTTGATCGATATTCCTTGGTTATCAAGTGTTATATTAGTTCTTTGGAGACGGGCATCTGTGTCTGCCATAAACTTTTTCAGCATCTCTTCAAGACTCGGCTTCTTTTCCTGTGGATAGGGCTGATTTTGGTAATTTGGAGTGGGTTGCTGCCTTTGATTTCCTTGTCCTCCCCACGAAAAATTTGTGTGGTTCCTCCAACCTGGATTGTAAGTGTTACTATAAGGATTATTATTAGATCTGAAATTGTTACCTATATAGTTTGTCTGCTCGTTTTCTGCTCTATTGGTAAGGTGGGTACTCAGAATTCACCACATTTCCACTCGCTTCGCATTGCATGACTGGATGTACCTGTGAAGAACATAAATTAGCAAGCTTTTTATTCATTAACTCCATCTATGTTGATAGCATTGTCACTGCGTCTATGTTAAAAACTCTGGCTGATTTTGTCAGTTTAGCCCTTGTAATTTGCCATTGATAGGTGTTCAATGACATCTCCTCAATAAAATAGTAAGCCGCTTCAGGAGTTTTATTATTCAGAGTTCCACCAGCTGATGAATCAATCATTTACCTAGTTGGAGAATTTACACCATTGTAGAAAGTTAGGACTTGAAGCCATAAAGGTAATCTGTGGTGTGGGCATCTCCTTAGGAGATCCTTATATCTTTCCCATGCATCATATAATGTTTCTGCGTCATTCTGCACAAAAGAAGATATATCATTCCTAAATTTATCCATTTTGGCTGGTGGAAAATATTTTAAAAGAAATTTTTCGTTCATTTGATCCTTTGTGGTGATTGACCCTCATGGTAGCGAGTTCAACCACTATTTTACTTTGTTCCTTAATGAAAAAGGAAATAATCGAAGACTATGACATCGTCAATAATGCCATTTATTTTGAAGGTATCACAGAATTCTAAAAAATTAGATATATGAGTGTATGGATCCTCATCCTGCAAACCATCAAATTAAACGTTGTTGAATCATTTGTATTGTGTTAGGTTTTAATTTAAAATTATTAGTAGCTATAGCGGGCCTAACAATACTAGATTTTGCTCCTGTCAAATTAGGTTTAGCATAATCATACATAGTACGCGGAGCATTCTGTTCTTGCACATTTGGTGGGTTGTTCTCGTCCATCCATTCAATAGGATTGGATCTTTCTTGTTCTTCTTTTTGATAGTCTAGGGCTCGTCTAATTTCTCTGCGATTTCTACAAGCGGTAGCCTCAATGTCACTTTCATATTCTAATAGTCCTCTCGGATTTCTTCTAGTCATAAACTAGAGGTACCTGATATGAAAAAAAAGAAAGAAATTTAGAAAAACAAAAATATATGTATAAAAATAAGAGAAATTTAAAAATAAAGATAATGGATAAAGTAATAGAAATAGAGCTTTCTTAATATTTTAGAGTTCCCCGGCAATGGCGCCAAAAACTTGATCATGTCAAACAGTCAAATTTTAATATTTATAAAAGAGTGATCGAACTTGTAGACTGACTGCGACAACGATAGAGGCAAGTGGACCTATCGAATAGTAGTATAGCTCAGGCAAGAATATCTTATCGAACCCAAAGGAACCTAAAAGTACTACTACTCGCTTTCTTTCTATTATTTAGCCTAAAATATGGAGTGATTAGATTATTAAACTAACGAAATGCTTAGACTAAATGCAAAGACAAAAGATTGAATTGGAGAAAGACTTTAGGAAAACTCAGTTGATAAAGACGATACCCTCAGGAAGAATCCACCTATGACTTCACTTATTATTTATTCCCCAAACCATATGATTTCTTTACTTAGCTTGATCCGTGAGACTCCTAACCTATATTAAACCCTCTCGAGGCGAATAACGTCTAACCTTAGGTTAATTAGTGGAACTCTCATTCTCTTATAATAACCCCTAAGGAAGCAAAGAATCGATCAATGGATTCCCATATTAGGTTTCACCCTAATCCAAAGAAAATCTCGTAACCCTATCTCTAGGCGCCCGATCAACTCCGCTCAATTATGCTAGATCTACTCTTAGGTAGGGTCTATTCCTCTCCACCTAAGCACATCAGATTGAATTAAGCAGCATAATTAAGAACAAACTAAGTACTTATCATGTAATTTAGAAATCAAATAACAAAAATCCATCATAGGTTTCATCCCCTTTAGGTATTTGAGGGGCCCAATGGGCCCGTAGGCCTAATAGAATAAATTGTATGATGATGTAGTATATAGTGAACTAGACTAGGTGGAACTTATATACATGGATAGATTTGTGTTAGGTGGGCCACACGAGCGTGTGGGCCCGAATGGGCCGAAATTAGGTTTTAGGCCCAACAGTTCGGTAAAGACCAAAAATGGTAGTTGAGTCGCTCAAGGCGACACTGGGCCTTTAGAAAGGCCATTCCAGGTATGAAATTACTAAAATACCCTTGGTGGGTAAATTACAAAAATATCCTTGGTAGGTAAATTACGAAAATACCCTTGGTGGGTAAATTACGAAAATACCTTTGATGGTTAAATTACAAAAATACCCTTGGTAGGTAAATTACGAAAATACCCTTGGTGGGTAAATTACGAAAATACCCTTGGTGGGTAAATTATGAAAATACCCTTGGTGGGTAAATTACGAAAATACCCTTGGTAGGTAAAATTACGATTATACCCTTAGAGGTTGATTAGCATGATTATGTTGTTTTATGTCTATCTGATTATGATGGTGGCTGGGGCAAGTGGAGGTATGGGAGCTCAAAAATCTGTACCCGAGCAACTCCGATCCAATGGGGCTGAGGTATTCTGGGGTGTATCGGGAGTGGCACCCAGTGCGGCGGAATATTGGTTAGAATCGACTGAGAGGATCATGGATGATCTTGATCTGACGAGTGAGGAGAAGCTGAAAGGAGCGGTGTCGCTTCTAAAGGATGAGTCATATCAATGGTGGCTCATAGTTCGGGATGGTGCTACGGACAGATGATCTTACTTAGGAGTACTTCAAAGCTACTTATCAGAAGAAGTATGTGGGCTCCAGCTACGTTGATACACAGAGGAAAGCCTTTTTGGGGTTGGTGCAAGGAAATAAGTCTGTGTCTGAGTATGAAGCAGAATTTTTGAGGTTGAGCCGCTATGCTCAGGGAATTGTGTCAACAGAGCATGAACAGTGTGTCCGCTTTGAAGACGAACTTAGGGATGATTTGAGGCTGACTGATTGCTCCACAGCAGGAGCGTGAGTTTTCTGTCTTGATGGAAAAGGCTAAAGTAGCCGAAGGGGTCAAGGAGTCCATAAGATAGAACTACGATAGGAACAAGTAGAAAAGAGGATTTGGGTCGTCTGGATTGGGTAATAATGCGCAGAAGAGGGCTAGGCAGAGTGGGCCAAATCAGGTAGGAAGGCCCATGGCTACTAATCAGAGACCAGCTCAGTGCAATCGCTGTGGGAAATCACATTGGAAAGGATGTTGGACTGGTGAAAGAGGATGCTTTGAATGTGGATCGTTGGATCACCGTGTAAGGGATTATCCTCGGAAGTTAGCTAAGAACCAGCCAGAGGGTCAGAACCGTGCTTAGGCTAGAAATGTAGGACCACCACAAAGGGGTCGTAGTAATGGTAGAGGAGGCAATGGTTCTAGTCGAGGTCGTGGAAGTTTGGGCAGAGGTGCAAGCAACACAGAGGCAAGGCAGCCTGGTTTAGTCTATGCAGCAAGGCGTCGAGAGGAGGGTGACGCACCGGACGTCATAATCGGTACGTTCCTAATTTTTGGTCTTCCATATGTTGCATTAATTGATGTGGGTTCGACACATTCATACGTTGCTAGTAGCGTGGTAGAGACTATGAATCTAGACTTTGAGACTACTTCTAGAGAGATGACAGTAATTAGCCCTCTAGGTCACTATGTAGTTGTTAACAAGCTATATAGAGATGTACCCCTAGAACTCCAAGGGGTAGTGTTTGCGGCTGATCTGATGGAACTGCCATTTGGGGAGTTCGATCTGATTCTTGGAATGGACTAGTTGGTTAAGTATCAGGCAAGGTTGGATTGCGCTGCTAAGCGCATGGTTTTAAAGATGGCTGAGGGTGATGAAGTGGTCATGATAGGTAATAGAAGAGATTACCTATCCAATGTGGTGTCTACTTTGAAGGCTAAGAAGATGGTCAGAAAGGGTTGTGAGGCATTTTTGGTTTGAATTTGTGCCTTGGAGGCTAAGGAGTCAGCAGTTGAGAAGGTCTGAATAGTAAGGGAATTCGCTGATGTGTTTCCAGAAGAACTTCTGGGCCTGCCTCCAGATCGGGAAGTTGAATTCGGTATAGACTTGTTACCCAGAACGGCGCCTGTGTCTATAGCACCATACCGAATGGCACTGAAGGAATTGGTGGAGCTGAAGGCTCAAATTCAGGAGCTCTTGACCGAGGGTTTATCCGACCAAGTATATCTTCGTGGGGAGCACCTGTGCTGTTTGTCAAGAAGAAAGACGGGTCAATGCGTATGTGTATCGACTACCGTCAGCTAAACAAGTTAATGATCAAGAACAAGTATCCGTTGCCCAGGATTGACGATCTGTTCGATCAACTTAAAGGGGCATCCGTATTCTCTAAGATTGACCTTAGGTCAGGGTACCATCAGCTTAAGGTGAAGGAGGCTGATGTCCACAAGACGGCATTCCGTACTCGGTATGGACACTACGAGTTTTTGGCAATGGCTTTTGGTCTGATGAATGCACCGTCGCGTTTATGGACATGATGAACCGGGTTTTCCAACCCTATCTAGATCGGTTCATCATGGTCTTCATAGACGACATTTTGGTGTACTCGAAGTCGGAGGAGGAGCATGACACACATCTTCATGTGGTTCTACAAGTTCTAAAGGAGAAACAGCTATATGCTAAGTTCAGCAAATGTGAGTTCTGGCTCAAGGAGGTAACTTTTCTAGGACATGTTGTTTCGGTCGAGGGAATTAGGGTGGATCCCCGTAAGATTGAGGCGGTGTTGGAGTGGAAACCATCAAAGTCGGTTACAAAAATTGAGTTTTTGGGGTTAGCCTGATATTATAGGAGATTTGTGGAAAATTTCTCCTTAATCGCAGCACTGTTGACTAAGCTATTGAGAAAAGGAGTTCCATTTGTGTGGTCTGAGAAGCAGCAAAGAGTTTTGATAAGCTGAAGAGAATTCTGACAGAAGCACCGATTTTAATTCAGCCTGAGCCCGGGAAGGAGTTCACGGTGTACTGTGATGCATCACATAGTGGTTTAGGGTGTGTGCTGATGCAAGAAGGGAAGGTGGTCGCATATGCGTCATGGCAATTGAGGCCTCACGAAGTTAACTATCCGACTCATGACTTGGAATTGGCTGCTGTGGTGTTCGCCTTGAAAATCTGGAGACACTACCTGTACGGGGAGAAGTTGGTGGTGTACACAGATCATAAGAGTTTGAAGTACCTCCTGACTCAGAAAGATTTAAATCTGAGGCAGCGGAGGTGGATTGAGTTGCTGAAGGACTACGATTGCTCAATCGAATACCATCCGGGGAAGGCTAACGTGGTACCTGATGCTTTGAGCCGAAAGGTGGTAGCAGATTTGCGAGCAATGTTTGCTCATCTAAGTCTCTATGAGGATGGGAGCCTTTTGGCGGAATTGCAGGTGAAGCCTTCTTGGATTAATGAAGTTAAGGAAAGCAGATTACTGATGAAGCTTTGAATACTCGGAGGATACAAGTACAGAATAGTGAGGCTGAAGGTTTCAGTTTGGGTAGCGATGGAGTGCTATACTTTCAGGGGAGAGTGTGCATGCCTAAGGATGATGAATTGAGGCAGCAAATCCTCAAAGAAGCTCATAGCAGTGCGTATGCTATGCACCCGAAAAGCAGCAAGATGTATCGGGATTTAAGGGAGCAGTTTTGGTGGCCGAGTCTGAAGTAGGAAGTGACCGAGTTGGTAGGCAAGTGTCTGACATGCCAGCAAGTTAAGGCTGAGCATCAATTGCCATCGGGGCTATTACAGCCGGTAAAGATCCCGCAGTGGAAGTGGGAAGAGATTACTATGGATTTTGTAAGTAGGCTTCCCCTTACGCCCAGTAAGAAGGATGCAGTTTGGGTGGTAGTAGACTGGTTGACTAAGGCGGCCCATTTCATACCAGTAAGGGTTGACTACTCGCTCCAAAGGCTAGCCAAGTTGTATATCACTGAGATAGTATGGTTGCATGGAGTGCCTATGTCCATTATTTCGGATCGGGATCCTCGATTCACGTCAAGATTCTAGAAGGCCTTACATTAGGAGTTAGGCACGAAGTTGAATTTCAGCACGGCTTTCCATCCGCAAATCGATGGACAATCGAGAGGTAATCCAAGTGTTGGAAGACATGTTGAGGGGTCGTGTTTTGGATTTCGTGGTAGTTGGGAGGAGTACCTACCTTTGGCGAGTTCGCTATAACAATAGTTATCAAGCGAGCATTCGATGGCACAAGATGAGGCGTCAGATGGTCGTAAATGCCGTACCCTACATGTTGGATGTAACTAGGAGAACGTCGGATGTTGGGTCCAGAGTTAGTAGCAGAGATAGAGGATAAGGTTAAAGTAATTCGGGCTCATCTTAAGGAGGCGTCGGACAGGCAGAAATCCTACGCCGACCTTAAGCGCAGAGAGGTGGAATATGCAGTGGGTGACAAGGTCTTCTTGAAGGTATCACCTTGGAAGAAGGTGCTGAGGTTTGGCCGAAACGACAAGCTAAGCCCTAGATTCATCGGGCCATATACGGTGTTGAAACGTGTGGGACTGGTAGCTTACCAGCTTGAGTTGCCAGCAGAATTGAGCCAGATCCATGATGTCTTCCATGTTTCGATGTTGAGGCGCTATCGATCAGATCCCTCACACGTAGTGTCAGTAGCGAAATTGAGGTGAGCCCGGACTTGTCTTTCGAGGAGGAGCCAGTACAAATTTTGGATCAAGATGTCAAAGTTCTTCGTAGGAAGCCAGTGCCTTTGGTAAAAGTGCTATGGCAAAACCATGGTACGGAGGAAGCCACATAGGAACCCGAGGATGTGATGCGGCAGCAATACCCCCAGCTCTTCTGATCCAGGTAATTTCGAGGCCAAAATTCTTTTTAAGGGGGGTAGAACTGTAACATCCTAAAATTGGGGTTATTTGTGATTGAATTAAATCGCTTGTGATTGGATTGCTGTGGTGTTATTCGTGGTATAATAGGACTTAATTATGAATCTTGAGTAGGCTCGAGTAGTAGGAAAATTCCATTTGTAAGTTTTAAAGATAGGGAGCCTTAGTAAGTAGGGGTTACAAGTTAAATGATGGAATATTAGACACTAAAAAGGCCTTGGAAAAGTGGCAAAAGGGAGGCCACCTAGGAGCTGGAATTGACGCCACAAGAGGAGCAAGGGGAGCCTATGTTCGAGTCGCAGAATTCTCCTTTTTGCTCTTTATTTTGGACGACAAGAGAGAGAGAGAAGTGCTCAATTTAAACTTTAGGATAATAAGGATATTATTAGGATTTAATTAGATTTTATGTGAATAATCTTTAATAGTTGGCAGAGAGAAAATATAGGCTTTTGACTAATTCAAATTTGTTTGAATTAGTGGCCAAGAGTGATTCAAGGAAGTGGCCAAATTTTGAACTCCTTGTTGAGGGGGAGTGGACGGCAAGGACTAGATGAAGGGGGGGAGTGCTGAATTCTTTTAAGGCATACTTTTCATCTTGTTTTTTTTCTTTTCTCCATTTGCAAGTAGCCGAATTTCCCTACTCTTTCATCTTTGATTTTCTTTCTTTCTCTCCTTTCTCATTCTCTCAAAACCGAAACCCTTATCTCCTTTTCCATTATTTCTTTCTTTCTCTCCAGCCAAATACACACCTTTGATGTGCCGAAATTCCCTTCTCCTATTTTGAATCACTCTGGCTGAATATTAAGAGTAACATAGATTTCTTCGGGACTTTTCTTTCAATCGGTTTGAGAAGGTAAGTACTTATAGCCGAATGCCTATTTCTTCTCCCCTCTTGTTCTCTGTCGACTAGGATGAATGGAAAAGCCAAAATATACTGATGGTTTGGGTAATCAGTGTTTTGAAACCGATTTTATCTAGGTACTCCGGGGTTTTGAAAGTATTCAGTCAAGCCCCCATTCGTTAGCAATCAGTCTTGGTAGTGGTGGTAAGAATTTTGTTAACCATTTATTTGGTATTTGAAAGCCGAAGGCTATTTGTTGTGGATGCTAACGGTTGCCGATTTTAGGGGGGTGAAGCAGATTCACATATCGTGTGTTGTAGTTTGTACTCAAGGGCGTTTAGGTGAGGTTTCGGGTTCATGTGTTTGGATTTATGTGGTTTGGCTGAATAGACATGTTACTAACTTTCAGGTTTGGCCGAATATAGGAGCAAGAAATCTAGTGTGGCCGATTGACTCTTCGGGATTTAGGGCTACTGATAGTAACAGGTGTGTACATACAGACTTTATAGCTAATTAATGTGCTGAATATATTGTGTATGCTAAACTGGATTGTGTAGATTTGGATTTAATACTATAGAGGTATAAGCAAGGATCCAGGTAAGTCCTTGTCAATATGAGTTTGATTATGATGTTTGACATATTTGGTATATGTGGCATATAAGAAGATGGCTTTTGATAAATTCAGTATATGTTATTAAATAAACATGTTTGGCATGATTTATGTTAAGTGCATATCAAAAATATGTGGGTTAAATGAGTGGAGGGGGAAGTGATATCCGTGTCTTCGGACACCAGTGGTTTGGTACCACATTTCGTGACTTTGGTCACCATAGGTTTGGCACCTCATAGCGTCTTGTCCCAGTGGCTTAGCACCACAGTGGGTTGGCCCCATGGATGATATTATGGGATCGATGCCAGTGATTTGGTTTCGCACGTGGGTTGGCCCCACAACTTATGATATGTGACTTCGAGTCACCAGTGGTTTGGCACCACCCAAACCACAATATTGATGGATATCATGACTTTGAGTCACCAGTGGTTTGGCACCACCAGTGGTTTGGTACCACACAGGGTAGAGAAAGGTGTTTTGGATGGCTAGGTTGGGTGCATGTTAAACTTAGTGCATGTTAACTTAATTATAATTTGTGTATTATGTTGCATTAAAACGGGAAGGGTTACATTGAGTCTTGGTGACTCACCTTCTCCTTTAACTTTTCAGTGACTCGTAGATCATGGATGAGGAGCCGATGGACTTGAGGTGGCCATGCAGTGAAAATATGGATTAGATGAACTTTGAATTGTTTTTATTTTATTTTATTTTGGTTTTATTTGTTCGAGTTGTTGTAAGGCCTCCTAAGATTTTTATTTTGACTATTTTACATGTTTTGGATGAATTATTTAAACTGTTTAATGACTTTAAAATGGTTACACAAGTTTCTTAAATTCAAACGTAAATGATTTTCATTCGCATGCGATCGGGTACATTGACAGAATTGGTAACAACATGACTTAACAGATTTTAAATAACAAAGCTAAGTGTTGTCTTTTTATACACCTCAAATGTTTTAAACAAAACTATATTCTTTTTACCAAAAATTTAAATTATTTTAAGGGGTTTTTCAACAAATTTTCTTCTGTAACATACCAGATTCGGTCGTAATGTTTGGGCCAGGTTTGGGGTGTTACACTATCTCTAGGCGCCCGATTAACTCCACTCAATTATGCTAGATCTACTCTTAGGTAGGGTCTATTCCTCTCCACCTAAGCACATCAGACTGAATTAAATAGCATAATTAAGAACAAACTAAGTACTTATCATGTAATTTAGAAATCAAATAACAAAAATCCATCATAGGTTTCATCCCCTTTAGGTATCTGAGGGGTTAAGTTCATAACTAAATACGAAAACATCTCAAGAGAAAAGAATAAAAAAACGTAAGAACTCCGTAAAACCCCCTGAAGGAATTAAAGGAGAGATCCTCCGTCTTGAATGGAGCTTCGGCTTCTTGAGATGGATCAACTGGCTATCTTTAAGTGACTCTCTAAAAGATGAAAGCTTCAGCAAAAGCCTCTACCAAAAAGCTCCCTTTTAATGTCTGCCTTGGGTTGTTTATATATCCTTTGGGATGCTATACTTGGCTCCTAAGTATCTCCTTCAAGCAGAATTACTATTAGGGTGTTGGAGTAGACTTAGAATTATGTTTCTTTGGCTTCAAGCATCCAATTTCGAGTGAAATTGCTTATTCCCGCGGCAGGGGCACGCCCATGGCACACGCCTGTGTAATTTTAGGCTTGGGCCATGCCTTGATTCTGTCGTTTTGGGCATGACCGTGTAAGTCGAGATTCAGGCCATGCTTCAGCTCTGTCGATTTAGGCACGACCATGCAGATCACCAGGCAAGCCCTTGTGTGGTAATGAGATGATGCACGGTTGTACAACTCGTGAGTTGGGCCGTGCTCTAGGTAATCATCGAGACACGATCGTGTAGGCTTTGTGCCAGGCCATGTTGATTTCTTGCTAAGGCCCAATTACTCCGTTTTAAGCCCGTTTTGTGTTCTTTTTATCATCGGGTGCTTTCCTAAGTATAAACATAAAAATAAAGGATTAAAAGCACCTTTTTACATAAATAAAGCGCTAAATCATCCAAAAGCCTATTAAATATGGGGTTAAAATATGTTACTTTTATGGTTTATCAACATCTCAAGAGAAAAGATAAAACAAAACATAAGAAATCCCTAAAACCCCCTGAAGGAATTGAAGAGGAGATCCTTTGTCTTGAGTAGAACTCCGGCTTCTTGAGATGGATCAACTGGCTATCTTCGAGTAATTCCCTGAATAAAAGCTGTGGCAAAAAACTCTGCCTAAACACTCTCCCTTAGATCGACGCCTTAGGTTGTTTATATAGGCTCCTTAGATGCTTTACTTGACTCCTAAGCACCTCCTTCAAGTTGAATTACTATTAAGGTGTTTACGTAGACTTAGGAGTATGTTTCTTTGGCTTCAAGCATCCAAATCCGAGTGAAATTACTCATTCACATGGCAGGGGCACTCCTATGACACACGCCCATGTAAATCGTCTTAAGGCCGTGTCTCGATTCTATTGATTGGGGCACGGCCATGTAAATCGTGGCATGGCTGTGTAAAGTAATTTGACGAGGCATGGCCATGTGGCTTGAAGGCCAGGCCGTGTCGATTTCCTCTTTGGCCCAAATTGGTCAGTTTTAAGCCCGTTACTCGTTCTTTTCGTCCTCGGGTGCTTTCCTGAGTATAAACATGAAAAGAAAGAATTAAAAGCACCTTTTTACATAAATCAAGGGCTAAATCATCCAAAAGCATACTAAATATGGGGTTAAAATATGTTACTTTTACGGTTTATCAATATCTTATTCACTTTCAAATTCCCTTTCTCCTATTTTTCATGATTTTTCGAAGTCACATCACTGCTACTGACCAAAATTGTTTCATTGCAAAAATATGGTTACCACTATGAACCTACGCACGCCCAAGTGATCACAGATGCCAGTTTCAGGTTTTCTTTGGTATTTCGACCAAATCACAGAACATTTCATGCAAATTTTCAGAGAAGTGTGAGATTACACACCATTTCAAACATGTATTTGAGAAGTACGGGATTACACACTTTGATTAGGATTCCCTAAATACCACTTTTCATTGCCCCCTAATAATAAAATAGATCAAAAGTTAGCCTCGATTTCTTAAAGTTTCCAAAGGCCCAAAAGTACTCACTCACAAGAGTCACTTACCACAATCGCGATCCTTCCCTACTAGATTCTAAAATCCGGCCTTACACCTTGGCTATTGCAACGAGTCCCAATCAACTTTCGAAACCAAGGCTAAGAGAAAGATAAGTAGCAGCAAAGGATGGCTTGATTCGGCCTTCATCAAAAGAGAATAAGAGGAGTTTAAAATAACAACAAGTGGCTAGTTTTGGCTTAGCCAAGGGATGAGAGTTTCGACTTAGCCAAGTCAAGAGAAGAAAGAACAAACAACATGAAGAAGAAGAAAGAACCTTTACCTTAGTAATAGGGATGAACCGAAATAAAGAACACGGTTTGGCACTAGTAGCAAGTAAACAAATAAGGACCGGTAGTTTCAGTTTTCAAGAGAAGATGAGTGAAAAATAATTGATCAAAAAGGCTAGGTGTTTTCGGTAAGACAAGAAAGAAAAGAGAAAATGTCCACTATTGTCTTGAAGTTGCGGCAATGGGAGGAGAAGTTGAAAGAATGAACACAAAGGATGCCAAAAGGAATTAGACCTAACAAACACCAAAACTATCAAAATGCTCCCATCAAAATTCGGCTACCCTCTCCCTTTTTCAAACCATTATCATCTTTACCAAAAGATGAACATAGACCAAATAAAACCTTTCCAAAACATCCCCCACGAAAAATGCTAACATGTTCCCTATTCCTTCCCTTTTCTTTTACTCCTTTCCATCCATTTTTCCTTACCATATTTCCTTAGCCACCTTGCCAAAATTAAAAAGTCCACCTTACCAAAAATACACCCATGGCCGACACCTAGGGAAGGAATACAAAAAAAATAGTCAAATTTTTACACCAAGAAGGATTCGAACCTCTTCCCTTAAAGCCTTTCATGTGACACTACATCCTCTTTACCATATGCTCATTTTTGCAAGAAAATTGCTCTCCTATTTCCATAAGCCTTGATGCCACTTACTATCTCTCCTAAATAGGCTTTAAACACCAAATTTTCCTATTGCCTAACGTGAACCCGAAATTCCTACAAACCTCGTAACTTTCCAAAATCACCTTCCTAATAAGTCCAACTTGAAATAATGCCATTCTCTTGTTCTCAAAATTTTAAAATGCTTCTACGCTCAAGGCCCAATGGGCCCAATCCTACTAGGCCCAATTTCGGGATGCCACACGCATATTATTTTATGTATACCATTTACTTATTTACTTTAAAATTTGCTATATGTTATTTGCATTAATTTGCTTGTCATTGTATGTACCCAATCCGTTCCTCTCAAATTTCATATTATGGTTATTCATTTGTATAATATTTATCCATGTATATTATTCCATGTTTGTAACTTTGCTCTTTTCACATTATCGCGTCATGATTCAAATTTTAACATTTTAATTGTTATTGGTCATTTCATTCTTGTTCCA
The DNA here is from genome assembly GCA_025506655.1 of Gossypium rotundifolium. Classification (NCBI taxonomy): domain Eukaryota; kingdom Viridiplantae; phylum Streptophyta; class Magnoliopsida; order Malvales; family Malvaceae; genus Gossypium; species Gossypium rotundifolium. The sequence continues at coordinate 11,276,615 of CP106730.1, read as the reverse complement.
AACAAACTAAATAAATATATTTTGAGCCAAATTTATAATCGCTTAGTAAAAGCTTTCAAAATAAGACAATGTTTCGTGTTTGGAAATCTGAGAAATTGTGCCTTAACGTGTTGGGTTCTGATTTTTTGTTTGGCCAAATAATCGAATATCCTTTTTATTTTTTTCAATGCATAAGTTTTGGGAATCATGAGATAATCTTGGATCTGAGGATTTAAATTGTCGTATCCTAACGTGCTGGGTGTGATATTTTATTCTTTCGGAGTAAGAGAATCTTAATATCTAATTCAAGTATATTCAAATATTTTTAAAAGAGATTGTATTCAAATTTTTTTTCAAATTTTCGACATTAGGACATCAATTAATCAATTAGGTACCAATTTTGGGCATTGCGAGGGTGCTAATCCTTCCTCATACGTAACCGACTCGCGAACCCATTTTTCTTGGAATTCGTAGACCAAAATTAATTTCTTTTAAAATAAAACAAAATGTTTTATAGGTGATCCGATCACACCTAAACAAAAAGGATTGGTCGTGACTCTATTTTCTTTTTAAAGTCGATCCCTATTTTTTTAAAACATAAAAAAATGGTTTCGACGGCCTGGCGACTCCACTGGGGACTGGTTGAGAGTCAGGCCATAGATTGATTAATTTTTGTCCTTTTGATTTAAAATTTGGAAAAGTTTTAGAAAATCATGTTTCTTTTGATGAATTTGTTGGTGCTATGATTACAATAATGTTGAGTCTCGTAGAATACTCTTGCATTGCATTGCATGACTTTACGGTTACACCTTTTAAGTGGGAGTGAGAAACTATGCCTTCGTGAGGTTTTCACCTCCGCATGGGCTAGTAGATTACTTCCATGGTACTTCCTACCTATGTCTTCGTGAGATTTTCATCTTCGTATGGCCATAGGGAAATGTATCCCCCTGAACCAAACTCGATTCGTATGAGCCTATAATGGGTGAGGATTGAGGAATCTGCTGGTTCAGGTACCCTCTCTTTAGAACCAAACCACATATAGCGAACTCTAGGAGCCCACTTTAGGTAGAACTATGTTGAACCCTAACAGTCACCTGGACAGGTGTTTGACTATTTTCTGTTTGATTTGATTTTTACCATCTGTATATGATACTAAAGTGTTTTCTTTTGTTTATGACTACATTGCATTTCATCATCATAGAAAGGAAGTGTTGATTCATATTCGATTGCTAAATAGAAGAGTTTATCATAGGAAGATAGATATTTTGATAAAGTGGGTTATAATACGTTTTTCCAAATATAGTCCAAGAAAAGACTGATAGTATATGACTTTGCCTCGTTGCCCGGGGATTCAAGCCAACAAGGATTATTCGAGAGTCATCACGTCTCAATTTTCTTAAAAAAGCTTATGAGCATCGCGGAGGATAAGTGAGTGAAGAGTCACGGCCTGGATCAAGCAATAAGGAGCTAGAAGAGGCATCTATTGAGAAAGTTCACGAGACACAACCATAACATCTGGATACGAAGAAAAGGATTGGTGTCTTCACTTGGACTATGAGGACAAAGTTGCATATGTAATCTGTTTTATGTAAAGAACTTTATTTTCTAGAAAATTCTTCTAATGGAATTGAATTCAGAATCAACGCCTTTCTTTCTTTTGCATTGCATTTCATGCATTTGCATTACATCATATCATATGCATTAAAATTTGTAGACATACTCTAATTAATTAAAAATTATTTCAGTAACCTAGAAACCGACAAAACCTTACCAAATACGCATCCCTACGGCACAAGAAAAGACCAAGTCAATAGATAAAAGACCAGAAAAATTGGAGCAAATGCAAAAGGATATGCAAGAGCAGCAAGCTAAGATCCAGTAAGAGATGAGGGATCAAATGATGGAGTCCCAAAGAAACATGATGGCTCAATTGTCCCAACTGCTTGTAGGAAGGATGGACAAAGGGAAAGGCACCATGGATAATGAAGATCCTCAATATCCTCCTGATTTTATCCCTACCAATGCTCAAACACAACCTGAGGTATACCTGCAAAGACCATCTATCGCGATTAATCCCCAACAGTTTCAGGCTGGGGCTTCGATACCGGTGAATTCCCAAACTGGATCAAGCTCTACTCTAGAGGGTAATCCTGCCAATCCCACTATTCTCGATCTAGATAATGTAGCAAAAAAAGAAAGAGCAAGAAGGGAACTCCCAAAGCAGTTAGAGGACCGATGTAAATGGCTGGAAGAAAAATTTAGAGCAATGGAAAGTGCTGATAATTATAGAGGAATCGATGCTAAGGATTTAAGCTTGGTTCCGAACTTAGTACTTCCCCACAGATTCAAAATGCCAGAGTTTGAGAAGTACAATGGAAATAGTTGTCCTAAAGCTCATATCACTATGTTCTGCAGACGTATGACTGGGCATGTCAACAATGATTAATTACTGATCCACTGCTTTCAAGACAGTCTAACTAGGGCAGCATCCAAATGGTATAACCAATTGAGTCATTCCAGGATTAGTTCATGGAGATATTTAGCTCGGGCTTTCACAGTATTTTCATGTAACGAAATGACCTCGATAGAATCACTTTGCAGAATATGGAAAAGAGAACAAATAAAAGTTTTCGACAATATGCCCAAAGATGGATGGAAGTCGCTATACAAGTCTAGCCACCTCTACTAAAAAAGGAAACCACGATGCTCTTCATCAATACTCTGAAGGCCTCGTTCATTAACTATATGTTGGGAAGTGCCACCATGAGATTTTCAGATTTGGTGATGTTCGGTGAGATAATTGAGAATGCTATAAGAAGTGGAAAGATAGACGCGGGAGAAAGCATCAAAAGATCAACTTAGAGAAACAAGGAAAATGAAGTAAATATCCTGAGCATGCATAAGATTGAAATCAATAGCTATCAAGGCTCTTCAAGGCAAGAATCCAACTTGAGGCCAAATTCAGAAAAGCTCCAGTTCACACCCATCTCGATAACATATAAAGAGCTATATTAGAATCTTTTTGATGTTCATGTAGTGTCTTCGTTCTACTCAAAACCTATGCAACCTCCATACTCAAAATGGTATAATGAGAATGCCCAATGTGAGTACCACGCGGGAATAATGGGACATTCAATTGAAAATTGTACCACATTTAAAAAGTTGGTCGAAAAGCTCATTAAAAGGGAAATTGTGAAAGTCGATAATTCCTTAAAACCTAATCACTCGGATGAAGCAGTGAGCATGATAGTTGAAAGTGGAGGTAGAAGAGTTGCAATTCCTTGAGGAAGTTAGAGGCTTGGAAGGAATATTAGGAAATCTGAACATTAATGACATATTCGAAGAGGGAATCGGGGAAAAAAAGTTTCCAAGCTCTTGCATACTTGGGAAGATTTTGAACAATGGGACTGTGGAAGAGATCCTTGTATTTTTAGAGCTAATTTAGAGCAATATTCAGAACACGCTTGTTATTTTAATCCTAGAGGCTGTAAGAATCCTTTTGTGAAATAGGCTTGTGTCTAGAATTTTTATTTCAATAAAATGCATCTTTTTGAGCAAATAATTTTCATTCTTTCCATTTCACACTACATATTTTTTTGAATATTCTTTCATTCTTTATTCATGACCATACCATACAAATAATCATCCTTAGAATCATTTATTCTTTGGATTTTTTTTTCCTTCGTACCTAGGTACCTAGATATCAACGACATGAGCAACATTGTTACTGGCTCCCTTTTTGAATGAGATATGAGTCTAAGGGATCTAAGGACTTTGAAGATGACAAAGATTATAGCCTATCTTTTGATTTGTTAAGGATGGTAGAATAAGATGAAAATAGACTCTACTTTGTAGAAGTTCAATGGACGTTGCAAGCTTAGGAAATGGGCAAAGATCGAAGCCTAACTCACCTCAGAAATAAGGTGAAACATCATTGAGCTATTTTCAAGAATTCAAAGATGTTTTCACATAATCATATCCAGGCACGCTAGGCTACTGAAACGTAGGTATGCTGTTAAGGTTGGGAAAATCTTAGAAGAGATCCATAAGGGTGTTGAAAGAACCTATGTTAATGGTTCTACAAGGGCCAAGCTAATCAAGAGGTTCGGGTTACTGGTTTACCAAGAAAGGGAAATTACATCAGTTACGCCGTAGATGCTAAATTGAGGAAGAAAAAACTTATGTGCCTCCTATATTTTTTCTATATATGGGACATAGATGTTATGGGGATGATCTCGTCAAAAGCATCAAGTGACACCAATTCATCTTCGTGGTTGTCAATTACTTCACTAAGAGGGTGAAGGTTGCTTCATATGCCAAAGTTACAAAGTCAGCAGTCATCAAATTCAAATTCAAATGCAAATGCAAATGCAAATGCAAATGAAAATCCAAATCCAAATCCAAATCCAAATCCAAATCCAAATCCAAATTCAAATTCAAGTTTAAATGCAAATTTAAATTAAAAAAAGTGGTAATAAAGAATGCCAGAAAGGAACATGTCTAGCATAATTGCACAATGTCAAAGATTTACAGTCTGTTCAAAGATCAGACACCCTATCAGTGCAGCAAAGATAGCCAAAATCCATTCAAAATTTTTGAAAATGACTGAGATTTGTAAAAGTTGGTATAGAGAAGTTACCATTTGCCCTTTTTACTTCTTGAACGTTGGCCAGGACCTTCACCGGGGCAACATCTTTCTTATTGGTTTATGAAAGGGAATCAATTATTGGAAGTTAAGATTCCTTTTCTCCAATCTTTGATTGAATTGGATGAAACAGAATGTCTCTAGTAAGCTTGATTGAAAGTATTCGTCATGGTCAAATGTACCAAAAATAGATGATACGGGCTTATGACAAAAATGGTCGCTCAAGAGAATTCCAGGATGGGGACTTGGCATTAAGAATGATTCTTCTCATCCAAAAATACTTCAGAGGAAAGTAAATGCCAAATTTGAAAAAAACCTTATGTGGTGAAGAAGGCTTGTTCTAGAAGATCATTAATTTTGGCCAAGATAGATGGCAAGGACATGCTTAAGCCGGTGAATTCAGATTTCATCTAAAAGGAAAGGCCAAGGTGAAAACCTGCAAAGGGCACCTTGAAATCTTAAAAAACCAAAAAAAAAAAAAAGAAGAAAAGAAATAAAAAATTTTCAATCAAAAAAAAAAGAAAGAAAAAAAAGAGGTCAAGGCGAAAACCTGCAAAGGGTGTTTTGAGACCAAAGGGGATTTGAGTTGAAAACCAGAAAAGGGTAGCTTAAATATTGATTGAAAGTGAGGAATACAGCAGTCTTGCTATACTTGAATTAACAATGAGGAAGTATACTACGTCTTGGGGTATCGACAAAGTACTCTGGATCCTCTAAACACATATTGAGCTTAAAATGGTCCTCAAGAAGTTTGGACAGAGAAGCTTAGGCTGCGGTATCTGGGGCACCTAGTTTCCATCTTACCCATTCTAAATTTGCTATCTTTTTATTCGTTTCAAAATACACTACCAATAAATTTCCTTCTTGATTGCATTTGCTACCTCTACTTAACTTATTTGTTTCGAGTTATGATCCTAATTAATTTCCTTCTTGTCTATTGTTATGATCTTTTTCAAGCATTTTGCATTAAAATAACGATTAGTGGACTAATAATACTTTCATTAAAGAAGTTTCGTATATTACTCTGGAAGCTTCTAAATAATACAAGAACTTGAAACAGGACTATTGTTTAAAATTCACCAAGTTTAAGGGATGGGAATATTGGTGGAGGAAGAGGCTAAACTGAGACTATCTCTTCGAATTTTTGTCAAAAATGGTGATTGAACAAAATGGCAAGACATTTCATCGGTGATACAACCTCGACAAATGGTGACCAATGTCAACCCAAATGTACAAGGGGATCATTGCCTGGAAAAGAAAAATGACACTCTGCATTCATGCAAATATCAGACATATACATCTGGTCATTACACCCAACGAATGGTGTAACAAATCAAATTGGTTGAAGATGATACAAATCCTATACCTTGAAGTTGCAGCAGGAAACAAAATGTTATTCTCCTAAAGTTGCAGTGGGAGGTACAAACTTTATGTCCCAGAAGGTATAGTGGAAGGGACTCTGAAATTATAGCGGGGCAAGCTTGCTGATCAAAATATGATTGTTTCTTTGGATTTTCTATCAAGAATACCAGCCGAACAAGATGGCAGCATAATACATCATTGATAATGCCTTAATGAACAACGAGCGATTATACCTTAAGCTATTAAAAAAGATCATTCTCATGATATTTTTCATTTATCATTCATAACACATTCAGTAGGAGCATTTGATTCATTCTGATCATAGCATCATAATCATCTTGCATAAATATAAGTATATAAAACTGATTCTATAGGTCGTGTCTGCTGAGGACGATATGGCGACATCAGTGAATTCATAGATCCTGTCTCCCTGGAGTAGCAATGAAGTAGACTAAGGATCAATTTTTTATTTCCTTAAAGTTTCAGCAGAGAAGATCGTAGCTACGAATCTCTTCTCCCTAAATTCTTATCTCTTCAAAGTTCCAGCAGAGTAGGTTGAGGCTACAAATCCCTCTTCCCTAAAATTACTTTGAGGATCAATCCTTATTTCCTTGAAGTTTCAGTAGAGAAGATCGAAGCTATAAATCTCTTCTCTCTGAATTCTTATCTCCTCGAGGTTCTAGTGGAGTAGGTTAATGCTACAAATCCCTCCTCCCTGAGATTACATTGAGGATCAATCATTATTTCCTTGAAGTTTCAGTAGAGAATATTGAAGCTACGGATCTCTTCTCCCTAAATTCTTATTTCCTCAAAGTTCCAGTGGAGTCGCTTGAAGCTACAAATCTCTCCTCCCTGAGATTACTTTAAGGATCAATCCTTATTTCCATGATGTTTCAGTAGAGAAGATTGAAGCTACAAATCTCTTCTCCCTAAATTCTTATCTCCTCAAGTTTCAAATTGAGTAGGTTGAGGCTACAAATCCTCCTCCCGAAATTACATTGAGGATCAATCCTTATTTCCTTGAAGTTTCAGTAGAGAAGAGACCAAACTAAGAATCTCTTCTTCCTGAATTAGTATTTCCTCGAAGTTCTAGCGGAGTAGGTTGAAGCTACAAATCCCTCCTCCCTGAGATTACATTGAGGATCAATCCTTATTTCCTTTAAGTTTCAGTAGAGAAGATTGAAGCTACGAATCTCTTCTCTCTGACTTCTTATTTCTTCGAAGTTTCAGCGGAGTAGGTCGAAGGTACAAATCCCTCCTCCCTAAAATTACATTGAGGATCAATCCTTATTTCTTTGAAGTTTCAGTAGAGAAGATTGAAGCTATGAATCTCTTCTTCCTAAATTCTTATCTCATCGAAGTTCCAGCGGAGTAGGTTGAGGCTACAAATCCCTCTTCTCTGAAATTACATTGAGGATCAATTCTTATTTCCTTGAAGTTTTAGCAGAGAAGATTGAAGCTACGAATCTCTTCTCCCTGAATTCTTATTTCCTCGAAGTTCTAACAGAGGATGTTGAAGCTACAAATCCCTCCACCCTGAGATTACATTAAGGATCAATCCTTATTTTCTTGAAGTTTCAGTAGAGAAGATTGAAGCTACAAATCTCTTCTCCCTGAATTCTTATTTTCTCGAAGTTCTAGTGGAGTAGGTTGAAGCTACAAATCCCTCATCCCTGAGATTACATTGAGGATCAATCCTTATTTCCTTGAAGTTTCAGTAGAGGAGATTGAAGCTATGAATCTCTTCTCACTGAATTCTTATCTCCTCGAAGTTTCAACAGAATGGGTTAAGGCTACAAATCCCTCCTCGTTGAAGTTACATTAAGGATCAATCCTTATTTCCTTGAAGTCTCAGTAGAGAAGATTAAAGCTACGAATCTCTTCTCCATGAATTCTTATTTCCTCGAATTTCTAGCAGAGTAGGTTGAAGCTACAAATCCCTCCTCCATGAGATTACGTTAAGGATCAATCCTTATTTCCTTGAAGTTTCAGTAGAGAAGATTGAAGCTACTAATCTCTTCTCCCTTAATTCTTATTTCCTCAAAGTTCCAGCTGAGTAGGTTGAAGCTACAAATCTCTCCTCCCTGAGATTAAATTGAGGATCAATTCTTATTTCCTTGAAGTTTCAGCAGAGAAGATTGAAGCTACAAATCTCTTCTCCCTAAATTCTTATCTCCTTGAAGTTCCAGTAGAGTAGGTTGAGGCTAAAACCCCTCCTCCCTGAAATTACATTGAGGATCAATCCTTATTTCCTTGAAGTTTCAGTAGAGAAGATTGAAGCTACGAATCTCTTCTCCCTGAATTCTTATCTCCTCAAAGTTCTAGAGGAGTAGGTTGAGGCTACAAATCCCTCTTCCCTGAAATTACATTAAGGATCAATCCTTATTTCATTGAAGTTTTAGTAGAGAAGATTAAAGCTACGAATCTCTTCTCCCTGAATTCTTATTTCCTTGAAGTTCCAGCTGAGTAGGTCGAAGCTACAAATCCCTCTTCCCTGAGATTACATTGAGGATCAATCTTTAGTTCCTTGAAGTTTCAGTAGAGAAGATTGAAGCTACGAATCTTTTCTCTCTGAATTCTTATCCCTTCGAAATTCCAGCAGAGTAGGTTGAAGCTACAAATCCCTCCTCCCTGAAATTACATTGAGGATCAATCTTTATTTCCTTGAAGTTTCATCTCCTTGAAATTCCAGCGGAGTAGGTCGAAGCTACAAATCCCTTATCCCTGAAATTACATAGGAGGCACAAATCTTATCTCCTTAAACGTTCCAGTGGAGTAGATCTAAACTACAAATCTCTCATTCCTGAAATTTTATTGGAGCGGATCAAAACATCAATTCCTGTACCCAGTGGGAAGGAATGAGGCTATTCAGAGAAAAAAAGTGCCAATAAGTCAGGATTCGGCAAGACTGGGCAAAATTAGCCTTTTTAAAGTCTTTGCTCTATTCCCGTTACACGACAATGAGCAAAGAAGGGTAGTTGTAATAGGCCCATTTTTCCCGGGCCTATTAACTAAACATTAAAAAACCAAATTAATAAAAATCCAAAATAGTCTATTTTAATCAGTCCATTACAAAAAATAAAACAGTAGGCCTAAACCTACACCAAACACCCCTACCAACCAAAACCACTAAACCTAAGGCCTAATATCGGATTAGGCCTAACAAGGACTAAAGTTTCAGAAAACCCTAGAGGTTTCTAGAATCGCTCGTCACGCAAGTAGCCTCCCATGCACGTCATACGATGCTCCCGCCATCACATTAGCCCACCTCCAACAAAGACCACGCACGCCCATACCTACATAAGAAAACAAATAGTAGCAGAGAAAATAAAGAAAAATAGTTGTATTTTTCATTTTATTTTTATTTTTATTTCGATTTCGGCCTTGAAAAGGACCAAAACAAACCATTGTAAGGTTTCTTTAGGTTTTTACGAATACATAAATCAAAAAAACCAAAGTTTCTTCGAAGGTATTCAACAGATTCAGATATTTATTTAAATATTAAATACAAGTATAGTATAGACATCGGAGGAAGGGGTAGCTTTACCTTTTTTTGGGTGACCGAAAAATCGAATCTGAGGAGTCATTTGGTCTCCTTTGGATTTCGGGGGGAGTTTTTGGTAAAAGGGCATTTATAAAACTGATTCTACAGGTCGTGCCTGCTGAGGACGATATGGCGACATCAGTGAATTCATAGATCCTGTCTCCCTGGAGTAGCAATGAAGTAGACTAAGGATCAATTTTTTATTTCCTTGAAGTTTCAGCAGAGAAGATTGTAGCTACGAATCTCTTCTCCCTAAATTCTTATCTCTTGAAGTTCCAGAGAGTAGGTTGAGGCTACAAATCCTCTTCCACGAAATTACTTTGAGGATCAATCCTTATTTCCTTGAAGTTTGATGAGAACATCGAGCTATAAATCTCTTCTCTCTGAATTCTTATATCCTCGAGGTTCCGGTGGAGTAGGTTAATGCTACAAATCCTCCTACGATATTACATTGAGGATCAATCCTTATTTCCTTGAAGTTTGGTAGAGAATATTGAAGCTACGAATCTCTTCTCCCTAAATTCTTATTTCCTCGAAGTTCTAGCGGAGTAGGTTGAAGCTACAAATCTCTCCTCCACGAGATTACTTTAAGGATCAATCCTTATTTTCTTGATGTTTGATGAGAAGATTGAAGCTACGAATCTCTTCTTCCTAAATTTTTATCTCCTCAAAGTTTCAAATTTGAGTAGGTTGAGGCTACAAATCCTCCTCCACGAAATTACATTGAGGATCAATCCTTATTTCCTTGAAGTTTCAAAGAGAAGATTGAAACTACGAATCTCTTCTTCCTAAATTATTATTTCCTCAAAGTTTTAGCTGAGTAGGTTGAAGCTACAAATCCATCCTCCCTGAGATTACATTAAGGATCAATCGTTATTTCCTTGAAGTTTTAGTAGAGAAGATTGAAGCTACGAATCTCTTCTCTCTGACTTCTTATTTCTTTGAAGTTCCAGCGGAGTAGGTCGAAGGTACAAATCCCTCCTCCCTGCGATTACATTGAGGATCAATCCTTATTTCTTTTAAGTTTCAGTAGAGAAGATTGAAGCTATGAATCTCTTCTTCCTGAATTCTTATCTCGTCGAAGTTCCAGTGGAGTAGGTTGAGGCTACAAATCCCTCTTCTCCGAAATTACATTGAGGATCAATCCTTATTTCCTTGAAGTTTTAGCAGAGAAGATTGAAGCTACGAATCTCTTCTCCACAATTCTTATTTCCTCGAAGTTCGGTCACGATGGGTTGAAGCTACAAATCCTCATACGAGATTACATTAAGGATCAATCCTTATTTTCTTGAAGTTTCAGTAGAGAAGATTGAAGCTACAAATCTCTTCTCCCTGAATTCTTATTTTCTCGAAGTTCTAGTGGAGTAGGTTGAAGCTACAAATCCCTCATCGCTGAGATTACATTGAGGATCAATCCTTATTTCCTTGAAGTTTCAGCAGAGGAGATTGAAGCTATGAATCTCTTCTCACTGAATTCTAATCTCCTCGAAGTTTCAGCAGGATAGGTTAAGGCTACAAATCCCTCCTCCTTGAAATTACATTAAGGATCAATCCTTATTTTCTTGAAGTTTCAGTAGAGAAGATTGAAGCTACGAATCTCTTCTCCCTGAATTCTTATTTCCTCGAAGTTCTAGCGGAGTAGGTTGAAGCTACAAATCCCTCCTCTGAGATTACGTTAAGGATCAATCCTTATTTCCTTGAAGTTTCAGTAGAGAAGATTGAAGCTACTAATCTCTTCTCCCTTAATTCTTATTTCCTCAAAGTTCCAGCAGAGTAGGTTGAAGCTACAAATCCCTCCTCCCTGAGATTAAATTGAGGATCAATTCTTATTTCCTTGAAGTTTCAGTATAGAAGATTGAAGCTACAAATCTCTTCTCCCTGAATTCTTATCTCCTTGAAGTTCCAGTAGAGTAGGTTGAGGCTACAAATCCCTCCTCCCTGAAATTACATTGAGGATCAATCCTTATTTCCTTGAAGTTTCAGTAGAGAAGATTGAAGCTACGAATCTCTTCTCCCTTTCAGTAGAGAAGATTGAAGCTACGAATCTCTTCTCCCTGAATTCTTATCTCCTCGAAGTTTCAACAGAATAGGTTAAGGCTACAAATCCCTCCTCGTTGAAGTTACATTAAGGATCAATCCTTATTTCCTTGAAGTCTCAGTAGAGAAGATTAAAGCTACGAATCTCTTCTCCATGAATTCTTATTTCCTCAAATTTCTAGCAGAGTAGGTTGAAGCTACAAATCCCTCCTCCATGAGATTACGTTAAGGATCAATCCTTATTTCCTTGAAGTTTCAGTAGAGAATATTGAAGCTACGAATCTCTTCTCCCTGAATTCTTATTTCCTCAAAGTTCCAGTGGAGTCGGTTGAAGCTACAAATCTCTCCTCCCTGAGATTACTTTAAGGATCAATCCTTATTTCCATGATGTTTCAGTAGAGAAGATTGAAGCTACAAATCTCTTCTCCCTAAATTCTTATCTCCTCGAAGTTTCAGCTGAGTAGGTTGAGGCTACAAATCCCTCCTCCCTGAAATTACATTGAGGATCAATCCTTATTTCCTTGAAGTTTCAGTAGAGAAGACTGAAACTAAGAATCTCTTCTTCCTGAATTAGTATTTCCTCGAAGTTCTAGCGGAGTAGGTTGAAGCTACAAATCCCTCCTCCCTGAGATTACATTGAGGATCAATCCTTATTTCCTTTAAGTTTTAGTAGAGAAGATTAAAGCTACGAATCTCTTCTCCCTGAATTCTTATTTCCTTGAAGTTCCAGCTGAGTAGGTCGAAGCTACAAATCCCTCCTCCCTGAGATTACATTGAGGATCAATCTTTATTTCTTTGAAGTTTCAGTAGAGAAGATTGAAGCTACGAATCTTTTCTCTCTGAATTCTTATCCCTTCGAAATTCCAGCGGAGTAGGTTGAAGCTACAAATCCCTCCTCCCTGAAATTACATTGAGGATCAATCTTTATTTCCTTGAAGTTTCATCTCCTTGAAATTCCAGCGGAGTAGGTCGAAGCTACAAATCCCTTATCCCTGAAATTACATAGGAGGCACAAATCTTATCTCCTTAAACGTTCCAGTGGAGTAGATCTAAACTACAAATCTCTCATTCACGAAATTTTATTGGAGCGGATCAAAACATCAATTCTGTACCCGTGGGAAGGAATGAGGCTATTCAGAGAAAAAAGTGCTAATAAGTCGAGATTCGGTAAGGTGGGCAAAATTAGCCTTTTAAAGTCTTTGCTCTATTCAGTTACGACAATGAGCAAAGAAGGGTAGTTAATAATAGGCCCATTTTTCCCGGGCCTATTAACTAAACATTAAAAAACCAAATTAATAAAAATCCAAAATAGTCTATTTTAATCAGTCTATTACAAAAAATAAAACAGTAGGCCTAAACCTACACCAAACACCCCTACCAACCGAAACCACTAAACCTAAGGCCTAATATCGGATTAGGCCTAACAAGGACTAAAGTTTCAGAAAACCCTAGAGGTTTCTAGAACTGGCTCAGCGCTGCAAGTAGCCTCCCATGCACGTGCGCACGATGCTCCCGCTCTTCACATCAGCCCACCTCCGTACAGCGCCACGCACGCCCATACCTACATAAGAAAACAAATAGTAGCAGAGAAAATAAAGAAAAATAGTTGTATTTTTCATTTTATTTTTATTTTTATTTCGATTTCGGCCTTGAAAAGGACCGAAACAAACCATTGTAAGGTTTCTTTAGGTTTTTACGAATACATAAATCAAAAAAACCAAAGTTTCTTCGAAGGTATTCAATGATTCAGATATTTATTTAAATATTAAATACAAGTATAGTATAGACATCGGAGGAAGGGTAGCTTTACCTTTTTTGGGTGACCGAAAAATCGAATCTGAGGAGTCATTTGGTCTCCTTTGGATTTCGGGGGGAGTTTTTGGTAAAAGGGCATTTATATATGCGTTTAGGGGGTTTAAGAGGGAAAAAATCACCACCTTTTTGATCTCGACCACCGTACCTGACGATGGGCGATGGCGAAACCAGATGGCTCGATGAGGGCTAGGTCGAACCCGAGAGCCTTGAGCAATTTTTGATTTTTTTTCTTGTGATGGTTTAGAAATGAATTTCTATTCTAATTTTTTGCTATTTAAAGCAAAGCTATACAACGTCATTTAGGGGCAGGGCATTAAGCCTTAAAACAGCGTCATTTCTGGCCAGGATCCGTGTGTTGACCCGACCCAGGGAGGATTCATGTGTTTTTTAAAACTGGTATAATTACCAGTTTAGTCCTCCCGCATTATTTTTTATGCAATATTGTCCTAATCATGTTTTGTTTTATTTTTTTTGACCCCGACATTGTTTTGTGATTTCAATCTGGTCCTCAGGCCTTTTAAATGAGGATGTTAGAACGACGTCATTTTGGTGATCGGGCATAATTAGTCAAATGATCCCTCATCTATGACGCACGTTCAATTTGAGTCCTTTGCTTTTTCTTTATTTTCGATTTTTGCCCTAGATTTCCCATTTTATTTTAATTGTCCCATTTTTATATTTCTTTTCTTTTATTATTTTTGCTATTTTGTCATTATTTTAATATTGTTGTTATTATTATTATTAATATTATCGATTATTTTTATTCTAAGTATATATTATTGATTTCATATTATTTTATGTAAATATTTTCTTTTAAATTTATTTACGTATATGTATATATATATCTTCTTTTAAATCTATTTATGTATATGTATATAATTTGCTTCTTTATGTCCTAGAAGGTACAGTGGAAGGGACTCTGAAATTATAGCGGGGCAAGCTTGCTGATCAAAATATGATTGTTTCTTTGGAGATTGTTTCTTTGGATTTTCTATCAAGAATACCAGCCGAACAAGATGGCAGCATAATACATCTTTAATAATGCCTTAATGAACAACGAGCGATTATACCTTAAGCTATTAAAAAAGATCATTCTCATGACATTTTTCATATATCATTTATAACACATTCAGTTAGGAGCATTTGATTCATTCTGATCATAGCATCCTAATCATCTTGCATAAACATAAGCATATAAAACTGATTCTACAGGTCGTGTCTGCTGAGGACGATATGGCGACATCAGTGAATTCATAGATCCTGTCTCCCTGGAGTAGCAATGAAGTAGACTAAGGATCAATTTTTTATTTCCTTGAAGTTTCAGCAGAGAAGATTGTAGCTACGAATCTCTTCTCCCTAAATTCTTATCTCTTCGAAGTTCCAGTAGAGTAGGTTGAGGCTACAAATCCCTCTTCCCTGAAATTACTTTGAGGATCAATCCTTATTTCCTTGAAGTTTCAGTAGAGAAGATCGAAGCTATAAATCTCTTCTCTCTGAATTCTTATATCCTCGAGGTTCCAGTGGAGTAGGTTAATGCTACAAATCCCTCCTACCTGAGATTACATTGAGGATCAATCCTTATTTCCTTGAAGTTTCAGTAGAGAATATTGAAGCTACGAATCTCTTCTCCCTAAATTCTTATTTCCTCGAAGTTCTAGCGGAGTAGGTTGAAGCTACAAATCTCTCCTCCTTGAGATTACTTTAAGGATCAATCCTTATTTTCTTGATGTTTCAGTAGAGAAGATTGAAGCTACGAATCTCTTCTTCCTAAATTTTTATCTCCTCAAAGTTTCAGCTGAGTAGGTTGAGGCTACAAATCCCTCCTCCCTGAAATTACATTGAGGATCAATCCTTATTTCCTTGAAGTTTCAGTAGAGAAGATTGAAACTACGAATCTCTTCTTCCTAAATTATTATTTCCTCGAAGTTCTAGCTGAGTAGGTTGAAGCTACAAATCCATCCTCCCTGAGATTACATTAAGGATCAATCGTTATTTCCTTGAAGTTTTAGTAGAGAAGATTGAAGCTACGAATCTCTTCTCTCGACTTCTTATTTCTTCGAAGTTCCAGCGGAGTAGGTCAAAGGTACAAATCCCTCCTCCCTGCGATTACATTGAGGATCAATCCTTATTTCTTTTAAGTTTCAGTAGAGAAGATTGAAGCTATGAATCTCTTCTTCCTAAATTCTTATCTCGTCGAAGTTCCAGTGGAGTAGGTTGAGGCTACAAATCCCTCTTCTCTAAAATTACATTGAGGATCAATCCTTATTTCCTTGAAGTTTTAGCAGAGAAGATTGAAGCTACGAATCTCTTCTCCCTGAATTCTTATTTCCTCGAAGTTCCGGTCACGATGGGTTGAAGCTACAAATCCCTCATACGAGATTACATTAAGGATCAATCCTTATTTTCTTGAAGTTTCGATGAGAAGATTGAAGCTACAAATCTCTTCTCCACAATTCTTATTTTCTCGAAGTTCTAGTGGAGTAGGTTGAAGCTACAAATCCTCATCATTGAGATTACATTGAGGATCAATCCTTATTTCCTTGAAGTTTCAGTAGAGGAGATTGAAGCTATGAATCTCTTCTCCTTTGAATTCTAATCTCCTCAAGTTTCAAAGAGGATAGGTTAAGGCTACAAATCCTCCTCCTTGAAATTACATTAAGGATCAATCCTTATTTTCTTGAAGTTTCAGTATAGAAGATTGAAGCTACGAATCTCTTCTCCCTGAATTTTTATTTCCTCGAAGTTCTAGCGGAGTAGGTTGAAGCTACAAATCCCTCCTCCATGAGATTACGTTAAGGATTAATCCTTATTTCCTTGAAGTTTCAGTAGAGAAGATTGAAGCTACTAATCTCTTCTCCCTTAATTCTTATTTCCTCAATGTTCCAGCGGAGTAGGTTGAAGCTACAAATCCCTCCTCCCTGAGATTAAATTGAGGATCAATTCTTATTTCCTTGAAGTTTCAGTATAGAAGATTGAAGCTACAAATCTCTTCTCCCTGAATTCTTATCTCCTTGAAGTTCCAGTAGAGTAGGTTGAGGCTACAAATCCCTCCTCCCTGAAATTACATTGAGGATCAATCCTTATTTCCTTGAAGTTTCAGTAGAGAAGATTGAAGCTACGAATCTCTTCTCCCTTTCAGTAGAGAAGATTGAAGCTACGAATCTCTTCTCCCTGAATTCTTATCTCCTCGAAGTTTCAGAGGAGTAGGTTGAGGTTACAAATCCCTCTTCCCTAAAATTACATTAAGGATCAATCCTTATTTTATTGAAGTTTTAGTAGAGAAGATTAAAGCTACGAATCTCTTCTCCCTGAATTCTTATTTCCTCGAAGTTCGAGCTGGGTAGGTCGAAGCTACAAATCCCTCCCCCTGAGATTACATTGAGGATCAATCTTTATTTCCTTGAAGTTTCAGTAGAGAAGATTGAAGCTACGAATCTCTTCTCTCTGAATTCTTATCCCTTTGAAATTCCAGTGGAGTAGGTTGAAGCTATAAATCCCTCCTCCCTGAAATTACATTGAGGATCAATCTTTATTTCCTTGAAGTTTAATCTCCTTGAAATTCCGGTGGAGTAGGTCGTAGCTACAAATCCCTTATCCCTGAAATTACATAGGAGGCACAAATCTTATCTCCTTAAAAGTTCCAGTGGAGTAGATCTAAACTATAAATCTCTCCTTCCTGAAATTTTATTGGAGCGGATCAAAACATCAATTCCTGTACCCAGTGGGAAGGAATGAGGCTATTCAAAGAAAAGAAGTGCCAATAAGTCAGGATTTGGTAAGACTGGGCAAAATTAGCCTTTTTAAAGTCTTTGCTCTATTCCCGTTACACGACAATGAGCAAAGAGGGGTAGTTGTAATAGGCCCATTTTTCCCGGGCCCATTAACTAAACATTAAAAAACCAAATTAATAAAAATCCAAAATAGTCCATTTTAATCAGTCCATTACAAAAAATAAAACAGTAGGCCTAAACCTACCCCAAACACCCCTACCAACCGAAACCACTAAACCTAAGGCCTAATATCGGATTAGGCCCAACAAGGAATGAAGTTTCAGAAAACCCTAGAGGTTTCTAGAACTGGCTCAACGGCAAGCAGCCTCCATGCACGTGCGCATGATGCTCCCGCTCCTTCACATCGGCCCACCTCCGTACAGCGCCACGCACGCCCATACCTACATAAGAAAACAAATAGCAGCAGAGAAAACAAAGAAAAATAGTTGTATTTTTATTTTATTTTTATTTTTATTTTGATTTCGGCCTTTAAAAGGACCGATACAAACCATTGTAAGGTTTCTTTAGGTTTTTACGAATACATAAATAAAAAAACCAAAGTTTCTTCAAAGGTATTCAACAGATTCATATATTTATTTAAATATTAAATACAAGTATAGTATAGACATCGGAGGAAGGGGTAGCTTTACCTTTTTTTGGGTGATCGAAAAATCGAATCTGAGGAGTCATTTGGTCTCCTTTGGATAATGGGTGAGTTTTTGGTAAAAGGGCGTTTATATATGCGTTTAGGGGGTTTAAGAGGGAAAAAATCACCACCTTTTTGATCTCTGACCACCGCACACGACGGTGGACGGTGGCAGAGCACGGTGGCTCAGTGAGGGGCTAGGTCGGAACCCAGAGAGCCTTCAGAGCAATTTTTTGATTTTTTTTCTTGAGATGGTTTAGAAATGAATTTCTATTTTAATTTTTTGCTATTTAAAGCAAAGCTATACAACGTCATTTAGGGGCATGGCATTAAGCCTTAAAACAACATCGTTTCTGGCCAGGATTCGCTTGTTGACCCGACCCAGGAAGGATTCATGTGTTTTTTAAAACTGGTATAATTACCAGTTTAGTCCTCCCGCATTATTTTTTATGCAATATTATCCTATTCATGTTTTGTTTTATTTTTTATTTTGACCTCGACATTGTTTTGTGATTTCAATCTGGTCCTCAGGCCTTTTAAATAAGGATGTTAGAACGACATCATTTTGGTGATCGGGATAATTGTTCAAATGATCCCTCATCTATGACGCGTCCTTTGCTTTTTCTTTATTTTCAATTTTTGCCCTAGATTTCCCATTTTATTTTAATTGTCCTGTTTTTATATTTTCTTTTCTTTTATTATTTTTGCTATTTTGTCATTATTTTAATATTGTTGTTGTTATTATTATTAATATTATCGATTATTTTTACTCTAAGTATATATTATTGATTTCATATTATTTTATGTAAATATTTTCTTTTAAATTTATTTACGTATATGTATAAATATATCTTCTTTTAAATCTATTTATGTATATAATTTGTTTCTTTAAAGGACCCTATTTTAAATTATATATTTATTTATTCCAAACAATTTCATATATCATTATTATTTTTATATATACATTATTTTACATAAAGTTTTTTTATTACATGTATATTATTTAAATAGGCGCATATTATTTTATGTATACCATTTGCTTATTTACTTTAAAATTTGTTACATGTTATTTGTATTAATTTGCTTGTCATTGTATGTACCCAAATTTGTTCCTTTCAAATTTCATATTATGGTCATTCATTTGTATAATTTTATCCATGTATATTATTCCATGTTTGTAACTTTGCTCTTTTCACATTATCGCATCGTGATTCAAATTTTAACATTTTAATTGTTATTGGTCGTTTCATTCTTGTTCCAAACAAACTAAATAAATATATTTTGAGCTGGTTTTATAATCGCTTAGTAAAAGCTTTCAAAATAAGGCAATGTTCCGTGTTTGGAAATCCGAGAAATTGTGCCCTAACGTACTGGGTTTCGGTTTTTCGTTTGGCCAAATAATCGAATATCCTTTTGATTTTTTTCAATGCATGAGTTTTGGGAATCACGAGATAATCTTAGATCCGAGGATTTAAATTATCGTATCCTAACGTGCTGGGTGTGATATTTTATTCCTTTGGAGCAAGAGAATCTTAATATCCAATTCGAGTATATTCAAATATTTTTAAAAGAGATTGTATTCAAATTTTTTTTCAAATTTTTGACATTAGGACATCAATTAATCAATTAGTTACCAATTTTGGGCATTGCGAGGGTGCTAATCCTTCCTCGTACCTAATCGACTCCCGAACCTATTTTTCTTGGAATTCGTAGACCAAAATTAATTTCTTTTAAAATAAAACAAAATGTTTTATAGGTGATCCGATCACACCTAAACAAAAAGGATTGGTGGCGACTCCATTTTCTTTTTAAAGTCGATCCCCGTGTTTTTTAAAACATAAAAAAATGGTTTCGACAATAATAATAATTATAGTAATAATAAAAATAACAACAACAACAACAACAATAATATTAAATTAATGATAAAATAGCAAAAAATAAAAAAAGAAATAAAAGGGATTAAATTATACTTAAAACAAACGTTTGGGGCAAATCTAAAAAAAATAAAAAGGAAAGGACCTATCCGAACGCACGAATAACAAGGAAGGGGTCCAAAGGGCAATTTTCCCTTCTCCTCCAAAACGCAGCGTTTTGCGCTAGACCAAAATGAAACAGATGCGGAACTTTCATGTCAAATTAGAAGTAAAAAAGATTTAATTGAAATAGGTTTAAAAAGTGGAAGGGCTGAAAGCGCTAATAGCCCTTCCGCTAAAAAAAACACGCGGATCCTTGCAGGTCAGGTTGGTTGCGCGCGGATCTGGGCTAAACGACGCCGTTTTGAGGCCATTAAAATAGGCCCTAAATGATGTCATTCCAAGGGCCTATAACAGAGAAAATTTTTTTCTTTACTTTCATTTCTGCCGTTTTGTTAAAAAAAAAAAAAAAAAAGGGGGTTCCTTTTCTCTGTTATGTTTTTTTGCCCACTTGCCCCGTCGCCGTCTGCCGCCGTCGGCTCTGCCGTGCACGGCGATCAGAGTTCAAAAAGGTGAGCTTTTTATATTATATTAATATATATATATTTATATATATATAGTTTAAAAGATAAAAAATGAGAATCATTGTATATATCTAGGCTGTTTCGAAGAGAAGAAAAAAGGAAGAAAAATAATGAAAAGAAATAACCTTTCGCTAATCTGTTTTGATATTTTCTTTTTGTATTGATTTCATCCAAAATGTACAATGGTTTGCTTCGGTTTTAAAGCCGAAATCGAAAATAAAAATGAAAATGAAATACAATAGTTTTTTTATTTTTCTTGCCGTGCTGTCTATTTGTCTGTCCTTTTTGCAGGTACGGAGGCGTACATGGTGCTGTACGGAGGTGGGCCGACATAGAGTGTACGGATTTGGTGTCGGCTGAAGCAAGCTAGCTAGGGTTTCAAATTTTTCTATTTTGTTTTGGGCTAGTGGTGTAATAGCCTGATTTAGGGGCTAGCCGAAATAGTGATCTCAAAATCACTAAACTGAGAAAAGAGAAAATTATTTTCATGTTATATTATGTGTTATAACATGAAAATAAAGATGTATGAAATTTTTGGTGTTTTAATTTTAGCGATTTCATGTTAAATCGCAAAAAAGGACTAAATCGCATAAAGTGCGAAAGTTCCATTCTGTAGGCTAAAGGTACCAAATATCCATGAAATATTAATTGGAGGGTTTTAAAGGGCAATTAGACCATCTTGAATATGATGGTCGGCCATGTAGACAAGAGGGGACAAGAGTTTTAATTTTTGGTCAAAGTTGGTGGGTTGAAGTTGATGTTTTATAATAAAATAAAGAAAGGAAAAATGTAACACCCCAAACCCGGCCCATGAGCCCTGACCGGATCTGGTATGTCACGGAGTAAAAACGTTTTGAAAGATTTTGATTTTATGGTGAAAATTTGGAAATACTGTTAAGGTTATAAAACAGTGATTGATAAAACTCAGGAGGGATTGTTTTTTTCTTTCTTTTTTGAGTTGAAAACCTTTGAAAACATTTGATCATTTAAAATTTTAAAGTCATCAGAGTTATTGTTAACTGGGTGAATTTTGCTACCCGATGGTAACATCTTTGAAAACTCGTAAAAGTTACTTAATTTGAAAATGTTGCTTTTAATCGATTCCCTTAACATTTTATAATTTCATTTGTAATATAGTATAAGTAAAGTAAAAACAATTATGTAAACATCCAAAATAATAAACTAGCGGCCTTATTACAACCCAAATTAAAAATTTAGAAAATAAATAAACTTAAACTGAATCAATTAAAATTCCAAGTCCAAAGAACAAGCATGGCCACCTCGAGTCCTCTCTGCTCCATCTCCGCGATCTTCTCATCTGCAAAATAATATGGGAAGGGGTGAGTCACCAAGACTCAGTGTATAAATCCCCCACTCGGAAGTGCAACTCATACACAAATTATTAATAGACATGCAAACATGCAACCCAACTAACCATCCGTACTTCTTTAACTACCCTGTGTGGTCAAAACCACTGGTGGTCAAAACCACTGGTGACTAGAGTCACAAATCAAGTGATGGGGCCAACCCATCGTGTGGTCAAAACCACTGATGACCATAGGTCATAATTTATTAATATGTGGTCAAAACCACTGGTGGTACCAAACCACCGGGACTTAGTCACAATTTAACAACGATGTGGTCAAAACCACCGTGACCAAGTCACAATAAATCGATGGGGCCAACCCATCTTGTGGTCAAAACCACGGTGACGATCCATAGAGATCATCCCCTCCTCTCATCAATCCCACCATCATCATGCTTACACAACAAATATCATAATCCCATATATCATGCATTTATGTATAGCATAGCATTCAACGACATATGATGGCATACACAAACATACATCATAGATCACGTAATAGGGGACTTACCGGAATCCAAGCTTATGCCCTCAAGGTTAAGTTACAACACGAGAGGTTATCTGACAACATAATAAGCAGATCTATGCTAATAAAGTGTGTAAGAGTTTACACACTGTCTAACAAATAGATCTAAGGAGAAATCCCAAACGTAATCCGTATTGCCTACATTTGGCCACTATAGGTTAGCATCCAAAGAGGCCTTATTCATGGAAACACCCACCCATATTCACGCGAATGGACCGATCTGGTATGTTCCTCAAGTAACCGATTCAAAATTCATTCGATACTTTGAAATCTGTGTGTTTTGAAAGATAGTTTGTTGTGGGTTGGGCTCGAGTTGAAAACAAGTTTTTTTTTTATATTGAAAATCCATTTATTTAAGTTGACAAAATATTTAGAGTTTGTTTTAAATAAAATTTACTTAATCTTTAAACATAAATTAAAAACATAGTAATTAAAACAATAATAAAATAAACACTATGGCCTTATTACATAAAATAAAACCCAAAATAGGATTAAAGGTACTAAAATTAAATAAAGTCCAAATTACATAAAATCTTCAAATGAAGCATGGCCACCTCAAGGTCTACTGTCCCGGTCAAATCCTTGCTCATCACCGAAAATAGTTCCCACAGCGGGGTGAGTCAACAGACTCAATGTGCACACAATGCTATCATTCAATAAATCGGGCATTCATATTCAAATCATCAAGTCCATATAATAATGAAATTATGATGCAACCCAAACCCAATCCTAATGGTCCATCCGCTACACACCACCGTACACGCCATTCACAAGTAGGGACTACTAAGTCAACCCTCCATCCGCTACTCTCCATCAAAGGCATTCGCCCATATCGTTGTGTCATTAGACACTATTGTAACCGAAGTTACCAAAATTTACATAATGTGACCGTAGTCAACATATTTAGTTGGTGAGACCAAGTCAACACCTTATCAACACCTATATTTCGTTGGTGAGATCAAGTCAACACCTTCGTTGGTGAGACCAAGTCAACACTGTTCTCCCCCTTTCATATAAATCCCGAATGCCCCACAAATATATATATTGTGCATAACTTAATTTCATGTCCATATACATATATTCGCATGTTATTAAATAACATATTTCACAATCCTATCAGAAGTAGGAAACGTACCTGGGTACTTTTTGCCACATTTGTGGTACATAGCCACATTCACATTCTTATTCATAATTATATATTAAAATATTTAGCCATAAAATATCGAAGGATAGTAAGGGTACACACCTGATTTGCTTAATAGATTCCTTGAAATCCCGAAGAACGATCTACCGATCTAGATCTTTATCTCCTAAATTCGCCCAAATATTAAAACATATTTAACAAACCTATTTGGCTTAAAACCAAATCCTAGTAGGATTTGTATTACTTACCTTGTTGCTTTGGTTCAATACTAATCGAATCCCAAATCTATGCTATGCTCCTCCTTGTATTCGCCAAGCACTAAATCTCATCCCGGGGTTAGTTTTCGACTTTTAAACAAACAAGAATTAGATCTAATTATCAAAATAGGCCTTGGCGAAAGCTATAGACACTTACCATGTGGATTTTAAATCCAAACTCATAGAATAACTAGGGAACACGTGGCCTATGGTGTACCTTCGAAAAGAACCTCTCCTTCCTTGTAGCCTACACTTAGTAAATCCCGAAAGATCTCTTCAAAGTTTCGCAACCATGAACATTAATGGGATTAGCCCTAGATTTTGATAAGTCTAAAATATAAAAGAAATCAAACCAAACTTAGATCTTACCCTTATTTGAAGGAATCGATTGCACCTTCGCTTCAACCTTGAAATTGACTTAGAGACTTAATGAACAATGGCTATGATTCCCTTATGTATTCGATTTCAAAGATGAAAGAAGAGAGGAATAATAGGCTTAGAAGGAATCGAATAGGAGGCTAAAAGAAAAGAAGAAAAGAATGGATGCTCAAGAAGAATATTCTAGGAAAAGAGAGAGGAATGAATAATGAATGGCCCTAGTCTCATCCTTTTATAGCCAAAATTACTAGGCCAAGAATCCTTAACTTGGCCACCACTCTTCCTTATTTATCCTAATTAAAGAATAATTCTTCATTTATCTACCTATTTAGCCAATTTTAAAGAGAATTAAACTCTTCCCTTAAGAGTCCTTATGATCTTCTAATTAGCGAGTTTTAAAGAGAATGAAACTCCTCTTTTCAAGCTTGTGCCATCCACCTCTTGGCCTTCTAGAAGCAAAATAAAACTTATTTTATTTGCTTCTTATGTGACTCGAACTCAAGCCCAAAACCTTTTGCATGTGGGCCATTTTCTAAGGCCTTAGGTGGCATCTTCAGGCCACTTTTCCAAGTCCGTTATTGGGTCAAATTTCATGTACTTTATATTTTAGGGTCACTTGGCCCTAAGTTCCCCTTTGGGCTCTAAAATTTGACATTCCGGGGTCATTTTTAAGTTTCCAAAAATTTTCGCGCGGCTCTGTATTTTCCAAGTTTCCAAAATGTTTAGTTTCCTATTTTGGCTTGGTTTCCAAAATGTTTAGTTTCCTCTTTTGGCTTGGTTTCCAAAATGTTCACTTTCCTAATTTACTTCGGTTTCCAAAATGGTCACTTTAGTTTAGTTTCCAAAACTTAACATTTCTAAAGCATTTCCTTACATTTCCATACATCTCCTTACATTTCCACACATTTCCATACATTTCCATACATTTCCTTACATTTCCTTATATTTCCATATATTTCCATTCATTTCCATACATTTCCTTACATTTCCTTTCATTTCCTTACATTTCCTTTCATTTCCTTTCATTTCCTTTCTTTTCCTTACATTTTCCTTACTTTTCCTTACATTTCCTACATTTCCTTACATTTTCTTTCATCTTAGGGTTCTTGAAACTCTTGAACACATCAACACACCCATTGATCCCACTATCTCATGAATTATGCATAACCCTAATCTAGGATGTTCAGTTCTACCCCTTAAAAATAATTTCGTCCTCGAAATTACTTACTATCGTTCATCCGTCTGATCTAACTCACCACACTACGCTATTGTCACGCTTTTCGATCTTAAAGAACTATCATACTTTCTAGGCACATTCTCTAAGTTCACGTTCCTTAGAACTCATTTCTAACGTCGTGATTTAATCGATTAAGGAGTTTTATGTATTAAAAAAATTTTGTTTCACTTTATTAACATGAAGAAGTTTTATGGAAAGAATTTTTAGAAGTGGTTCTTTCGTATTCATACATGCACACAATCTTTTCATTCATTCACACATCCATCAAACAATTATGAACCTTAGTTCATTCAGAGAAATGTTGTAGTTTTCATTTGTTGTTGTTTTTCCACTACCCGGGGGTATTTTCGTAATTTGTCCTACATGGGTATTTTCGTAATTTGTCAAAATAAGGTTCCTTGGTGTTTTTGTCACAAAGTATTTTTGGAAATTTTAAAGTTCTCGGGGTATTTTGGAGAATTTTTGAAATCAGGGTGTTGAAATTTTTGACCTTGGGGTATTTTGGTAATTTTTCCACAAATCGGGGTAAATTGTAAAATTTTAATAAATCAGGGATATTTCAGGAGTTGCAAAATTTTGAGGGTTCTTTTTGAGAAATTTATTTTCCAAAATGATGAAGTTGCAAAAATTTTGGAAATCAGGGTCATTTTGGAAATTTTGGTAAGTTAGGGGTAATTTTGTAATTTTTTCCCAAAATCATGGTACTTTGATATTTTGCAAATTAGGGTTTCCATAAAAATACGGTAGTTTCTTTCGGGTTTTAGTTATTGGGTTTTTAGCAGTGACTAAAAATCCTCTTGATTAGGGTGAGCAGTTTTCGACGCATTGGGTAGGATTCGAGTAAAGAGGAGGTGAGTCACTAGGAGGTGCTTAAATACCAAGCTCTTCTTGAATCCACTCCTAGACATGCGCTGTGATTCGACACCCTAGCTCGGTGACTTAATCATAGGTTTGTTTGATTAGGCATTTAAGTCTTATGTAATTGTTTGGGTAACTAGTCCTAGGGTTCAAGTACTTAATCCTATTCTCGTTCCATTCCATTTCTACCCTTCTACAAATCATAATATAAATCACACAATGGAAGAAGTACTTACCGGTGGATCATGGGTTGGAGACTTAGGTGCCATGCCAAAACCTGCTTATTTTTTCAAAGATAATCATTTGGCTCGCTTTGAAAACGTTTTGGGCCTTAGCCCACAGTAGAGAGTTTAAAATCAAGGCTCGATACCAAATTGAAACACCCACACCCAAATTTTACGCGAATGGACCGGATCTGGTATGTTCCTCGAAGTAACCCGATTCAAAATTCATTCGAATACTTTGAAAAATTGTGTGTTTTGAAAGATAGTTTGTTGTGGGTTGGGCTCGAGTTGAAAACAAGTTTTTTTTTAATATTGAAAATCCATTTATTTCAGTTGACAAAATATTTAGAGTTTGTTTTAAATAAAATTTACTTAATCTTTAAACATAAATTAAGTAACATAGTAATTAAAACAATAATTAAATAATCACTATGGCCTTATTACATAAAATAAATCCCAAAATAGGATTAAAGGTACTAAAATTAAATAAAGTCCAAATTACATAAAATCTTCAAATGAAGCATGGCCACCTCAAGGTCACTAGTCACAGGTCAAATCCTTTGCTCATCACACGAAAATAGTTCCCACAATGGGGTGAGTCAACAGACTCAATGTGCACACAATGCTATCATTCAATAAATCAGGCATTCATATTCAAATCATCAAGTCCATATAATAATGAAATTATGATGCAACCCAAACCCAATCCTAATGGTCCATCCGCTACACACCACCGTACGCCATTCACACCGTGGGGACTACTAAGTCAACCCTCCATCCGCTTCTCTCCATCAAAGGCATTACGCCCATATCGTTGTGTCATTAGACACTATTGTAACCGAAGTTACCAAAATTTACGCAATGTGACCGTAGTCAACATATTTAGTTGGTGAGGCAAAGTCAACACCTTCGTTGGTTAGACCAAGTCAACACCTATATTTAGTTGGTGAGATCGAAGTCAACACCTTCGTTGGTGAGACCCAACACTTCTCCCCTTTCATATAAATCCCGAATGCCCCAAAATATATATATATTGCATAACTTAATTTCATGTCCATATACATATATTAGCATGTTATTAAATAACATATTTCACAATCCTATCGATGTAGGAAGCGTGCACAGGTACTTTTTGCCACATTTGTGGTACATAGCCACATTCACATTCTTATTCATAATTATATATTAAAATATTTAGCCATAAAATATCGAAGGATAGTAAGGGTACACACTTTTTTGCTTAATAGATTCCTTGAAATCCAGAAGAGCGATCTACCGATCTAGATCTTTATCTCCTAAATTCGCCAAATATTAAAACATATTTAACAAACCTATTTGGCTTAAAAACCAAATCCTAGTAGGATTTGTATTACTTACCTTGTTGCCGAATTCAATACTAATCAATCCCAAATCTATGCTATGCTCCTCCTTGTATTTCGGCAACCACTAAATCTCATCAAATTAGTTTTCGACTTTTAAACAAACAAAATTAGATCTAATTATCAAAATAGGCCTTGGCCGAAAGCTATCTTACACTTACCATGTGGATTTTAAATCCAAACTCACCGAATAACTAGGGAACACGTGGCCTATGGTGTACCTTATGAAAAGAACTTCTCCTTCCTTGTAGCCTACACTTAGTAAATCCAGAAAGATCTCTTCAAAGTTTCAGCAACCATGAACATTAATGGGATTAGCCCTAGATTTTGATAAGTCTAAAATATAAAGAAATCAAACCAAACTTAGATCTTACCCTTATTTGAAGGAATCGATTGCACCTTCGCTTCAACCTTGAAATTACTTAGAGACTTAATGAACAATCGGCTATGATTCCCTTATGTATTCGATTTCAAAGATGAAAGAAGAGAGGAATAATAGGCTTGAAGGAATCGGAGGAGGCTAAAAAAAAAGAAGAAAAGAATGGATGCTCAAGAAGAATATTCTAAGAAAGAGAGAGAGATGAATAATGAATGGCCCTAGTCTCATCCTTTTATAGCCGAAATTACTAGGCCAAGAATCCTTAACTTGGCCACCACTCTTCCTTATTTTCCTAATTAAAGAATAATTCTTCATTAATTAAATTTAAAGAGAATTAAACTCTTCCCTTAAGAGTCCTTATGATCTTCTAATTAATTAAACGAGTTTTAAAGAGAATGAAACTCCTCTTTTGCAAGCTTGTGCCGTCCACCTCTTGGGCTTCTAGAAGCAAAATAAAACTTATTTTATTTGCTTCTTATGTGACTCAAACTCAAGCCCAAAACCTTTTGCATGTGGGCCATTTTCTAAGGCCTTAGGTGGCATCTTGAGCCACTTTTCCAAGTCCGTTATTGGGTCAAATTTCATGTACTTTATATTTTAGGGTCACTTGGCCTAAGTTCCCCTTGGGCTCTAAAATTTGACATTCAGGGTCATTTTAAGTTTCCTAAAATTTTCATGGCTGACTCTGTATTTTCAAGTTTCCAAAATGTTTAGTTTCCTATTTTGGCTTGGTTTCCAAAATGTTTAGTTTCCTCTTTTGGCTTGGTTTCCAAAATGTTCACTTTCCTAATTTACTTCGGTTTCCAAAATGGTCACTTTAGTTTAGTTTCCAAAACTTAACATTTCTAAAGCATTTCCTTACATTTCCATACATCTCCTTACATTTCCACATTTCCATACATTTCCATTTCCATCCTTACATTTCCATATTTTCCATGCATTTCCATTCATTTCCATACATTTCCTTACATTTCCTTTCATTTCCTTGACATTTCCTTTCATTTCCTTTCATTTCCTTTCATTTCCTTTCATTTCCTTACATTTTCCTTACTTTTCCTTACATTTCCCTACATTTCCTTACATTTTCTTTCATCTTAGGGTTCTTGAAACTCTTGAAAGACATCCAACACACCTAAGGAGAAATCCCACTATCTCATGAATTATGCACTATAGGTTAGCATAACCCTAATCTAGGATGTTACACCAAATAATCTTGAAGGATATGTCGTACTTAAAAAAACACTCACCTTGGTTGCCGATTTGGTCTCCTACCAAATCCTGAAACTGCATTTATTCCTGAAATAGTTGAGATCCTTATATGGCACATATTAGTTTCAGCATTAGACATAAATTCTTTAACAAATGGCCCTTGGCCGAAACTATCTATTACTTACCAAAACGAATCAAAATCCCGAAATTGCTACTTGTGCCTTGAGTAGTTGAGATCCTACACACCACATGTCAGATTCGACTTAGTACAGAAATCCATATTCAAAGCCCTTGGCCGAATATTATATATGCCTTACCTTGAAGAATCAAATCCCGATAGGCTCCCTGAATTCGGCAATAACCTTCCCTACAATCGGCTTTTATCACTTCATTAGAGAACTTAAAGGCCATTCGGCCAAAACATAAATCCCGAAAGAGGAAAAAGAGTTGACGCACCCTTACCTTAAAGATGGATTCGGCAAATCACACCAATATTCGGCACCCCTAATTGATGTTAATAGTTTTCGGCTCCTTCAAAGAACAAGAACAGAGTTTTTAACACTAAGATCTAGAATGGAGAAAGAAGATAGAAGAGTAGTGAATTTTAGTCACTACACAAAATCGGTCAAGGAAAGAAAAGATTATCCTTACCAAGAGATTCGACCAACAAGAGAACTAGACTAAAATTTCGGCCCCCTTTCTGTAGATGTTTGAGGATGAAGAGATCAATGAAGTGGAAGAAAAGGAATTCAGCAGAGGGTTTGAGAGAAGAGAACGATAAAACGAGGGTAAGGGTTTGGTTATGGTGTTTTCGGCTTCATGGCTTCAAGAAAGAAAAGAACAAAATACAAGAGAAAGAGATGAGGGAGCTGAAAAATTCGGCTAGGTACTTGAGAGAAAAGAAAATAAGCATCAAATGAGTTTAGGGGGGAGACATTCGGCTATACCTATGCTCCCAAAACCGATAGCCTCCTTTGCCTACAATCCCACCTTCAGCCAACTCTCACGCTTTTTGATAAATTTTATCTAACCACTTCTTCAAATAAAATAAAAAAATGATGTTTATCCCTATTCTTCCAAAGTCCCAATTGCCGTCCAACACTTCCCTCTCCATGGCGCCAACTTGCAAAAATAAAAGAAAAACCCCTATGCTATCACCGTGACTCGAACTCGAGTCCTCCTCCCCCTTGCTTGGGCGGCATTCACCAAGGCCCCAAGCCACTTTACCAATTCAACTTTCATGTCCAACATCACCCAAAAATCCTTTTGAGACCTCCTTAACATAGCCCCTTCCTTTAACGTCCAAAAAGCCCAAAAATGAAAACACACCTCCTTGTGACTACCAAGACTTGAACCTCTTCCCTTGAAGCTCCCCTTTGATGCCACCTTCCAAGCCCTTAAGATTGCGTCCCAAGCCACCTTATCACATGATCTCTTGTGCCATGTTTCACACCAAATAATTTTTAAAGCCTCATTCACTTAGCTTCCTCTTCTCAAGTGCCAAAAAAAACTTCTAGCCCTAACACAGGCCTAGCCCGAGGTTATCGCTAGACCCTAAAACATGTCAAGTAATCATAGTATTCATTTCTTTTCAAGAAAGCACATGAAAACAATTAATTTACAAACAACCCCTAATTCAGGATGTTACAAAAAATATATAATCTTTTTCTCTCTTCTTCTCCACCGAAAATGAGTAGCAACAAGGGGGTTTTGAAGCTTAAAATTTTAGCAAGCAATCCTCCTCCCTAGTAAGTGATTTTGATCATTTTTCTTGAAGAAAATTGTACTTTTGTGATCTCCAAAGCTTAAGCTAGCTAATGAGGGGACTATTTTACAATATGGTTGAAAGTCTAAGGACTTGCCATTAGAGAGTCTATGTTGTTTGATGAGTTTTATGGAAGAAAATGAATGATAGGATGATGAGAAACAACTTTTGTGAAAGGATTTTCATGGAAAATACCTAAAATGGGTTATTATGCAAAGGTTGTAATTTGTTCATTAAGGCATGAAATAGTTGAAATTGGAGATAGTTGTAAGAGGATTAAATGTTCAGCTAGGCTTGTTTAACAAGAAATTGAGATGAAAATTTATTTACGAGCCTAGGGGCAAAATCATAATTTTGCCAAAGTATAGGGGCAAAACGATCAATTTTTCCTAGGTGGATATTATGTTGTAATATGATCATTAAGCGATTAAACGAGTAAATTTTATTGTTATAGATCGAAGAAAACAAGATTCGGACCTAGAACAGGGGAAAAGAGAAAGGTGGGCAAAAAGTCATTTTTAGTCTTTTCGGCATCGAGGTAAGTTCATGTGCTAACCTTGCAACTACATATGAGTTAATTCGATACTCTAATGTAAAATGGAATGTATGTTTATACTATGAATGTATGAGATTTAGTTGATGAGATGTCAAGAGAACTAAGCCTAAGAGAAATGATAAATGTTCATAGCATGAAATGATGATGGTTAAAGTCTCGAGTAAGACCATATTAGAATATGGCCTCGATGTAAGAGTTTGTATAAGACCATGCCAGGGACATGGCATCGACATGCCAATGGATGTAAGACCCTGTTGGGGTATGGTGTCAGTGAGAGCTATGTGCATAAGACTCAAGAGAGTTATTTAACAAGTTGAGTGGTTCAACGGACATGTGGAATATATGTGATTGTACCATGAGAAGAGCAAGTATACGTTAGGACTGAATTGATATGAATTCAATGATTGATAAACCCTAGTGGGGCAGGTGTAATTGATGCACTTTAGTCGCATGCAATAACTTTACTGATGCATTGTGTGAATGTGAACGAGTATCGTAGAATGTTAAGTAAAGATAGTAGTGTGTGAGAATGTTCTCATTGGAACATTTGAAATAGAGATATATGTATGGATTACTATCCATGAATGAGAAATTAAAGGTGAGCTATGTGTGATATCACCTTATTGATATTATTTGATGGGCTTTGTGCGATACCATCAACTATATTATTATCAGTGGGTTGTGTGCGTTACCACCTGATAAACTATTAAATGATGGGTTGTGTGCAGTGAAACACCCCAAACCCGGCCCACAAGCCCTGACCGGATCTGGCATGTTCCTAAGGGAAAACATTTTAAAACTAGTTTGTTACTTTAGGAAAATTTGAGTAGTTTTGAAGAAAAATTTGTTTGAATTGAGTTTATTTGGGAACCGTGTTGTTTATGTGTCAAAACATTTAACATTTATTTTTACGAAAAATTACTTTAACTTTAAATTGATAAAAATCGTATCATACTAAAATAATTAAAATGCATGCATAAACAGTTTCATACTAATGGCCTTATTACATCAACAACAAATCCCGAAATAATCCAAAATACTTAAGTATAGAAAGTCCAAAATAAAAGAAATTCTGAGCTGAGCATGGCCACCATTAAGCTCCTGTCGACCCGGTCCATTACTGAGTGTCACCTGAAAAATATCCCACAACGTGGTGAGTCAAACAGACTCAGTGTGTAACAGCCAACACTAAATCCCAACAAATTTAGGCATATCAGTTCAAACATGTACAGATAGCAAATATAAGTAATGATGCATTCTTGAACCCAAACCTAGATTACCATCCGCTACACATCACCGTACCAACCATCACACCGTGGGGACTACTAAGTCGACCCTCCATCCGCTACACATCATCGAAGGCGTTCATTGCATTTAACTTGCACATCGCCTTATAATTTCGTGGCATAGCCACGAGATAATATTTTGTGACATAAGTCACCACATTCAGATATTGTGGTATAAAACCACCAAATCACTTCCCCTTTCATAATCACCCATGTGCCCCATGTCATACAAATCATGCAAAGATTATGCCACATTCTTTATTTCATATTCTTACCAATATTCACATATGTGTCATAACAGGTATTCGTAACATTGTTAACATAGGTTAACATAGTTTTAGAGAATAACGTACCTGAATATGCCGTGCCATTGAATGGTACCTTAAGCCATATCTTTCACATTCTTATTAACACATATATTAAATTAAATCCAGTAAATCTATTAAGATTCGATTATGGGTTACACACCGTATTAACGCTTTCACTAAATCTCGAAAATCTACCAAAATCGATTGCACTCCTTCCTAATACCCATAGTTAAAATCGGTTAGGCATTAATACTAACATATGGCCTTGGCCGAATGTCACATGTACTTACCTTGTGAATCTTAGATCCCGAAATTAATCCCTTCAATGTTTCGGCCAAACAATACTAATGGGATTAATACCTTTTTTTTTTGACAGTTAGAGAAAGAAAAGAATCAAGAGTTCGGCTAGAGAGATTCTTACCAATAAGATGACTAAAACGCAATTGATCACTACTTTCAAGAAATCGGTAAGAGAGCTTGCAGGAGAAATCGATTCAAGAGTGGCCACGAAGTGAACTTTCGGCTTTGAACAATCGACTAGGGGTAACCTTAAGTGTTCGGCCTTTGTTAAGCACTAAAGAGATTCGGCTTCAACAAGAAACAGGAAAAGAAGGGTATGAAGCTTTAGGGGTTACGGTAATAGTGGAATAGGGAGGAGAAGGTTTCGACTAGAATAAAAGAAAAAAAAAGAAGAGAAAGGTGTTGGTTTTGGAGAGAAAAAGAAAAGGAAATAGAGTCCAACATGCGTTATGAAATTCGGCTATCCCCCTTACAATACTTGGTCGAAAATCACCTTAAGGGAGTCCTTCAACCGGCCAACACTTTTCCCCCTTATCAGCTCCCTTACTTTCTTCCTATTTTATCTCTTCTTCATATATTCAAAATAATCTAATTAAATAAAAATAAATCATCATTTATCTACTACTTTAGCCAAAATTTTAAAAGGATTAGACCATATCTTAAACTCCTCCATCTAGTCTCCCTATGCTGTCCACCTCTGTCACTCTCCTTACTGCAAAATAAAATTCCCCTTTTTGCTTCCCTTGTGGCTAGAACCCAAGTCCTTTCCCCTTACTTGTGGCGTCACACTCTAAGGCCCTAAGTGGCGCCTTCATGCCACTTAAACAAGCCCATTTCTGTGTCATCTTTCCCCTACTCATTTTCTTAAGGCCTATCAGGCTTAGCTCCCTCTTTGAAATTTAAAATCAAATAATTCTTAAGGCATTCACCTACACACTAAGGTTCACAAAGTTCATAAAACACATTCCACATACACATAGACATGCTTCCACATGTATATAAGAAAAATGCACAAGCCCCAAAATCCTGGATATTACAGTTCTACCCCCTTAAAATAATTTCGACCTTGAAATTACCTGGATAAAATAAGTGAGGGTATTGCTGTCGCATTGCTTCTTCCAGCTCCCACGAAGCCTCTTCTGATCCTTGATTACGCCATAACACTTTGACCAGAGGAACTGATTTCCTCCGTAGCACTTTTACATCTCGTTCTAAAATCTGAATCGGCTCTTCCTCGTAGGACAATCTGGCCTTAGGTCCACCTCTTCAACCGAAGCTACATGAGATGGATCCGATCGATATCGACGTAGCATCGAAATATGGAATACGTCGTGCATCTATTTCAACTCGGTGGCAACCCTAACTGGTATGCCACTGGTCCAACTCGCTTCAATACCCGATAAGGTCCTATAAACCTTGGACTTAACTTCCCTTTGTGACCAAATCTCATCACCTTCCTTCCAAGGCGAAACTTTAAGAAACAGTTGATCTCCCACAATAAATTCTATGTCCTTCCGTTTGAGTTCTGCGTATGACTTTTGCCGGTCAGATGACTCCTTCAACCGTGTCTAAATTACCTTAACCTTTTCTTCTGATTCTGCCACAATTTTTGGACCCAAAATCTGACGTTCCCCTAATTTCGTCCAACACGTAGGAGTGCGACACTTTCATCCATACAACGCCTCATACGGTGCCATTTTAATACTATCCTGATAGCTGTTATTGTATGCAAATTCCGCTAAAGGTAAATACTCTTCCTAACTTCCTCTGAAGTCTATCACACATCCCCTCAGCATATCCTCTAACACTTGGATCACTCGCTCAGACTGGCTGTCCGACTTCAGATGAAATGCCATACTAAAGTCCAATCTGGTGCCCAAAGCTTGATGTAATGCCTTCCAAAATTGAGATGTAAACCTCGGATCCCTATCCGAGATAATCGACACCGGCACTCCGTGCAGCCTCACAATCTCTGCCACATGCAACTTTGCTAGCTTCTGGAGAGAATAGTCAACCCGCACTGGAATGAAATGCGCGGACTTTGTCAGCCGATCCACTATAACCCATACCGAGTCCTTCTTAGTAGGCATAAGGGGAAGCCCACTAACGAAGTCTATGGTAATTCTCTCCCACTTCCACTGTGGTATCTTAATCGGCTGAAGCAACCCTGATGGAACTTGGTGTCCAACCTTGACTTCACACGTTAGGCACTTGCCTACAAATTTGGTAACTTCTCGCTTAAGACCAGACCACCAAAACTGTTCCCTTTGATCTCTATACATCTTACTGCCTCCAGGATGCATAGCACAAGGACTACTATGCGATTTCTGAAAATTTTTTTGCCTTAGCTCCTTATTCTTAGGCATACAAACCTTTCCCTTGAAGCACAATACTTCATCGTCATTAATACCATAATCCTCCAACTCCCCACTCTGCACTTGCCGAAACTTAGCACTTAAATCATCATCAGCCAACTGTCCCTCTTTCACCTCATTCAGCCATGACGGCTTGGCCTGCAACTCTGCCAGCAAACTTCCATCATCATAGAGGCTTAAATGTGCGAACATTGCCCTCAGATCCGTCACTACCTTCCGACTTAGGGCATCTGCC
The DNA here is from genome assembly GCA_025506655.1 of Gossypium rotundifolium. Taxonomy (NCBI): domain Eukaryota; kingdom Viridiplantae; phylum Streptophyta; class Magnoliopsida; order Malvales; family Malvaceae; genus Gossypium; species Gossypium rotundifolium. The sequence goes on along the minus strand of CP106730.1, from coordinate 11,240,538 downwards.
ACCACATTCGCCTTGCCTGGGTGATACTCTATAGAACAATCATAATCCTTCAATAATTCCACCCACCTTCGCTGTCTCAGGTTTAGCTCTTTCTGAGTCAGTAGATACTTCAGGCTCTTGTGGTCCGTGTAGATCACTGACTTTTCTCCATATAAGTAGTGCCTCCACACCTTAAGAGCGAAGACTACTGCTGCCAATTCCAAGTAGTGTGTCGGGTAGTTTACCTCATGTGGCCTTAATTGTCGAGATGCATAAGAAACTACTTTCCAGTCTTACATAAGGACACCTCCCAATCCTGTATGGGATGCATCACAGTACACCACAAAATCCTTCCCTGCCTCAGGCTGAATCAAAACTGGAGCTTCAGTCAAGACTCTCTTAAGCTTCTCAAAGCTCTCATGTTGCTTATCAATCTATACGAAAGGTACCTCCTTCCTTAGTAACTTCGTTAAAGGTGCAGCTATTGACGAGAACCCTTCTACAAACCTTCTGTAATAGCCTGCTAACCCCAAGAAACTATGAACCTCAGCCACAAACTTAGGTGGTTTCCAATCCAACATCACCTCAATCTTCCTAGGATCCACCCTTGTTCCTTCGGCAGACACCACATGTCCTAAAAACGTAACTTCTTTCAGCCAAAATTCACACTTGCTGAACTTGGCATATAGCTTTTTCTCCCTTAACACTTGCAATACAACTCGGAGGTGCTCATCATGTTCCTCCTCTGACTTTAAATACACCATAATATCGTCTATGAACACAACAACGAACCGGTCCAGAAAGGGTTGGAAAACCCGATTCATCATGTCCATGAACGCGGCTGGGGTGTTTGTTAAATCGAACGGCATTACCAAGAATTCATAATGCTCGTACCTTGTTCAAAAAGTCATCTTATGGATATCTGCTTCCTTCACCTTAAGCTGATGATATCCAGACCTTAAATCTATCTTCGTAAATACTGCGGCCCCCTTAAGCTGATCGAACAAGTCGTCTATTCTTGGCAAAGGGTACTTGTTCTTGATAGTCATCTTATTTAACTGACGATAATCTATGCACATACGCATAGTTCCGTCCTTCTTCTTCACAAACAAGACCAGTGCTCCCCACGGAGACACACTGGGTCGGATAAACCCACGATCAAGTAATTCTTGGATCTGAGCCTTAAGCTCAACCAACTCCTTTGGTGCCATTCTGTACGGGGCAATTGACACAGGAGCTATACCCGATAGCAAGTCAATTCCGAACTCCACTTCCCTATCCGGGGGTATTCCAGGTAACTCTTCCGGAAAGACATCCACAAACTCCCTTACGGTTCTAACTCCACTAACTCCCCCTTCTTTCGCATCCAAAGCACTAACAAAAGCCAGAAATGCCTTGCACCCTTTCCGAACCATCTTATCAGCCTTTAAGGCTGAAACTATGTTGGACAAGTAGTTTCTTCTTTCCCCTATCATAACTATCACCTCATCCTCTAGGGTCCTTAACTCCATTCATTTAGCTGCACAATCCAATACAGCCCGATGTTCCACTAGCCAGTCCATACCAAGGATGAGATCAAATTCTCCGAAGGGTAGTTCCATCAAGTCGGCAGGGAATACCACTCCTTGAAGCTCTAGAGGTACACTCCGAAATATCTTATTCACCACTACAGTTTGACCTAATGGGATTACTACAGTTATCTTCCTATTAGATAGTTCAGAGGCTATGCCTAGTGTTTCAACTGCTCTACATGCAATATAAGAAAGGGTAGAGCCAACATCAATTAGAACAAAATAAGGCTTGTCAGCTATAAAGAATGTACCGGTTATGACGTCCAGTGCGTCACCATCTTCCTTTCGATGAACTGCATATACCAACCCCGGCGCCTCGCCTCCGTGTTACCAACACCTCTGCCCGGTGTTCCCAGTCCTCTACTAGAACCATTACCTCTGCCAGCTGAACCACGGCCTCGCAGTGGTTCTTCCTCCTCTTCGGCTGATTAGGACCACGACTTCTTGGTATTTATACATTCTCATAGGACAATCCTTAATCATGTGGTCCTTGGACCCACACTTAAAGCATCCTCTTGTCTTCTTCCAACACTCTTCTAGATGCATCTTTCCACATTGAGCACATGTACGTTACTGTCCTCCTGAAGTAGCCTACTTACCTCGTGGCCCATCACTTCTAGGCCTCTTTTGCACATTCCCTGATGACCCTGATGCTCCAAAACCTCTCTTTTTCCTATTTCAGTTCGTATTCTGTCTCACAGAATCCTTAATCCTTTGGCTACCTTAGCCTTCTCCACTAATACAGCAAATTCTCGCTCCTACTGTGGAGCTATCAACAACCTCAGATCATCCCTCAGTCCATCCTCAAACCAGACACATCGCTAGCCACGATTCCTCTAGCATACCGACTCAACCTTAAGAATTTAGCCTCGTACTCTGCTACAGACTTATTCCCTTAAACTAGCCTCACAAATGCCTTCCTCTGCGCATCCATATAACTAGTTCCAATGTACTTCTTTTGATATGCCGCCTTAAAGTATTCCCATGTAAGATCATCAGCGGCAGCACCATCCCGCACCGTGAGCCACTATTGATATGACTCATCACGGAGTAGCAACACTACCCCTTTCAGTTTCTCCTCGACAGTCAGGTCCAAGTCGTCCATAATCCGTTCCGTCGCCTCTAACCAATACTCAGCTGTATTGGGTGCCACACTAGATACTCCACAAAAACTCAGCTCCATTAGCTCGAAGTCGCTCAGGTACCGACTTTCGAGCTCCCATGCCTCCTCCTGCTCCAGCCACCCTTTCCAAAACTCACAGCATCGCCTGTGATACTACATCTTCCCCCGTCTAATCCTGATATTCCACATCAGCAGCTGGTGGTGGCGGCATTTCATTTTCAGACCCTTGTCCTGACCTAACGGGCTCCGACATAGTCATTCGGCCTCTACCACGGCCACGCACGTTACGGCCATGTCCCCTAGAGTTCATACTTCCGAAACGCGTTTATTTGATTAAAGAATTTTATAGATTAGTTTTTGTTCCACTGATTTATCACGAATAGTCTTATGTTCAATAGTTATAAGGAGTAGTTCTTTCGATTCCATACACATACAGTCTCAATTCATTCATTCAATCACACTCATGAACTTGCATTCATTACAGAAAATATTGTAGTTGTCATTGTTTGTTGTTTTCCACTACCTAGAGGTATTTTCGTAATTTTATCCTATAGGGGTATTTTGGTAATTTTCCAAATTAGGGTATTTGAAAATTTTACAAGGTAGAGATTTTGGCATTTCCACAAAATTGAAATACTTGGTAAGAAAATTTCAAGGGTAAAATGGTAATTTTATAATCTGAGGGTATTTTTGTAATTTTTCAAACCAGGGCATTTCGGTAAAATTTTTTTTCACAAAATATGGTTCCTAGGGACTTTTCAAAACAAGGGAATTTTTAGAAATTTTTAATTTGAGGGCACTTCGGTAACTTTCCACACTAAGGGTATTTTGGTCATTTGTACGGGTTAGGGGTAATTTGGTCAATTTAAAAATTAGGGGTATTTTGGTCATTTTTAAATCAAGGGTACTTTGAAATTTTAAAATCATAGTTTGTCTTTAGAATTTCACAAAACAAGTTGACGGGTCCCTTTCGGGTTTTAGTTATTGAGTTTAGCCTGTGACTGAGTCCTCTTGGTTAGGGTGAACCGTCACTACGCACCAGGTAGGATTCGAGCGGAGAGGAGGTGGGTCACTAGGACTGCTTAAATACCAAGCTCCCACTGAATCCAATCCTAGACATGCACACAACGGTTGCCACACCTTTAACTCGGCGACTCAGACACAGGTTTGTTTGGTTTGACTTTAAGTTTTATGTATCTTGGTGTTGAAGTAGACTAATCCTAGGGTTCAACAATTCCTATTCTACTAATCTACATCCCTATAATTCCCACATACAAATCACAAAAGAGTTAGGGGTACTAACCTGGTGGACTTCAGGCCGGAGACTTAGGTACCATGCCAAAAAACCTGCTCATTTCTTAGTAAAATCCAATTTCAAAAGAAAGAAAACATTTTGGGCCCAAAAAGCCCTCGAGGTCGAGTTTTGAATCGGGCTCTGATACCAAGCTAAAATACCCCAAACCTGGCTCACAAGCCCTGACCAGATCTGGCATGTTCCTAAGGAAAAAACATTTTAAAACTAGTTTGTTACTTTAGGAAAATTTGAGTAGTTTTGAAGAAAAATTTGTTTGAATTGAGTTCAATTTTTATGTGTTAAAACATTTAACGTTTATTTTTACAAAAAATTACTTTAACTTTAAATTGATAAAAATCGTATCATACTAAAATAATTAAAATGCATGCATAAACAGTTTCATACTAGTGGCCTTATTACATCAACAACAAATCCCGAAATAATCCAAAATACTTAAGTATAGAAAGTCCAAAATAAAAGAAATTATGAGCTGAGCATGGCCACCATTAAGCTCCTGCCGACCCGGTCCATTACTGAGTGTCACCTGAAAAATATCCCACAACGGGGTGAGTCAAACAGACACAGTGTGTAACAGCCCACACTAAATCCCAACAAATTTAGGCATATCAGTTCAAACATGTATAGATAGCAAATATAAGTAATGATGCATTCCCGAACCCAAACCTAGATTACCATCCGCTACACATCACCGTACCAACCATCACACCGTGGGGACTACTAAGTCGACCTCCATCCACTACACATCATCGAAGGCGTTCATTGCAGGACAACTTGCACATCGCCTTATAATTTCGTGGCATAGCCACCAGATAATATTTTGTGACATAAGTCACCACATTCGATTTCGTGACATAAGTCACCACATTCAGATATTGTGGTATAAAACCACCAAATCACTTCCCCTTTCATAATCACCCATATGCCCCATGTCATACAAATCATGCAAAGATTATGCCACATTCTTTATTTCACATTCTTACTAATATTCACATATGTGTCATAACAAGTATTCATAACATTGTTAACATAGTTTTAGAGAATAACGTACCTGAATATGCCGTACCATTGAATGGTACCTTAAGCCATATCTTTCACATTCTTATTAACGCATATATTAAATTAAATCCATAAATCTATTAAGATTCAGTGTGGGTTACACACCTGGTATTAACGTTTTCACTAAATCTTGAAAATCTACCAAAACCGATTGCACTCCTTCCTAATACCCATAGTTAAAATCGGTTAGGCATTAATACTAAAATATGGCCTTGGCCGAATGTCACATGCACTTACCTTGTGAATCTTAGATCCCAAAATTAATCCCTTCAATGTTTCGGCCAAACAATACTAATGGGATTAGTACCTTTTTTTTTTCGACAGTTAAAGAAAGAAAAGAATCAAGCGTTCGGCTAGAGAGATTCTTACCAATAAGATGACTAAAACGCAATTGATCACTACCTTCAAGAAATCAGCAATAGAGCTTGCAAGAGAAATCGATTCAAGAGTGGCCACGAAGTGAACTTTCAGCTTTGAACAATCTGCTAGGGGTAACCTTAAGTGTTCGACCTTTGTTAAGCACTAGAAAGATTCGGCTTCAACAAGAAATAGAAAAAGAAGGGTATGAAGCTTTAGGGGTTACGGCAATGATGGAATAGGGAGGAGAAGGTTTCGGCTAGAATAAAAGAAAAAAAAAGAAGAGAAAGGTGTTGGTTTTGGAGAGAAAAAGAAAACGAAAGAGAGGCCAACATGCTTTATGAAATTTGGCTATCCCCCTTACAATACTTGGCGAAAATCACCTTAAGGGAGTCCCTCAATCGGCCAACACTTTTCCCCTTATCGACTCCTTACTTTCCTCCTATTTTATCTCTTCTTCATCTATTCGAAATAATCTAATTAATTAAAAATAAATCATCATTTATCTACTACTTTAGCCGAAATTTTAAAAGGATTAGACCACATCTTAAACTCCTCCATCTAGTTTCCCTATGCCGTCCACCTCTGTCTCTCTCCTTGCTGCAAAATAAAATTCCCCTTTTTGCTTCCCTTGTGGCTAGAACCCAAGCCCTTTCCCCTTGCTTGTGGCGTCACACTCTAAGGCCCTAAGTGGCACCTTCATGCACTTAAACAAGCCCATTTCTGTGTCATCTTTCCCCTACTCATTTTCTTAAGGCCTATCAGGCTTAGCTCCCTCTTTGAAATTTAAAATCAAATAATTCTTAAGGCATTCACCTAAACACTAAGGTTCACAAAATTCATAAAACACATTCCACATGCACACAGACATGCTTCCACATATATATAAGCAAAATGCACAAGCCCTAAAATCTCGGATATTACATGCGGTACCATCAATTATATTGCTATAGGTGGCTATGTGCATTACCACCTAAAATATATTAGAAATCGATGGGCTGTGTGTAATACCATCACTTATAAATGATTGGTGAGCTAAGTGCGAAATCACCATAGGCATAAATGATTGGTGGAATGCGAGCGATGCTACCCTATAATCAATCGTAGTAAGCTAAGTGTGAAATCACCGAGATAGTGGCTGTGTGGATAAGCTAAGTGATTTAGCATTTACTATGTGTAAACTAGCTATGTGAATGGACTGTGTGGTTATAATTTTGAGTAAAGTAGCAGTATGGATGAATTATCAAAAATGCTTGATGTATTGTTTTATATGATCTTGTGATGATTAGTGCAGGAGTGTATGCTAATTAAACGAGCATTTGGCTTGTGGCATGGTAAGAATATGGTAAAAGGTAGAACGAGTAAGCTTTAAGGATGATTGAGTAAGTAACCATGCGTTCGTGAGAAAGGTTCATTGTAATAACTTGCAGTCATGCATATTCATCGAATATTCGGGTTTATCAGTTGTATGTAGATGAACTTACTAAGCATTATTGCTTACTCCTTTCCTTTCTCATCTCTTATAGGTTAATTTAGCTAGCTCGTGTTGGAGATCGCCGGAGATGTTTTCACACTATCGAGCAAACACTTAGTATGAGGTATCAAGTCTTTATGAGTCATGGCATGTATAGGGCTAGTAATTAAGGTTGATTAAGTCATTGTTGATGTAGCCAAACTGGGTTTGCCTAAGAGAGTTTATATTTTGTTTGTGTATAGCCATAAATGATGGCTTAAGTTGTTTGTAATAACATGGGAAATAGTTCTCCCTAGTGTATGGGACGAATACCTTATTTCTTTTATATTTAAATATCTTTAATTCAAGAGTTTTATAAATATTATGAGTAGCTATGTGATAAGGTATGAATGTATGCAAGTGTGAATGGCATAAGGCTTGGAAAATAGCGTTCAGGTGCCCATACGGGTAGACACACGGCGGGCGTGTGTCTAGGCCGTGCTAACCCTGCACCTTATTAATATTAGAAAGGATAGACCACGGGTAAGTCCCACAGCCATGTGCATGAGCCGTGTAAGACACACGGTTCGAGCATGGGCGTGTGACCAAGCCGTGTGGATTAAGTCAGTAGCTCCCCATGGGCATTGGACACGGGGGTGCCTTAGAGGTATACGGGCGTGCCCCTGGACTAACATAGACGTGTGCCTTGGCCATGGAGCATTTGGCAGAATGCTCGAGTTTTAAGCAAGGTTTGGGGACATAGACATGTGTGTGTCTACACACGGGTGTTTTTAACATGCACGGGCATGTGAACCCAGAATAAAAGAGAAAAAATTAAGAATAGAAAAAGCTCCGTGATAGTCTTGAGAGCCTTCGGGAATATGAGTGAGACTTCGTAAGTTGAAAATAAAGTTATAAAGGTGGCCTAAGTGAGTAGTCACAATAAGCCTAAGTGGCAGTTATGAGGTTTTAGTATAGTAATGCCTCAGGCTTGGTTCTTGCGTAGAACCCGGGCAAGAGGTTTTACAAGTGGGCTACGGTTTAAACATTTGGGCTATGTTTAATTTGGGCCTATATTGGGCTTTGTAAAAAAACTATTAATTTTGGACTATTTTTATTGGACTTTATTTTATTTTTTGGTTTTTTAATGTGGTTAATGGGCCCGGACGAAAATGGGCTATTACAGCTGCCCCTCTTTGCTCGTTGTCGTGTAACGAAAATAGAGCAAAGACTTCAAAAAGGACTATTTTTGCCCGCTATTGAAATATTGACTTCTTGGTACTCATCTTTCTTCAAGTAGCCTCGTTCCTTCCCCACTGCATCTTCAGGGTCTAGGAATTGCTGCTTCGATCCACTCCAATGTAATTTCAGGGAGAAGAGATTTGTAGCTTTGATCTACTCTACTGGAACTTTAAGGAATAAGATCTGTTGTAATTTGTAGCTTTAATCTATTCCACTTCAACGCTAGGGAAATAAGATTTGCTGTCTTCAGTCTACTCTGCTGCAACTTTAGGAAGATAAGGCTGGTGGCTTTAATCTGCTCCACCGCAACTTCAGGAAGATAAGATCTTCCAATTCGTAGCTTCAATCTGTTCTACTGCATCTTCAGGGAAATAAGATTCGCTGTCTTTAGTCTGCTCCTTTGCAACTTCAGGGAGATAAGGTTGGTGGCTTCAATCTGCTCCACTGCAACTTTAGGAAGATAATATCCGCCAATTTGTAGTTTCAATCTATTCCACTGCATCTTCAGGGAAATAAGATTTGCTATCTCTAGTCTACTCCGCTGCAACTTCAGGGAGATAAGGCTGGTAGCTTCAATCTGCTCCATTGCAACTTCAGGAAGATAAGATCCGCCATAATTTTTAGCTTTAATCTGTTTCACTGCAACATTATGGAAACGAATTCACTGTCTTCAGTCTCCTTCGTTGCAACTTTAGGGGGATAAGGCTGGTGGCTTTAATCTGCGCACTTGCAACTTCAGGAGTATAAGATTCGCCATCTTTGATCTACTCCACTGCAACTTCAAGGAGATGAGATCTATAACTTCAATCTGCTACACTACACTTCAGGGAGATAAGATTTGTGGATTTACCAATCTTGCTACACTGTCCTCTGAGGGACAAGAATCAATTTCATGGGCCGATGTTTATGCCAAATGATTAGAACATCATGAGTAGGATGAATCAAATGCTCCTAATTGGATATGTATGAATGATATTTGGGTGAGAATGATCCCTTTTTAATGTTTGGGTTGTCATTGCTTGTTGTTCATAAAGGTTGTATCACTGAGGTGCTATCATGCCCTCTTTGTTCAGTTGATATCCTTGACAAAAAATTCAAAGAAATAGTCATAATTTAGGCTCTTCTTTCTCAAATATTTCCAACCCTTAGGTTTGGTGAGTTATAAATAATAGTCCTGTTTCAGGTTCTTGTACTATTAAGAAGCTTTCAGAGTAATATGAGAACTTCTTTTGTGAAAGTATTATTAGCCCATTAATTATTATTTCAATGCAAAATGCTTTAAAATGATCATAATGATGGACAAAATTGAAATTTATCAGGAACGAAATCTGAAAAGAATGGATTAATCAAATAAAGAAAACATTGCTAGAATCAAAATAATGAGGGAAAAGATAGGTGCCCCAGATATCATAGCTAGAGCTTCTCTGTACGGACTTTCTAAAGACCATTTTTAGCTTAATATGTGTTTAGGAGATCCAGAGTACTCTGTTGATGCCCCAAGACGTAACATCTCCCCCTCTTGTTAATTCAGGCATAGCAAGACTACCGCATGCCCCACCTTAGATCAAAATCTGAATTGTCTTTTATAGGTTTTCAATTCAAAACCCCTTTGGTCTCAAGGCGCCCTTTGGAGGTTTTCGCCTTGGCCTCTTTTTTTTTTTTTTAAGTGAATTATTTCTTGATTGAATCTCAATTTGCAGGATTTAGCAGGCTCTTTCCATCCATTTCGGTCAACATCGATGCTTCTCCAAAGAAGGCTTTCTTTACCACATAAGGTCCTTCCCAATTTGACATCCACTTTCTTCAGAAGTCATTTTGTATGGGAAGGATCTTTTTCAAAAATAGGTCTCTTTCATGGAGTTCCCTAGGGTGAACTTTCTTGTTATAGGCCCGCATCATTCGCTTTTAGAACAATTGACCATGAGGATAACCCGTAGCCTGTAATGCCCCCACTTTTAGGCCAGAAGTATTGGGCCTTGTGTATGGATCAGTAAGGAGGTTGTACATAAGTATTTAATTGTGCAAGGAAATGACACAATTAAATGTCTGCTTCAGTGGTAAAGGGCCCTGAAAAGTGGTGGAAAAGTCTTGGGTTCAAAATTTGGCTTTAGCAAAAATTTTGGTTTTAGGTGAATAAAACCCTGGATGTAAGTAAGTAGGCTTTAAGAATATTATTGGGAAAATAATGACATAAGGAAGCATGTGGTCTAGTGGTTGTGGCGTTATTAAGGTTGCAAGGGAGCCCCGGTTCAAGTCTTGGCTCTTGCAATTTATTTTGGTTTTTATTTTAAAGGAATTTGGACCTTGGCCTTTAGAACTTTTAATTTATTAAAGGTAAAATGTGACACAAAGAGAATTGGTGATCTAGTGGCAATGTGTCGCTACATGTGTGGCAAGGAGTCTGAGGTTCGAGGCATGGCATACGCAATTGTATGGTTATTTTGCTGCTTGAGCTGGAGAGGTGTTGGAACTGGACTGGAACTCTGTGGTTGAATTGGTAATAAGAATTTGAATTGAATTTGAATAGGGAGTTGGAGTAAATCAAGGAGAAAATTCGATGGAGGGATTGGTGAAGATTTTTAAGGAATTTGAAAATGTGGAGTTTGAGTTGGTGTGTTATTGTGCCGAATTTACTTAGGAGGTACTCAGAATTTCGGTGGAGGGTTATTCCTCAAGTTTCAGTTTTGTCTATTTTTCTTTTGGTCATTTGGTTTTTGTGCTTGTTGGTGCCTAATTCTTCTATTGCCTCATTCTTCTGCTACTCCTTTTCTTTGTTTTTCTTTCTCTATCTCAAAACGCTACTTCTTTGGCCGTTTAAACACTTAATTTATGTGCCAAAAATCAAACTTTGCTTCTTCCCTTAATCTCTTTTCTTTTGGCTCCCTACAAGTTTATGAACCGATTCTCTTTGATTTGTTTGTGGTCTTATTGACCGAATATTCCACCTTCTCCCTCCACTCTTTCAATTTTGTTGACTGATGGATCATCCTTTTTTTTTTCTTTGGCTTTTAGAATTGGGTGTGTTGGTCGAATAATTGATAAACCGTAAAAGTAACATATTTTAATCCCAGCATGTTTTCAGATGATTTAGCCCTTGATTTATGTAAAAATGTGCTCTTAATCCTTTCTTTTCATGTTTTATACTCAGGAAAGCACTCGAGGATGAAAAGAACAAGAAATGGGCTTAAAACGAGCCAATTTGGGCCAAAGTGGAAATCAACACGGCCTGGACTTCAAGCCACACGGCCGTGCCTCATCAATTAACTAGAACACGACCTAACCATGATTTACACGGTCGTGCCTCCATCAAAAGGCCCGAACACGGCCTGAAGTCAATTTACATAGGCGTGTGCCATGGCCGTGCCCCTATCGTGGAAAAGAGGAATTTCACTCGGAAAAGGACACTTAGGGAGAAAGAAACGCATTCTAAGAGCCTATATAAAGACCCTAAGTGTAACATGAAAGAGGGCGGATAGTTAGACAGTCAGCTAGGCCAAGAAGCCGAGCCAGAAGGCCAGATTAGTGGGAATCACTCGAAGATTGCTAGTTGATTCATCTCAAGAAGTCGAAATTCTACTCAAGACGGCGGATCTCTCCTTTAATTCCTTCAAGGGGTTTTAGGGATGTCTTATGTTTTGTTTTATCTTTTCTCTTGAGATGTTTTATTTTATCATTATGAACTATCTGAAGGGAATAAAGCCTAAATGAACCTTGTTATTGTTTTCTAAACTATATGATAAATACTTAGTTTGTTCTTAATTATGTGTGCTTAATTCTTGTGTTTATATTTCCGGGATATTAATTCAAGTGTGATGTGCTTAGGTGGTAGAGCAAAAGTCTTTGCTTAAGAGTAGATCTATCATAATTAAGCGAAGCTAATCGCGCGCCTAAAGATAGGGTGATGAGATTTTTTCGGATTAGGGTGAAACCTAATATGGGAGTCCATAGATCGAGTTAATTCGATTCTATGGGTTTTAATTAGAAAGAGATTTCAATTAATCAACCTAGGGTTAAACGTTATTCGCCTTAAGAGAGGGTTTAATATAAATTAGGGAGTCCTATGGATCAAGCTAAGTGAATAAATCGTCTGGTTCAGTGTTAGATAACAAGTGAAGTCTAGGTGGATTCTTCCTAAGGGTATCATCTTAATCAACTAAGTTTTCCCAACAGTATTTCCCCAATTCATTCTTTTTGTCTTTGCATCTTAGTTTCGTAATTAGTTAGTTTTAATTTAATCAACCAATCACTTCATATTTAGGCTAAATAATAGAAAGAAAGTGAGTATTAGTACTTTTAGTTTCTTTGGGTTTGACAATCCGGTCTTGCCTAAACTATACTACTGTTCGATAGGTGCACTTGCCTTAAGTCGTTGTCAAAGTTAGTTTCTAGGTTCGATCATTCTCTTTATAAATTTTAAAACTCAAAAAAAAAAAAACAACGATCAATAGTCTTTCTCCCCTTCTCTCAATTCTTTTGGGATAGCAACTCTTTCTCTTCACATTATTGCTTGGGATTGTTCCTTTCTTCTTAAGTAAATTTGCTTTTCGGGAATTCCATTGGCCTAATGGTTAATCTTTGGCAGCAGTGTAGGGGTGTGGCCTTTAGTCGATCAATCAAGGTAAGGATTTAGAGTTCTTTAATAAATATGATAATGTAAGGATTTATTGGATGTTGGTATGGTTGTACAAGAAGGGGATTGATGACAAATGTGATTAAATGTAAGTTTTGGGCTCGTGAGCGGTCCACTCGACTTCGTTAATAGGTGTGTATTTTTACCCTGTACCTGATAGCCGGCTAATAAGCCGAAGGTGTTTACACACACTACTCAAATTGTGGAATGGCAAAAGCAGAAATGCCAAAAACCAAAATACGGCTATTGAGGACACATAGGCATATAATAGTACCCTGTATTCGATAGTTAGCGAGAAAGCCGATAGAGTGTGTGTGACCATACTCCTTATGATCGTAGATCGACAAAATGCCGAAAAGCTAAAATACCGGCGAATGATGCCACATGAGCGTTCGATTGTACGTGTGGTGGATCGAGGCCACAAATATGGGCGTAAGATGGTTGAGGCCACCATGAGCGTTCTCATGGGCTTAGGTCATTTTGGGTTGCGTTGTGGCCGAAATGGGCCTAACGGGCCTAGGGGCCCCACACGGATTAAATTTGCATATTATGGTAAATGTTAGACCGAGTTGTGTAGTCCACATGGCTAGGGTTGTTTTTGGGCAATGGGTCGTGTAGGCCCACTAGGCTTGTGGGCCCCACACGGATAAAGTACATTTTATTTAGTTTCTATTGGTTTGAATTGTGATCTTCGTATAGTCGAGGTTATTTCTGGGCTAATTGGGCCACACAAGTGTGTGGGCCCACTTGGGTCGAGTAATGGGCCTTAGGCCTATTTACACCGTTATGATTGTTTAGGTTACTTAAGTCGATCGAGGCGATGATGGACCTTTTGTTAGGTCGCTGAGACCCCAATTTACAAAAATTATCAAAATACCCTTGAATTGTAAAATTATCAAAATACCTCTGATTTGTAAAATTACCGAAATACCCCTAATTGGCAAAATTACTGAAATACCCCTAATTTGTAAAAGTACAAAAATACCCTCGATTTGTGAAATTATTGAAATACCCCCAATTTGTGAAATTATTGAAATACCCTCGATTTATGAAATTACTAAAATACCCTCGATTTGTGAAATTATCAAAATACCCTCGATTTATGAAATTATCAAAATACCTCGATTAGTGAAATTACTGAAATACCCTCGATTTGTGAAATTACTAAAATACCCTCGACTTGTGAAACTACCGAAATACCCTTGAAGGATAGGATTACCGAAATATCCTTATAGGGTAAAATGACTGTTTTTCTCTTGTGGGTAAATGACTGACTTAGACTATGAATTTGATTAATTTGACTGTGATAGTATTATTGTGTTTAAACTGACTTAACTGTGGTCGTGTGACCGATATGATTTTAATATATGTGTAAATGACTATTACTAAGCACGGCCATTTTGCATGCACGTGTAATGATTGACCATGACATACACAACATATTGCATGAGGTTGAGACATTGATACGGAGGAAGTTCTGATAGGGTTGCACGGGTCGCATAAGACCACTGTGGATCCAGTATTGATCTGTTAAGATCAAACGGGTCGCATGAGACGACTGTGGACCAACGGACGGCTTAAAGCCGCGTAATCTGATTATGGCTCTGTGCCAACCTAAATATGGCTCTGTGCTATATTGGTTATGGCTTTGTGCCAATTGTATCTACCCGTGGCTATGTGCCTAACATATATATTGATGACTCTGTGTCGATCATGATTACCCGTGGCTGTGTGCTGATTATATTACCATCGCTGATGGCTATATGTCAAACTTATTACAATTACTGATAGCTTTGTGCCATCCTATCTATGGCTCTGTGTCATCCTGATCATGGTATATAACCATTCTGTTTATGGCTTTTAGCGGTTTTGTTGACTTAGTGCCGCAACCAGTGCTAAGCTTGGTGTGTTGGTTGGGTAGGTTAATTTTATCCCCACAAGAGTGTAGGGTTGGTACGCTGTGGTGTGTTGGCTAGACCAGGATGGGATGCATCTGTTGTATATCTATTTATGAGATCTATCACTGTACTGGGCTTAGGCCCACTTGTTCTGTTATTGGTTTGGGCTAGGCCCAATTGATTCTGTTATAGGCTGTGACCCAAATGATATGGTAGTGGGTTTGGCCCACGTATGCTCTGAACTGGACTGTACTATTACTGTTAAAGGGCTTTGGACCAGACTAATTCTATTTCTGTATACTGACTATTTCTTTAATAAGGGGATTACACACTAAGTTTTCATAAACTCACCCTATTTTTAACTGTACAGGTAATCCCCAGTGTTAGGAGGATCGGTGCTGCGAGGGACTCGGAGGTGACCACACGACTGCGGCTGTTATGCTTTGGATTTTATATATGTTTTAAATTCCGTTTTGGGTTTTAATTTTTTGTAATAAGGCCTCTCTGGATTTAATTCTGAATTTGGGATTTTGTTACGTTTTATATCTGCTAGACGTAGACGAGTTTTCAACCCAATTACTATTTTTAAAACATACGTTTTAAACTTCTTTACCTTAAATTAGCTTCCACAACTAAAAGAGATTTTCAACAAAGTTAATAACGTTTTTATAAGCGATTAACAAGCTTTGATTTTACAACCCCAAGATTTTCAATAGTAATTAGTTTTAAAAAGGATTTAAAACTTTAGACACGAATTTTTATCGACAAGACTGATTTTCAATTCAACACTTCGATGTGACACGTCAGATCTGATCGTAACATTTAGGCTGGGTTTGGGGTGTTTCATAGCCTCTCTTCTTTGATCAAGTTCAGCTAATCATCAGGATTGGATTCATTCTACTTCATCCAAATTCAACTTTGATAAAACTTGGAGAGAAGTAATTTTAACTTCGATGGCCAAAACCGCCTCCATCCATAAACTAATAAGAAAGGCGTTGCCCCGGTAGAGGTCCTGACAGACGTCTGATAGGCATAGAGGGCGAATGGTAACTTTTCATGCCAATCTTTATGAGTCTCGATCATTTTCCTCATGATCTTATTTTTTTTTTTTTCCTTTTTTTAAAATAAAGGTTGCCCCACTATTTCGTTCATTTTGGGGTGATGTGATGTTAATCTTGAACAAACTGCAAACTTTTAATATCGTGCTATTGTTCAAATTTAAAGTATCGTCGGATAGAATCCTTTTTGGCATTCCATACTAACATAGAATTTGCTGACTGTCAACTTTGTGACATCGGCATATGAAGCAGCTTCCACACACTTGGTGAAATAATCGACAACCACAAAGATGAATCGATACTCGTTAGAAGCTTTTGGTGAGATTCATGCCCCACATAGAGAAAGTCCACGGAGGTATCATACATGAGGAGATGAAGGAGGCATAGGAATCTTGTCTCCATAAATCTAGCACTTATGGCATTTCTTTGTATAACTGATGCGATCCCCTTCCATGGTGGACTATCAGTACCCGAACCTCATGATTTGCCTGGCCATTGTAAAACCATTATCATGTGTTCTTCAGACACCCTTATAGACCTCTTCTAAGATTTTTAACCTTAACAGCATCCACACGCCTTAGTAGCCCAAACATCACTTGATACGATTATGCAAAAACATCTTTGAATTTTTTGAATACCTTCAATGACGTATCGTGTTGTCTCTGTAGTGATACAGGCTCTGATCTTTACCTCTTACACTTCTCCTAGGCTCACAATGACTTTTTGTAAGGTAGGATCTATTTTTCATCTTGTTCTACCATCCTTAACAAATCAGGAGGTAGGTTACAATCTTTGTCGTCTTCAAAGTCTTAAATCCCTTTAGACACATATATTGCTCAAAAGTAGATTCTGAGTCAGTAGCAGCATTGCTCATTGTCGTTGATATCTAGGGACCTATTGTAGGTATGAAAGAATATTGAAAGAACAAATGAGTTTAAGAATACTTATTTGTGTGGTATGAACATGAATGAAATAAATCAATGAAAGAATATTTGCTGAAAGTGAGACATAAAAATGCATTTTTTATTGAAATAAAGATGTTGGACGTGAGCCTATTTCACAAAAGGATTCTTATTGCTTCTAGGCTTAAAGCAACAAGCGTGTTTTGAACATTACTCTGAGTAAGCTCTAAAAAATACAGGGCTCTTTTCCACAGTCCCATTGTTTAAAACATTCCCTGGCTCATAAGGGCGAATGCCTGATAAGTTTTCTCCTTCGACTCCTTCTTCGGATATAGCATTGATGCTCCCATTTCTGAACATTCCATCCGGGCCTTCAATATATTCATAGAATTCCAGTTCTTTATTATCCATCAGACCTTGCACCAAGGCTCTGAATTCATTGCACTCTTGAATCTCGTGACCCTCTTCAACATGGAACTCATAGTAGTTTATTGCTTCTTTGGGTTTCTCTCTTAAATCCTGGGTGATTAATCCTCCTTCTACCATTTTCTTCTAAATTTCCATCAGTGGGGTTTTCACTTCTATTATATCTATCTTGATTCTCTTCCCTGCGCTCTCGATTATCGCGTTACCCCTTTGTTAGAATGGTTGGGTAACAGATTTTCTACATCGAATTTTATAATACCTATGTTGATGAGTCATTCGATTATCTTTTTAAAAGCGGTGCAGTTCTTAATCGAGTGTCTTATGATTCCCGCATGGTACTCGCATTGGGCGTTCGCGTCGTAGCATTTGGGAATGGGAGGCTATATAGGTTTTAGGTAGAAAGGGGATACTATATGTGCATCAAACAAGCATTGGTACACCTCTCTATACATGATCGGGATGGGCGTGAACTGAGGTTTTTCTGAGCTCGATCTTGGATTAGAATCTTACCTTGGGGAGACCTGATGGCTAGTAGTTGCCATTCCTTGGATGGCTTATGGTAATCGGCCTTGAATAAGCCCTTATTATACATTTTCGCATATTCGCCTCATTTTCCCTATTCCTCAGGGCCTTTAAAGTATTGATTTGGAAGCTCCTCCCTTGCCTTTTTTGTTTGCAATGATCTTTAAATTTTTTTGGGAGCTTCACTATCGCCTTTTTTGTTTCCACTAGATCATCCAGATCAAGGACACCAGGGTTGATTGTGTAACACCCCTAACCTGTATTCGACACCGGACTAGGGTTAGAGGCATTACCGAACAAATCGAAAACATTTACAGAATTAATCATATGAATGTTCATCAATACCAATCATAATGTTCCTTAAGTAGGTCCTTGAGACCTTAAGCATGCTTATAAACAGAGTCGGGACTAAATCAAAACACATACAAAATTTCATGGAAAAATAACAACTTTTTTAAATACAAGGGATACACGCCCGTGGGGGGTAGGCCGTGCCTCACCCACGGCTACTTGACACACCTATGTGTCTTCCTTGTGGTTATATACTGCCAAAACCAACACGGCTACCAAGCACGCCTGTGGCTAAGGCCGTGTCTTATATGGTCATTGTAACAACCCGATTTAGGGGCTAGTTGAAACAATAATCTTAGAATCACTAATTCGAGGTTAGAGAAAATTATTTTCATGCTATGTTATGTGTTATAACATGTTCATCAGGATGCATAAAAATTTTGGTACTTTAATTTTAGCAATTTTTAGCTAAATTGTGAAAAAAGACTAAATCGCATAAAGTGCGAAAGTTCTATTTCATTTGCAAAAGGAGTTAAATAGCTATGGGCTATTAATTGGAGGCCCTAATTGTGCAATTTGGCCTTGTTTTAGGTGAGTTGGCTGGCCATGTGACATAGGGGACAAGAATTTTTAATTTTGGTCAAAAAAGGTGGGAATTAGGTGATAAATGAATAAAATAAGATGAGAAAAAGATGTTATCATCTTTCACTATTCACCTATCTTCTCTCCACAAAATATTGAAGAAGAAATGGAGCTTTGGGGGATTGAACTTTCAGCCAAGCTATCTCCCTTATTAGTAAGTGATTTTGATGACTTTTCATGATAAAAATTGTACTTTTGGAGTCCCCAAAGCTTGAGCTAGCTAAAGAGGGGACTATTTGCTATATGGTTGAAAGTCTAGGGACTTTCCATGAGAGAGTTATGCTGGTTGTTGAGTTTTTATGGAAGAAAATGAATATTAGGAAGGTGTAGACCAACTTTTGTGAAAGGTGTTATTATGAAAACACCTATTTGGAACTAAAATACAAAAGTTGTAAATTGTTCATTAAAGCATGAAATAGTTGAGATTGGAGATAGTTGTAAGAGAATTAAATGTTCAGCTAGGCTTGAACAAGAAAATGTAATGAAAATTTATTTACGAGCCAGGGGAAAAATTGTAATTTTGCCAAAGTATAGGGGCAAAATAGTCATTTTTGCCTAATGTGTAAATTATAGTGTTTTATGATTTATAAGTAATTAAATTAGTAAATTTCATTGTTCTAGATCAAAGAAAACGAGTTTCAGACCTAGAACGGATAAAAAAAGAAAGGTGGACAAAAGTCCCTTTTCGGCCCTTTCGGTATCGAGGTAAGTTCATGTGCAAACATTGCGACTATGTACGAGCTAATATTCCAATGTTGTACGAAATGCATATTTACTTTATGAATGTATAAAATACCTCCTGATGAGATATTAATAGAATTGAATTTAAGAGTAATAGGAAATGGGTATAGTATGATATGATGATGGTTAAAGTTTCGAGTAAGACCATATTAGAATATGGCCTCGGTGTAAGAGTTCGTATAAGGCCATGTCAGGGACATGGCATCAACATGTTAATGTATGTAAGACAATGTTGAGGTATGATGTCAATGAGAACTATGTGCATGAGACTCAAGAGAGTTATTTAACAATTTGAGTGATTTAACGAACATGTTGAACCTATGTGGTTATACCATGAGAAGAGCAAGTATGTGTTAGAACTGAATTGATATAAGTTCAATGTATGATGAACCCTAGTGGGATATGTGTAATTAATGCACTTCAGTTGCATGAAATAGATTTATTGATGCATTGTGTGAATGTGAATAAGTATTGTAGAAAGTCAAGTAAGAATAGAAATGTGTGAGGATGTTCACGGTTGAACATTTGAAATAGAGATATACATGTGGATTACTATCCATGAATGTAAAATTTAAAGGTAAGCTATGTGCGATATCACCTTATTGATATTAATTGATGGGCTGTGTGCGATACCATTAATTATATTACTATCGGTGGGCTGTGTGCGAACCATTTGATACCTTAAAAATCGATGGGCTATGTGCGATACCATCTCTTATAAATGAATGGTGAGCTAAGTGCAAAATCACCATAGGTATAAATGATTGGTGGGCTATGTGTGATACCACCCTATAAGAGATTCAATGGTGGGCTAAGTGCGTAACCACCGAAAGATTAGTAGTATGAGTGGCTTATTGAGAATGCTTGATGTGTTGTTTTATATGATCTTGTGATAATCAGTGCAGGAATGTATGCCAATTAGACGAGCATTTGGCTTATGGCACGGTAAGAATATGGTAAGAGATAGAATGTGTAAGCTTTAAGGATGATTGAGTAAGTAACCATGAGGTCATGAGAAAAGCTCATCATAATAACTTGCAGTCATGTATATTCCATGAATACCAGTATTTTGTCAGTTGATGTAGATGAACTTACTTAGCATTATTGCTTACTCTTTTTCCTTTTCCATCTCTTATAAGTTATTTTAACTAGCTCGAGTTAGAGATTGCTGGAGATGTTTTCACACTATCGAGCAGACTTTTGTTATGAGGTATCAAGTCCTTACAAGTATTGGCATATATAGGGCTAGTACTTAAGGTTGATTAAGTCTTTATTAATGTGCCAAATGTGTTGGCCTAAATGAGTGATGGGATGTTTTTGTATAGCCATGGATGATGACTTAAGTCGATTGTAATTGTTTTGAAAATAGTTCTCCCTAGTGTATGGAGTGAATGCTTGATTTCTCCTATGATTAAATGTTTTTAATTCAATAGACTTATTGAAGCTATGTGAAATTATGGATTGATATGTGTATGTAAGAAAATGAGAGTAGGGAAAAGGCTTGGTAGATAGCCTTTAAATGCCCACATGTATGGACACACGGACGTGTGTCTAGGCCGTGTGCATCCTATACCTTTATATCTTAAGTTAGAATAGACCATGAGCTGATCACACGGTCATTTGTTCAAGTCGTGTGATACACACGACTAGCCTATGGGCGTGTGCCCAGGCCATATTGAATAAGTCAGTATATCATGGTATGGCACACGGTCTAGGGCCACAGACATGTCAAGGTCGTCTGAGTGTAGTCGGTGTCGACCACGGGTGGGAGACACGGGGTGTCTTAGGGGTATACGAGCGTGCCCCTAGACTAACATAGGCGTGTACCTTGGCCGTGAAGCATTTGGTAGAATGCTTAAGTTTTAAGCACGGTTTGGGGACACGGACGTGTTTCTTCATACACGGGCATGTGACCCTGAATAAAAGAGAAGAGTTTTAAGAATGGGTAAAGTTCTGATAAGGTCTCGAGGGCCCTCGTGTATGTGAGTGAGGCTTCGTAAGTCGAGAATGAAACTGTTAAGGTGACTTAAGTGCATGGTCACGATAAGTCTAAGTGGCGATCATGGGGTTTTAATTCGGTAACACCTCGAGCTCGATTTTGGTGTAAAAACTCGGGTAAGGGGTGTTACATTTAGTGGTATCAGAGCCATGGTTTAGTCAGTTCTAGGACTAAGCTAGCGTGAGTAAGAGTCTAGCTATACATGCCATATGTGGACCGTGATAGTGTGATATCTCCCGGCTGTAACGAAATTGTTTTGTTAAGGTAGAGATGACCCTCAACTAAGCTAATTTCAGCAAGTTTGTATGATTTTTAAGCTTCATGAATATTTTCATTGAATTGCTTGTGGTGTGGTTATATGCATATTATTTCTATGAAAATGTTCAATTATTGTATTAAATGAAGGAGTTATTAAGATCAACCATAGGAAAGTCCCGATTGAAATTGAATTACCAAGGATCCTCGATCTACCACATGAAATGAGAAAGTCCGTATGAGACCATGTTTGGAACATGACATCGGCATTGATACATATGCCAGTGTAAGACAATGTTTGGAACATGGTATCGGCATTGATACGTATGCCAGTGTAAGACCATGTTTTGAACATGGCATCGGCATTGATACGTATGCCAGTGTAAGACCATGTTTGGAACATGGCATCGATATTTATACGTATGCTAGTGTGAGACCATGTTTGGAACATAGCATCGGTATTGATATGTATGCCAGTGTAAGACCATGTCTGGGACATGGCATCGGCCATATTATGAGGGCCAGTGTAAGACTATGTTTGGAACATGGCATCGACATTGAGATGAGAGCTCATGTAAGACCATATCCGGGATATGGCATTAGCACCTAAGGGTAATTCCATATAAGACCATGTCCGGGATATGGCATTGGTACATAGACGATATATCATGTAAGACCATATCTAGGATATGGCATTGGCATCGAGACACATGTGTATTGAGATTCAGTATCCTCAGTTATTCATAATAATTCAGTGAGTAGTCGAGTAAAGCTGTTATCGAGTTATGCTAGTTAAAGCTGACTACGAATATTATTCATGTTATGAATGATTATATTGAGATTATGCTTATCATAACAAAGTATGCTGATCTATGTGATCAAGTAATACAGGTATCTTGTTTACCTTACAAGCATGAGACTAGTAAGTACCAAGAGGTATGAATAGAAGTTTATGATCTGCGTGTGAGAATGCATGAAACGAGAGTTATAAAGTGATAAGCTTATCTGCATTGGTTTAGTGTGCATAAGGTGTTGTATACCCAACCTATTGGGTTGGGTGCATATAGTGAGTAAATTACCCAGAGGATGGGGAATATGTGTATATACGATTGTTTGAATGATGCATGATCAATATGTCTACATAGTTGAATCTCATGTATAAAGGTTAAACTGGAAGTTTGACTATGTAGAATGCAGGAAATGAGTACGATCGTTTAATGATAAAGTGATGAATAAGACCATGGTTGGACCATGGCGGTACATGTGATCACATGTAAGACCATGTCTGGGACATGGCATTGGTGATGATTCGTGATTTCGTGTAAGACCACGTCTAGGACCTGAATTCGATATGAAATCATGTAAGACCGTAGCAAGGCTATGGCATCGCGATGTCATGTAAAGAAATAGCTGGGCTAAGAAATGTAATACGAGTAAGACCATAGTTGGACTATGGCACTCAAGTAAATGACATACTCAAAACCCGTAAGACATTCTCTGAATTGATAAACAATAGTAAGAGAAAGTAGAGTCAAAAGTTGAGTACTCAAGTAGCTATTAATGTGGAACTTGAGTAAGTAAAGTCACTATTCGAAGGTATGGGTGATAGAAACAATTGTAGCATGAAAAGCGTGAAAACTCACTTGGAGAGAGTTGTGTGACTATGATGATAATTCATTGATGATGAATATTAAATCATAAGTATGTAGTCACAAGAGTCAAGTTAAGGGGCTTTGTGACCTCATCTTCCTTCCTACTATCGAATTATGATGAGATGTTATGAGAGTTAAGTTGAGTAAGTTTGCATTTGATTAATGCAATAATTATGTTAGCATAATTGAGAATGCTTTGTATCACGTTGATACATGATACCTTACTAAAAAGAGTAATTGTTGTTGAACATGAGGTTGAAGTCCTAGGGGACTATAATAAAAAAGTTATCATTGAAATATGAAAGAGATAAGGTCCCGTATAAGACCATGTCTGGGACATGGCTTCGGCACCGAGTTGAGATCCCGTATAAGACCATATATGGGATATGGCTTCAGGAATGGATATGAGAATCAGATAAGATCATATTTGGAATATGGCATCGATACTCGATGTGGAAGTCCATATAAGACCTTAACCGGGATATGGCATTGGCATCTAGAGGTGACTCCATATAAGACTACCTTGGATATGTGACATTGGTTTTGTATCTACATGAATGACTATGAATTTTGATTATCCCTAGTGATCAAAAGGGACAGGTAGATGATTTGGAAGTAGAAATGAGACTAAAACTAAAGCCATTTGAATGAGTCAAGAAGAAACGAGTATGATGTGTGGCACGGTATGTGCTAAATAAATGGCAAGTTTAGGTAAGTTGGCTCAAAGCTTGTAGTTGTGCATGGTTAGTTGATGCCATGAAGGGATTATAATAATCCCCTTGAGTATTATGTACAATTATCTGTTGCCTTTCAGGGCCGATGTGGTTGTTCTTTTCATAAACTGTGATTGTGTGAGGATGTTGGCAGATAGTTAAAATCAGATAAAATGGTTGTTGATTTAGTTATTTGAAACCAACATTCCTTTATCTACTCGTAATCCTATTCGGGTGCTTTGAGGGAGAAGTTAGAGATGATTCTAGTATAAGGACCGAAATTATAAGTTTCACATTGTGTGATGGATTTTCGAGCAAGCCTAATAGAGTTAATGAATTCGATCAAGATGTCCCTGCTATTTTGAGTTGTAATGATGGTAAGGGTTTTAGATTAGCATAGCAAGAGAAACTCAGACAAGAATGTGTCTAAATTATGATTCAAGTTTTGTGTATATTTACACATAAAACAACGAGGAGAATAAAATTCTATGTATATGTGAGTAGGGAGTATATTACAGGGATATGCTCGTTGAATCGTTTAAACCATGATGGTTGAGTTGAAAGTTGTAGAATGAACTATTAATTGAAAGTTCTAGTACTGAGTTCAGTCTAAATCGAGAAAAAGAGTTACCAGATTGGTGATCCTGAGGCAATCACCTTTGTGTCTATGTAATGAGTTGGATGTTATGAAAAGATCCATGTTAATCAATGCAAGCTAGTTACTCAGTTGAATCTAGTTGGTAACATCTTAGTTTCAGTAAGGTTAATGACTAGAGCGAGTTTTCTTTTCAAAACAAAAAAAAGGTTCAAAAGAGATATAGTAAATGGTATTTTAAATAGCTCAAATGAGTTTATTTGAGATGATAAATACAGGTTGTATAAGTTTTCCGTTGTTGATGATTTCTTGAAATAGAATTGGAATGATGATGAATCCAGAACTTACAGAGTTTTGGTATGAGATTTAGAAGTAGCATGTCTACTAATGCAAGAATAAGGAAGTACAGTTAGGTGCATAAATGTTTTAACAATAGAGTACATTTCACAATATGAAGGATTTATGATCAGAAGTAGGTAACCACTAAAGGCTAAGTCTTCAAAGCGTTCAAGTCAAGACTATTACAATCGGTGAATGCTTTAATGAGAAAGTGAGATGAAACCTTATAGATTTCAAATTTAGTTTGAAAAGATTCCCAAAGAGGGGGATGTCATTCGAATTATAGTGAATCAACCAGTAAAGATCCGAGCAATCATTTGGACATGTATAGAGTTCCAAATTGATAGATTACTGAATATAGTATATACCCAGAGGAAGAATAACTTAGGTCTCAAGTTATGTTTCGACCTTATGTATCACAGCTTAAGAGTTGTTGGTAAAAGAAACTTGAGGATAAGTGGATTCATGATTTTGAAGAATAGATGGAAACGTTTTAAGAATGTTGGTAGCCAATCCTCCTGATAAGATTTTCGGGGACAAAAATCCCTAAGGGGGAGAATTGTAGCAGCTCGATTAGGAGCTAGTCAAAACAGTAATCTTGAAATCACTAATTCAAGGTTAGAGAAAATTATTTTCATGTTATGTTATGTGTTATAAGATGTTTATAAGTATGCATGAAAATTTTGGTACCTTAATTTTAGCGATTTCTAGCTAAATTGTGAAAAAGGACTAAATTGCATAAAGTATGAAAGTTCTATTTTATTTGAAAAATGAGTTAAATAGCTATGGGATATTAATCAGAGGCCCTAATTGTGCAATTTGGCCTTGTTTTAATTGAGTTGGCCAGCCATGCGATAAGAATTTTTAATTTTGGTCAAAAAAAGTGGGAATTAGGTGATAAATGAAAAAAAATAAGATGAGAAAAAGATGTTATCATCTTTCACTATTCACCTATCTTCTCTCCACCAAAAATTGAAGAAGAAATGGAGCTTTGGGGGTTTGAACTTTCAGCCAAGCCATCTCCCTTATTAGTAAGTGATTTTGATGACTTTTCTTAATAAAAATTGTACTTTTGGAGTCCCCAAAGCTTAAGCTAGCTAAAGAGGGGACTATTATGCAATATGGTCGAAAGTATAGGGACTTTCCATGAGAGATTTATGCTGGTTGCTGAGTTTTTATAGAAGAAAATGAATATTAGGAAGGTGTAGAACAACTTTTGTGAATATGAAAACACCTATTTGGGACTAAAATACAAAAGTTGTGAATGGTTCATTAAAGCATGAAATAGTTGAGAGTGGAGATAGTTGTAAGAGAAATAAATGTTTAGCTAGGCTTGTTTAACAAGAAAATGTGATGAAAATTTATTTACGAGCCTAGGGGCAAAATCATAATATTGCCAAAATATAGTGGCAAAATAGTTATTTTTCCTAATGTGTAAATTATATTGTTTTATGATTTATAAGTGATTAATTTAGTAATTTAGTCCCTTTTCAGCCCTTTCGGCATCGATGTAAGTTCATGTGCAAACATTGCGACTACGTACGAGTTAATACTTCAATGTTGTCCGAAATGCATATTTACTTTATGAATGTATGAAATACCTCCTGATGAGATATTAATAGAATTGAATTTAAGAGTAATAGGAAATGGGTATAGTATGATATGATGATGATTAAAGTTTCGAGTAAGACCATATTGGAATATGGCCTCGGTGTAAGAGTTTGTATAAGACCATGTCAGGGACATGGCATTGACATGTTAATGTATGTAAAACCCTGTTGAGGTATGATGTCAATGAGAACTATGTGCATGAGACTCATGAGAGTTATTTAACAATGTGAGTGATTCAACGGACATGTTGAACGTATGTGGTTATACCATGAGAAGAGCATGTATGTGTTAGAACTGAATTGATATAAGTTCAATGTATGATGAACCCTAGTGGGATATGTGTAATTAATGCACTTTAGTTGCATGAAATAGATTTATTAATGCATTGTGTGAATGCGAATGAGGATCGTAAAAAGTCAAGTAAGAATAGAAATGTGTGAGGATGTTCTCGGTTGAACATTTGAAATAGAGATATACATGTGGATTACTATCCATGAATGTAAAATTTAAAGGTGAGCTATGTGCGATATCACCTTATTGATATTAATAGATGGGCTGTGTGCGATACCATCAATTATATTACTATCGGTGGGTTGTGTGCGTTACCACCTTATACCTTAAAAATCGATGGGCTGTGTGCGATACCACCGCTTATAAATGAATGGGGAGTTAAGTGCGAAATCACCATAGGTATAAATGATTGGTGGGATATGTGTGATACCACCCTATAAGAGATTCAATGGTGGGCTAAGTGCATAACCACCGAAAGATTAGTAGTATGAGTGGCTTATTGAGAATGCTTGATGTGTTGTTTTATATGATCTTGTGATGATCAGTGCAGGAATATATGCCAATTAGACAAGCATTTGGCTTATGGCACGGTAAGAATATGGTAAGAGATAGAATTAGTAAGCTTTAAGGATGATTGAGTAAGTAACCATGAGTTCATGAGAAAAGCTCATCATAATAACTTGCAGTCATGTATATTCCATGAATATCAGTATTTTATCAGTTTATGCAAATGAACTTACGTAGCATTATTGCTTACTCTTTTTCCTTTTCCATCTCTTATAGGTTATTTTAACTAGCTCGGGTTGGAGATTGCTTGAAACACCCCAAACCCGGCCCACAAGCCCCGACCAGATCTGGTATGCTTCTTGAGAAAAACTCGTTTTGTCGTTTTGAAAAACATGTGATTTTGTGGTAAGAGAATAGATTTGAAGTACGATCTTGTTGAAAACCTGGTTGTGATTTAAGTTTGTATCTTATTAAATCGTTAACTTTATGTTTTTAGAAAATTTATTATTCAAAAGAAGAACCGAATTTAAAACTTATTAGTAAGTTGAAGACCATAGGTATTTAGGTGTCAAAATAGTTTAATTCGGTTATCAAAAATATTTAATTATTTAGTTGAAGTTGAGCGTGCGAATAAAAATTTAAAACGTATAAATAAAACAATTTATGGCGGCCTTATTACAAAAACATAACCCAAAATAAATTCGAAATAATAAAAGAAAACATAGTAAGTTTAATTAAAAGAAAACCCATATCTTGAGTTGAGCACCGCCACCACGTAGTTCTCACGACCACATCCATCACGCTAAGTATCACCAAAAAGATATCCCACGAGGGTGAGTCAATAGACTCAATGTGTAAAGATACACTAAAACCCAATCGATCATAGCAATAAAGCCCATTTAAATCACATTTAGCCATAAGCCCATAATATAGAAAATCAGATAATAACCGATTAAATCACATGTACATATAAAATGAAATGCAATCCCGAGCCCATCTAGATATCCATCTGCTACACACCACCCGTACCTGCCAATCACACCGTGGGGATTACTAAATCGACCCTCTATCCGCTACACACCATCAAAGGCAGTCGCTGCAGTCAACTGCACATCACCCTTATAATTTGTGGCATGGCCACCAGATAATTGTGATAGAGTCACCGGATTCATAATATGTGACCGAAGTCATCGGATTCATAATATTGTGACCGAAGTCACCGAATACATAATATTGTGACATAAGTCATCGGATAATGTGGTAAAAACCACCAGAACACTTCCCCTTCATCAATATCACCATATGCCCATGCAACATACATATTATTCAGATATTATGCAATATACCCCAAAGTCTTAACGGAATCATACACATTTCATATCCATGCTTATAGCATTATTAACGAAGTATTAGGGGTTAACATACCTGAATACCATGTACCACTAAATGGTACCAGCCTCCATAATCATACATATTTCTTATTAACATATGCTAACATTAATACTATCAATCTATCGGAAATTTAGTGGAGGGCTACACGCCTGATAACAGTGAATACGATACTATCGATACTGACACTCCTTCTTTTACACAAACGACTCCCCCTATAAGATCATAGTCAGATTCGACCAACCTAAATAGACAATATGGCCTTTGGCCGAATATTAAGACCCCTTACCTTGATTGTCTAGATCCCGAAAATGTCACTTGTCCTTGGAGATGTCAAAATCCCTACATGGTCTATGTTAGATTCGATTCTAACATTTAATAAACCACAATACATGGCCTTCGGCCTAAGATCACACTTCACTTACCTTGGATACTCAATCCCAAATAATCTTCCTTCCAATCATCGACTACAAAAGAATCCCGAAATCCTTCTTCAAGGTTTCAGCCAAAGAGAATATCTATATAAATTAGATCCTTAGATTTCGGCTAAACCAAAAGAAAAAGAAAGAAAATTGAATGACAGTTAACCCTTACCCCTAAAGTTGAGATCGATTTCACCCTTGCTTGAAACCATAGAGAGATTCGACTACAATAGTGAAGTGATCGACTTTGAAGGAGAAATAGAGGAAGAAATCGACTAAATGTTGATAGGTTTCAGCTTGAGGTTTAATGAACAATCGGCTAAGACTTACTTGTGCTTTCGGTTTTTGATGGATTGTGAAAAGAAGAAGAGAAGGAATTGAAGTTTGATGAGATTCGACTTTTGTGTCTAAAGAGAGATTCGACCTTAACAAATAAGAAGAGAAGAGATGAAGTTTAGAGAGATTCGACAATGGTGGTGTTTTGGGTTGAAGAGGTTGCGACAATGGTGGACTTTTGAGAGAGAGATTCGGCCTAAGCAAAATAAAGAGAAAAGAAAAGAAGAGAAGATGGTAGATTCGGCTTACTCTTAAACAAGTAAGAAAAGAAAAGAAACAAATGACCCTTATGGTCTTTTGAATTTTCGGCCAAGGTGCATAAGTGAGAAGATTGGTAAATTTTGGTGTGGTTCGATTATGAAAGAAAAAGGGTGAGAGTTCAGAAGAGAATGAAGCTAAATTCAGCAAAAGAAAGTGACCAAATGGGATTACACCCAACCACTCATCCTTACCAAAGTCTACCACAAAAATTCAGCCACCCCCTAGTCCATAATGCCGTCCAAGTTCATGGACAAGTTGGCCATGAAATACTTTCCAAAATATCCACCTTGACACATGCCTTGTAATCCTCTACTTTCCCAAAGTTTAAGAAATTATATCCCCAAAATCAAACAATTCTATCCCGTATTTCACGCTTACCATAACCTTAAGTCTTCTTGCCATAAAATAAAATTAGTCCATCTTATCCTAAAGTAAAGCTTGGCCGACACATTAGGGAAGAGAGCAAAAATAAAAGTCACCTAATTGCTATCCAAGGGATTCAAACCTCTCCCCTCATGCAATTTCTCATGCGCCAACACCACCTTGCCAATTACTCATCTTGTGCTAATTTTAGACACTTAAATTAACTTAAGTATCAGGGTCACTTGATCCACTTCACTAAATTCTCCATACTAAAAATTATTCTATACCCGAATAATTTTATACCCTTTTCAAGGCTATAATAAACACGAAAAGAAGAAAAGAAAATTTTCATTCATAAGCTAAACACCAAAATATACAATATATAGATACTCAAATTTTTAGGGTGTTACATTGCTGGAGATGTTTTCTCACTATCGACCAGACTCTTGTTATGAGGGATCAAGTCCTTAGAAGTAATGGCATGTATAGGGCTAGTACTTAAGGTTGATTAAGTCTTTATTAATGTGCCAAATGTGTTGGCCTGAATGAGTGATGGGACATTTGTGTATAGCCATAGATGATGACTTAAGTCGATTGTAATTGTTTTGAAAATAGTTCTCCCTAGTGTATGGGATGAATGCTTTATTTATCCTATGATTAAATGTTTTTAATTCAATAGTCTTATTGAAGTTATGTGAAATTATGGATTGATATGTGTATGTAAGCAAATGAGAGTAGGGAAAAGGCTTGGTATATAGCCTCTAAATGTGTACACGGATGGACACACGGGCGTGTGTTTAGGCCGTGTGCATCCTGCACCTTTATATATTAAGTTAGAATAGACCACGTCACACAACCGTTTGTTCAAGTTTTGTTATACGCATGGCTAGCCCATGGGCGTGTGCCTAGGCTATGTTGAACAAGTCAATATATCATGGTATGGCACACGGTCTAGGGCCACGGGCGTGTCAAGGTCGTGTGAGTGTAGTCAGTGTCGACCACGGGTGGGAGACATGGGGGTGTCTTAAGGGTACACGGGCGTGCCCCTAGACTAACATAGGTGTGTACCTTGGCCGTGGAGCATTTGGCAGAATGCTCTAGTTTTAAGCACGGTTTGGGGACACGGGTGTGTTTCTTCATACATGGGCATGTGAGCCCTGAATAAAAAAGAAGAGTTTCAAGAATGGGTAAAGTTCTGATATAGTCTCAAGAGCCCTCGTGTATATGAGTGAGGCTTCGTAAGTCGAGAATGAAGCTGTTAAGGTGACTTAAGTGTGTGGTCACGATGAGCCTAAGTGGCGATCATAGGGTTTTAATTGATAGCATACTCGGGCCACATGCAGGTGCAAAAACCACGGTAAGGGTGTTATTCTGATCATATCTGCCATTTCTTGCACGACCTGTAGGCACGCCCATGCCATGACCGTGTATTCTTAATGCTAGCTTCTGACTTTTACCCCACGGTTGCTAGGCACGCTCGTGTGCCATGACCGTGTGACATTATAGATCATTTGCAAGACCAAAATGCCACCCCAAATGGGTCACCTACAAGCAACATTTTCCATCACATATTTTGCATATAAGGCAACCAAAAACATACCAAAATGACTAACCAATCTATTCATTCAATGCCATTCTCATTCATGCCAAATTACCAACTAGATTTCATATCATCACAAGCATTAATCATCCATTTGCTTAATGAAAACTTAACCATTTCATGTGCATCAAACTATGCCAAAACATATGCTTCATATAACCCAATCATTCAAGCATTATATCAACTCAAACTAGCCAAAACATATGGCTAAAATCACCTTAAAATCATATACACTTATCTAGCCTATACATGCCATAATTAGCTATATACATTTTCAAAAGGGTACCAAAATAAATTTAGTAGTGTGATGATGATCCTTGACAGTCCCAAGCCTTCAGTAGCTTTGACGACCTATAAAACAGAGACAACATACACACAGAGTAAGCTTTACAAAGCTTAGTAAGTCAATATACAAACAAACTTAACATGGAAGGCATACTTGCAAAAATAGGTAGATTGGCACATATCAATCACTTAGTAAACTATCACATATATGCTTTGGTTCATATACTTTTGATCACATTAGCCATTTACCTAAGCTTACTTATCATATCATCAATTTCGTATACATAACATCAGAGTAAGATCACATAGATGCTTACCTTGTATACACAATTAGTGTATAATCAGCATACTTGAAATGGATTTATATTCACATGGTTTTTTTCATAGCTCGGATTTGTAATTCGTATCATAGTCTTGCCTGTTGAACCAATAGGAATCTAGTAGGATACTAGGAGAGCTCGAATAATTTTTACAATGCCAATGTCCCAAACGAGTTCTTACATGCACTCAGATATCGATGCCACTGTCCTAGACAAGGTCTTTTACGAATCGATACGATGCCGATGTCCCAGACATGGTCTTACACATAAAACTCATTTCGATGTCGACGTCCCAAATGTGGTTTTACTCATAAAGCTCATATCGATGCCAACGTCCCAGACGTGGTCTTACTCGTAAAGCACATATCGATACTGACGTCTCAAACATGGTCTTACTCATAAAGCTCATATCGATGCCAACGTCCCAGACGTGGTCTTATTCGTAAAGCACATATCGATGCCGACGTCCCAGATGTGGTCTTACACATAAAGCTCATATCGATGCCAATGTCCCAGACGTGGTCTTATTCGTAAAGCACATATCGATCCCGACGTCCTAGACGTGGTCTTACATGAAACACAAATCAACGCCAACGTCCCAGATGTGGTCTTACATGATAAAACAGAACATATACCTATGTCATGATAGAACTAATCCTATCTATTCCTAGGTTCGTACGAGACTTCTCTGACTTTATCACAATATCAAACTTAACTCGGAATTCATGCACATAGCATCTCATACACATTCATTATCATTGATAATCATATGAATATATCCAATTCAATACAAATACATTTATTTGTATAGTGACTTACCTCGGATTCGGTTTATCGAAATGAAAATGGCCACTCTGTCACTTTCGTTTTCCCGCGATCTAAGTCTGTTTTCCTCGGTTCTTGATCTATATGTATTCAAATTAACCCTTTTATTTACTAATTCATTCAATTCAATCCAAACACATATATTTAGGGAATTTTACAAATAAACCCTCATACTTGCACAATTTATCAATTTAGTCCATTTTACTCAAAACATCAAATCCATAAAATCAATACACACACAAGCTTAACCGAATATCCCTAGGGACTATATAAGTCCATACTTTTCATCAAATTTACAATTTAGTCCCTCAATTTGCTATTTTCACAATTTAGTTCTATTTAGCTAAATTCATCAAAACTTCAAGAATAAAACATATTCATCTAACTCCAAACTTTCATTTAACAGCATAAATCATCACAAAACTCAACATATCATCAATGGAATTTTTGATAAAAAAATCAATTAATTAAATTGAGACATGGGTTTGATAGCTCTCGAAGCAACGATTATGAAAACGTAGAGATTATCGAAAACCGACCGAAAACATATCTTGATTTTAAGCCCTCGAATGGCCAAACCTTAGCAAGCTTATTCTTTCTTTTTCTTTTACTAGTTTCGGTCAAAAAAAAGATAATAAAGACGAACACTTTCATCTTTTGTTTCATAAATTTTATGATAATAAAACAATTACCTTTTTAGCCATTTAAAAGATATTTGGCATCATTAGACAACAAGGATATAATAGGCCATTTACTATCCACTATCTAAATAGTGGTCTATTTGCCACTTAAGGCCACAAATTTACAAAGCCATATCACATAGATGCTTCAATAAATAGTAAGCAACTTTCACATTCAATGCGATTCAATCCTTTTGTCAAATTAAACACGCAGACAATCAAATTAGTTCACGGAAACTTACCACATGCTTAATCACATATCAACGTCACAGAATATAATATTAAAATATTATAAGAACTAGAATTTGTCGTCCTAAAACACTGTTCTGACTAGGGTGTAAATCAGACTGTTACAGATTGGCTTATCCCCTAGACTAGAACCTGAACCTGCTAGGAAGTTCACCGGTGTCGAGGTACCGGTCTGGTATTGGGGTCTAATGTTAATAGACACCCTTTGTGGATACACGTTTGGTTGTGCTTGGGTGTTTGTTGGCGTAAAGCCTGAATGATAAGCGGAGTCCTCGTTATCGTCCCCGGAATCAACCCTAGGGCTTTTTCCTTTTTCTAACCCTCCAGCTAGCATCTGGCTTAACTGGCTCATCATGTTTCTTTGAAATTCTAGTATCTAATTCTTTATATCTTGTTGAATTTTGGCCAATTTCTCTTGTATTTGTATTTGCATTTACTCTAATCTCTCCAACCTTTGGTCCATTTCTTTAGTCTTTGCTCGGTTACCGTAATAATGTTTGGTTGATAAGTTTTTTGTTGGTTTCTAGATTAACTCTGAAATGGTTTTAACCAATTAGGGTTTTTCCATGAAATTTAAATGCAAATGATGTGATGTAATGCAAATGCATGAAATGAATGCAAAGAGGCGTTAATTCTGATTCAATTTCATTTAGAAAACTTTACTAGAAAACAAAATTCTTAACATAAAATGGATTACAATTATGGCTTTGCCCTAATGCTCAAAGTTTTAACTTTCCAAAGCAATAAAGCTAACTCCTGACCTCGATCTGATTCTAGCTCATACTTCACGCTTAGTATGTCACCCTGAACTGCTAAAGTATGTAAATGATCAGCTACCTCACAAATCTGAGCCATGGCCTTGCCAATAATGTAATCTCTGTTCCTAACTTGATTCTAAGAATGGTGAAGCTATTCCTTCCAATGTTCCTGACTTACTTCAAGAAGCTCTACCTGGAGCTCACAGTTTTGTAATGTAGACTCTAGTTCTTCTATCTGTCCTTTCATTTCTCCAATCTTCTCAAACTTGCCCTCAATTCAACCGCATAATTATGATTTTTGTGCTGATGAAGTGATTTTTCAAGTTCTGCCACTCTAGCCTTTAATTCTCTTTTATCCCTTTGGGTTTCTAACAAACTCCTTTCTAGAGCCTCTTTCTGTGCATGAGCCTCTTGGAATTTTCTCTCCTACTGATCAGCTTTGGTTCTTTCTTCTTGGATCTCTTATCGCCATTGCTTTGACATTTTTCCCAATCCTGCGGTTCTCATCAATAGACGCAATTTCTTATAATCCATCTTCAAACGATCCAAATTTTCCTCGGCTTTATTCTTTCCTTTCCTTAATTTCTCGACCTCTAGCTTTTGAACATCAGCATCTAACCTTAAATGCATCTTCTCCTCCTCCAATTGTTCTATCTTCTTTTCAAGTTCTGAATTCCTCCTTTTGAAGTCTTGCTTAATGATTTCTAGTTCTGACAGGATCACTTGTAAGTACTCTTCCATCGGTCAAACGCCTTCTAAGTTCGGCTTGGGGACATTATCATTAACTCTTTTTGTAACATCCTAAAAATGGGCCTATGTATTTTTGATTTAATTATACGAAATGGCATGTCTTATGTATTATGAATGTATGGTGAACATTTTTGGAAACTTGGAAATGTTAAGTTTAAAAAGAGGAAAGTGAATATTTTTGGAAACTTGGAAATGTTAAGTTTAAAAGAGGAAAGAGAACATTTTTGGAAACCTACAAATGTAAGGAAATGTTTTAGAAATGTTAAGTTTAAAAGAGGAAACTAAAACAAGGTGGCATTAAGAAAATTAATAAAAGAAATTTGACACAAACATAGGCTTGTTTAAGTGGCTTGGAGGCACCACTTAAGGCCCAGGTAGGTGACGCCACAAGCTATG
This sequence comes from Gossypium rotundifolium, assembly GCA_025506655.1. Lineage (NCBI taxonomy): Eukaryota > Viridiplantae > Streptophyta > Magnoliopsida > Malvales > Malvaceae > Gossypium > Gossypium rotundifolium. Next base: position 11,204,736 of record CP106730.1, on the reverse strand, counting down.
CAAATGGGCCTAGGTTCGAGCAACGTGGGAAGCAAATAAGGGGTTTTATTTTGCTGCAAGGAGCAAGGGAGTTGGACGGCACCAAAGTACTTGGGAAGAGTTTTATTCTCTTTAAAATTCGGCTAAAGGATGTACTCAAGTGTGGATTAAATTCCTTTTATTTTAAGTGGATAAAAGAAGAGATAATTGTTGGGATTAATCTTATTAAGGTGATAATTAAAAGATAAAATTATCAAGATATGGAGAGTTGGCCAATTTAGGGGCACCTTGGATGGTATTTTCGGCTAATCATAGTGTAGGTGTGCTAAAAATTTTAACTCTCTCCTCATCTCTTCCTATAGCCGATTTTTCCATTTGCTTCTCCCTAGTTCTTTTTTTATTTCTTTTCTTTTGTCAAGCCGAATTCCTCTTCTCTCTAAAATAGCCATAGCCGAATCCCCTAGTAACTCTTTTCCCTCTCTTTTCTTTTGATAAACCGACAACACAGACTCCATCATAAGCCGATTTCTTGTTAAGTTCCAAAAGCTGAAAATTTGCTATTACCAAGACCATAGTTAAATCTCTGTGGGTTCAAACAAAGGAGCAGTCGACTTCAGTATTAAGGGTAAGAGCTAGTTATCATTCGAGTTTCATTCTTTAATTATAGACTTGTCAAAATCTAGGAACTAACCCAATGGTATTTCCATCTTGGCTGAATCTTGGAAGGTGGTTTCATGATATAGTAGTTATCGACTACAAAGAAGAGATCTTTTGGGACTTTCAAGGATCTAAGGTGAGTGAATCGGTCAAAAACCATTTATCATGTTTAAGTGATTAAAAATCAGATCTAATGTGTGAGTTTATAGGGATTTCGATAGATACCTAAGTCAAGAGATACATTCGGGATTCCAAATCGCAAGGTAAGCATTAATGTGCAATCGGCTATAACTATGTTTTGAAACCTAGATCTATTCCTTATTATTTTGAAAGCCGAAAAAAACTAACCTATGTAAAGATCTAGTGCTTGGCCGAATACAAGGAAGGAGAAATTCTTTTCTCGAAGGTACACCATAGGCCGCGTGTTCCCTAATTATTCTGTGAGTTTCGGGATTTGGAAATCGCAAGGTATGTGCCTAAATACAATCGGCCATAGGCCTGTTTTGATAACTAGATCTATTTCATAATTGTTAAAAAGTCGAAACTAACCTGTGGTATGATTTAATGTTTGTCCGAATGCAAGAAGGAATACAACAAAGTTTCGAAACTTGATTCTTAAGTCAATCGGCAACAAGGTAGGCTTTAAGTGTACAAATCCTACTAGGATTTGGTTTTATAGCCGAATAGGCTTTATGCTAACATATTAAGGTTGGCCGAATGTAGGGACTTGAGATCTAAGGCTTTAGATCGAATTTTCATGATTTAAGTGAACCGCTAAGTGTATCAGGTGTGTACCCCACACTACTTTTTAATAAGATTTATGGCAATAATTAATATGTGCATGTTTATAAGAATGTGAATATGGCTAAGGTACCATGTTATGGTACAAAGTACTTAGGTATGTTTTCCTACGCCTAGGATTATGTTTGTTATGACATACATATGACATTATAAGAATGTGAAATAAGAATTTGGCATGTTAATGCATGATATGTATGATATGGGGCATATGGGATATTATGAAAAGGGGAAGTGAATGTGGTGACCTAAGACCACGATATCTGAATGTGGTGACCTAAGACCACGATAATCTGAATGTGGTGAGCTAAGACCATGAATTTTATAAGGGCGATGAGCACGTCGACTGCAGCGATTGCCTTCGATGGTGTGTAGCGGATGGAGGGTTGACTTAGTAGTCTCCACGGTGTGCAGGATGGTACGGGTGATGTGTAGCGGATGGCATATAGGTTTGGGTTCGGGTTGCATCATTATGTTATATCTGCTATATAATTATGTATGTGATGTGGTAATATGCCTGAATCTATTTGGACATAGTGTTTGTGTACACATTGAGTCTGTTGACTCACCCCGTTGTGGGAACCTTTTTCAGGTGATGATCAGTAATGGACCGGGTCGGCAGGAGCTTAAAGGTGGCCATGCACAGCAAGGAATTTATTCAATTTGGATATTTATTTTATTAAGTACTTTGAATTTATTTCTTTTTTTTTTTTGGAATTATTTGATGTAATAAGGCCATAGTAGAACTACTTTACTTTGCTTTTATTTATTAAGCTTACAAACTTTTATTTATTAAAAGATTAAGTAAATTTATTTTAAAACAAAGCCTAAACGTTTTGTCACCTAAAGTAAGAGATTTTTAATAAAATGAACTTGTTTTCAACTCAAGCCCAACCCAAAACAATCTTTCTTTCAAAACACACAAGTTTTTCTTAAGTAACAAAAGAATTTGAAAAGGTTTACACCGGGGAACATACCAGATCTGGTCAAGGCTCGTGGGCCGGGTTTGGGTTATTTCAATTTGGTATCAGAGCCCGGTTCAAAACTCGGCCTTGAGGGCTTTTAGGGCCCAAAACGTTTTCTATCTTTTGAAAATGGACTTTTCTAAGAAATAAACAGGCTCTCTGGCATGGCACCTGAGTTTCCGACCCGCGGTCCACTAGGTAAGTACTTCTGACTTTTGAAGTGATTTGAATATGTGAAATGTATGGGCTTTTATGGCAACGTAGAATAGTGAACTAGGATCTGTTGAACCCTAGGACTAGTCTACTCAAAAACACAAGTACATAAGACTTAAGGACCATTAGACAAACCTGTGATTAAGTCGCCGAGCTAGGGTGTGGTAACTATTATGCGCATGTCTAGGAGTGGATTCAGTAAGAGCTTGGTATTTAAGCAGTCCTAGCGACTCACCTCCTCTTTACTCGAATCCTACCTGGTGCGTAGTAACCGTTCACCCTAACCAAGAGGACTTAATCACGGGCTAAACCCCTAACTAAAACCCAAAAGGGACTAGCCGTATTTTTATGGAAACCCTAGTTTTAAAATTTCTAAATTACCCTTTTGGTTTGAAAAGATTATTTTTATAAATTTTCCTGAAATATTTTCGATTTACAAATTTACTAAAATACCCCTAGTGGTAAAATTACAAAAATGCCCTTAGTTTATGAAATTTTCCAAATACCCACAGTTCCTATCAAATTTTCATTACTTTATAAAATGTTCAAAAACCCTAATTTGCAAAACATCAAAATACCCTAATTTTAGAAAAATTACGAAATTACCCCTACCCTACAAATTACTGAAATACCCCCGAGTTACAAAATTACCAGAATGACCCCCGATCTTCAAAAATTTCTGCAACAACACTGGTTTGGAAAATAAATTCTCAAAAATAACCCCCAAGTTTTGTAAATTCCAAAATATCCTTGATTTATTAAAATTTACAAATTTACCTAGGTTAAATACCAAAATACCCTCAGATTTTAAAATTTTCCAAAATACCCCCGGGAATGAAAAATTACCAGAATACCCTTATTGACAAAATCACCAAGGAACCTTATTTGACAAATTACGAAAATACCCTTGTAGGACAAATTACGAAAATACCACTGGGTAGTGAAAAAACAACAACAATAAAAACTACAACATTTCTCTGAATGAACGAAAGTTCATAATTGATTGATGGATGTATGAATGTAAAGACTGTGTGCATGTATGAATACGAAAGAACCACTCCTAAAATTCTTTTCATAAAACTTCTTCGTGGACAATCAGTGGAATAAGGGCTAATTCATAAAACTTTCTTAAATGAGATTAAAGCGAATCGTTAGATATGAGTTCTAGAGGACGCGGTCGTCATGGACGCGGTAGAGGAAGAATGACTGAAACACCCCACACCCGGCCCACAAGAATGGACCGGATCTGGTATGTTCCTAAAGTAAACCGGTTTCAAACATTTTCGTTACTTAGAGAAAATTTGTAAAATATTTAGAAAAATGTTGTTGTGAATTGGGCTTAGGTTGTAAACCCATTTATTTATACTTGTAAACCCATTTAATTAAATACATCCAAAATAGTTCTTAGCATAAAACTTAATAGTAAAGCAAAAATAAAAAGAAATCCACTGGGCCTTATGGCCTTATTACATCAAGTAAAACCCAAAATAAAATAAAAGTAAAAAGTCCAAACTAAATAAAATCTCCGAATGTAGCATGGCCACCTCAACGCTCACCGGCCCGGTCACATCCTTTGTTCATCACCGAAAATAGTTCCCACAATGGGGTGAGTCAACAGACTCAATGTGCACACAATACTAACATTCAACAAATCGGGCATTCATGTTCAAATCATCGATCCATATAAAATGAAATTATGATGCAACCCAAACCCAATCCTAATGGTCCATCCGCTACACACCACCGTACACGCCATTTACACCGTGGGGACTACTAAGTCAACCTCCATCCGCTACACACCATCGAAGGCATTCGCCCATATATGTTGTGTCATTAGACACTATAGTCAAATTTATACGTTGTGTCATTAGACACTATATTCAAATATTGTAACCGGTTACCAAATTTCGCAATGTGACCGTAGTCAACATATTTCATTGGTGAGACCAAGTCAACACCTTCGTTGGTGAGACCAAGTCAACACCTATTCTCCCCCTTTCACATAAATCCGAATGCCCCAAAAATTTATATATTATGCATAACTTAATTTCATGTTCACATACATATATTCGCATGTTATAAAATAACATATTTCACAATCCTATCGAAGTAGGAAACGTGCACTGGTACTTTTGCCACATTTGTGGTACATAGCCACATTCACATTCTTATTCATATTTATATATTAAAATAATAGCCATAAAATATCGAAGGTTAGTAAGGGTACACACCGATTTTCTTATTAAGGTTCCTTGAGATCTCGAAAATCCCGATCTAACTTTAGATCTATTAATTCCTATATTCTACCACCAAATAAAACACATTAATAAACCCTTTTGGCTTAAAACAAAACCAAATCCTAGTAGGATTTGTAGAGAGACTCACCTTTGCCGATTTGGTGTTTATACAAATCCCAAAAACTTCGTTTTTCCTTTACTTGATATTCGGCCAACCTTGAATCTCAATATGGGTTAGTTTTCGGCTTTTTAATAATTAAAGAACTGATCTAGATAATCATACAAGCTTTGGCCAAATACTTTTAGGTACTTACCTTTTGGATCTTAAATCCTGAAATTCACCGAATAACTAGGGAACACGTGGCCTATGGTGTACCTTCGGGAAAAGAATTTCTTCTTCCATGATTCGGCCAAGATTAATAATCGAAATTAGTCTCTAAATTTCAATAAGTCTAGAATATAAAAGAATGGAAAACTAAACTTGGATCTTACCCTTATTTGAAGGAATCGATTGCACCTTTACTTCAACCTTCAGAGATTCGACTTAGAGACTTGATGAACAATCGACTATGATTCCCTTATGTATTTGGTTTCAAAGATGAAAGAAGAGAGGAATAATAGGCTTAGAAGGAAATCGGCTAGGAGGCTAAAAGAAAAGAAGAAAAGAATGGATGCTCAAGAAGAATATTTGGCGGAGGAAAAGAGAGGAGAATGAATAATGAATGGCCCTAGTCCCTCCTTTTATAGCCAATTTACTAGGCCAAAATCTTTTACTTGGCCACCACTCTTCCTTATTTTCCTAATTAAAGAATAATTCTTCATTTATCCACCTATTTAGCCGAATTTTAAAGAGAATTAAACTCTTCCCTTAAGAGTCCTTATGATCTTCTAATTAGCCAGTTTTAAAGACAATGAAACTCCTCTTTGCAAGCTTGTGCCGTCCACCTCTTGGGCTTCTAGAAGCAAAATAAAACTTATTTTATTTGCTTCTTATGTGACTCGAACTCAAGCCCAAAACCTTTTGCATGTGGGCCATTTTCTAAGACCTTAGGTGGCATCTTCAGGCCACTTTTCCAAGTCCGTTATTGGGTCAAATGTCATGTACTTTATATTTTAGGGTCACTTGGCCCTAAGTTCCCTTTGGGCTCTAAAATTCGACATTTCGGGGTCATTTTAAGTTTCCAAAAATTTTCAGCTGACTCAGATTTTCCAAGTTTCCAAAATGTTTAGTTTCCTATTTTGGCTTGGTTTCCAAAATGTTTAGTTTCCTATTTTGGTTTGGTTTCCAAAATGTTTAGTTTTCTATATAAGTTTAGTTTCCAAAACTTAACATTTCTAAAGCATTTCCTTACATTTCCATACATCTCCTTACATTTCCATACATTTCCATACATTTCCATACATTTCCTTACATTTCCATATATTTCCATACATTTCCATACATTTCCATACATTTCCTTACATTTCCTTTCATTTCCTTACATTTCCTTTCATTTCCTTTCATTTCCTTTCATTTCCTTACATTCTCAGGTTTTCGAAATCATTTCAAATTCCAAAACACATAAAACATGTCTTTTCGCACAATTTGGCCAAAATGCATAGGCCCTTTTCAGATGTTACGCTTCTACCCCTTAAAATAATTTTGTCCTCGAAATTACTTACTATCGCTCATCCGCATCTAACTCACTACACTATGCTATTCTTTGCTCTCGATCTCAAAGAACTATCATACTTTCTAGGCACATTCTCTAAGTTCCCATCCCTTAGAACTCATTTCTAACGTCGCGATTTAATCGATTAAGAAGTTTTATGTATTAAAAAATTTTGTTTCACCGATTAACCGCAAGAAGTTTTATGGAAAGAATTTTTACAAGTGGTTCTTTCAGATTCATACATGCACACAGCTTTTCATTCGTTCACACATCCATCAAACAATTATGAACCTTAGTTCATTCGGAGAAACGTTGTAGTTTTTTTCATTTGTTGTTTTTCCACTACCCGGGGTATTTTCGTAATTTGTCCTATAGGGTATTTTGTAATTTGTCAAAATAAGGTTCCTTGGTGATTTTGTCACAAGGTATTTTTGGTCCTTTTAAGTTCACTGGTATTTTGGAAAATTTTTAAAATCCGAGGGTATTTCAAAAATTTTTGACATTGGGGTATTTTGGTAATTTTTCCACAAATCGGGTAAATTGTAAAATTTTAATAAATCGGGATATTTCGAAGTTGCAAAACTTTGAGGGTTCTTTTGAGAAATTTATTTTCCAAAGACGATGAAGTTACAAAATTTTGGAAATTAGGGTCATTTTGGTAATTTTGTAAGTTAAGGGCAATTTTGTAATTTTCCAAAATCAAGGTATTTTGATATTTTACAAATTAGGGTTTTGAATGTTTATAAAATAATGAAATTTTGGTAAAGTCATTGAGTAGTTGAACATTTTATAAACCAAGGGCATTTTTGTAATTTTACCACTAAGGGTATTTTAGTAAATTTGTAAATCGAAATATTTTAGGAAAATTTATAAAATATTCTTTTCAAATCAAGAGGGTAATTTAGAAATTTTAAAATTAGAGTTTCCATAAAAATACTGCTAGTCACTTTGGGTTTTAGTTATTGGATTTAGCCCGTGACTAAGTCCTCTTGGTTAGGGTGAATGGTTACTACGCACTGTAGGATTCGAGTAAAGAGGAGGTGAGTCACTAGGACCGCTTAAATACCAAGCTCTTCTTGAATCCACTCCTAGACATCGCAACAGATTAGACACCCTAGCTCGGTGACTTAATCATAGGTTTGTTTGATTAGGCATTTAAGTCTTATGTAATTGTTGGGGTAACTAGTCCTAGGGTTCAAGTACTTAATCTCTATTCTACGTTCCATTCCATTTCTACCCTTCTACAAATCATAATATAAATCACACAATGGATAGAAGTACTTACACGGTGGATCATGGGTTTGAGACTTAGGTGCCATGCCGAAGCTTTGCTTATTTTCAAAGAAAATCATTTGGCTCGCTTTGAAAATGTTTTGGGCCTTAGCCCACGTGTAGAGAGTTTAAAATCTGGCTCGATACCAAACTAAAACACCCCACACCCTACCCATGAGAATGGACCAGGATCTGGTATGTTCCTAAAGTAAACCTGTTTCAAACATTTTCACATTTAGAGAAAATTTGTAAAATATTTAGAAAATGTTGTTGTGAATTGGGCTTAGTTGTAAACCCATTTATTTATACTTGTAAACCCATTTAATTAAATACATCCAAAATAGTTCTTAGCATAAAACTTAATAGTAAAGCAAAAATAAAAGAAATCCATCGGGCCTTATGGCCTTATTACATCAAGTAAAACCCAAAATAAAATAAAAGTAAAAAGTCCAAACTAAATAAAATCTCCGAATGTAGCATGGCCACCTCAACGTCTCACCGCCCTATTCAATCATTGTTCATCACCGAAAATAGTTCCCACAACGGGTGAGTCAATGCAGACTCAATGTGCACACAATACTAACATTCAACAAATCGGGCATTCATGTTCAAATCATCGATCCATATAAAATGAAATTATGATGCAACCCAAACCCAATCCTAATGGTCCATCCGCTACACACCACCCATACCTGCCATTTACACCGTGGGGACAACTAAGTCAACCCTCCATCCGCTACACACCATCGAAGGCATTCGCCCATATACGTTGTGTCATTAGACACTATAGTCAAATTTATACGTTGTGTCATTAGACACTATATTCAAATATTGTAACCGAAGTTACCAAATTTCGCAATGTGACCGTAGTCAACATATTTCATTGGTGAGACCGAAGTCAACACCTTCGTTGCTGAGACCGAAGTCAACACCTATTCTCCCCCTTTCACATAAATCCTGAATGCCCCAAAAATGTATATATTATGCATAACTTAATTTCATGTTCACATACATATATTCGCATGTTATAAAATAACATATTTCACAATCCTATCAGAAGTAGGAAACGTACCTGGGTACTTTTTGCCACATTTGTGGTACATAGCCACATTCACATTCTTATTCATATTTATATATTAAAATAATAGCCATAAAATATCGAAGGTTAGTAAGGGTACACACCTGATTTGCTTATTAAGGTTCCTTGAGATCTCGAAAATCCCGATCTAACTTTAGATCTATTAATTCCTATATTCGGCCCACCAAATAAAACACATTAATAAACCCTTTTGGCTTAAAACAAAACCAAATCCTAGTAGGATTTGTAGAGAGACTCACCTTTGCCGATTTGGTGTTTATACAAATCCCAAAAACTTCGTTTTTCCTTTACTTGATATTCGGCCAACCTTGAATCTCAATATGGGTTAGTTTTCGGCTTTTTAATAATTAAAGAACTGATCTAGATAATCATACAAGCTTTGGCCAAATACTTTTAGGTACTTACCTTGTGGATCTTAAATCCCAAAATTCACCGAATAACTAGGGAACACGTGGCCTATGGTGTACCTTCGGGAAAAGAATTTCTTCTTCCATGATTCGGCCAAGATTAATAATCGAAATTAGTCTCTAAATTTCAATAAGTCTAGAATATAAAAGAATGGAAAACTAAACTTGGATCTTACCCTTATTTGAAGGAATCGATTGCACCTTCACTTCAACGTTCGGAGATTCTACTTAGAGACTTGATGAACAATCGGCTATGATTCCCTTATGTATTTGGTTTCAAAGATGAAAGAAGAGAGGAATAATAGGCTTAGAAGGAAATCGGCTAGGAGGCTAAAAGAAAAGAAGAAAAGAATGGATGCTCAAGAAGAATATTTGGCGGAGGAAAAGAGAGGAGAATGAATAATGAATGGCCCTAGTCCCTCCTTTTATAGCCGAATTTACTAGGCCAAAATCCTTTACTTGGCCACCACTCTTCCTTATTTTCCTAATTAAAGAATAATTCTTCATTTATCCACCTATTTAGCGAATTTTAAAGAGAATTAAACTCTTCCCTTAAGAGTCCTTATGATCTTCTAATTAGCCAAGTTTTAAAGAGAATGAAACTCCTCTTTGCAAGCTTGTGCCATCCACCTCTTGGGCTTCTAGAAGCAAAATAAAACTTATTTTATTTGCTTCTTATGTGACTCGAACTCAAGCCCAAAACCTTTTGCATGTGGGCCATTTTCTAAGGCCTTAGGTGGCATCTTGAGCCACTTTTCCAAGTCCGTTATTGGGTCAAATTTCATGTACTTTATATTTTAGGGTCACTTGGCCCTAAGTTCCCCTTTGGGCTCTAAAATTTGACATTCCGGGTCATTTTAAGTTTCCAAAATTTTCAGCATGACTCAGATTTTCCAAGTTTCCAAAATGTTTAGTTTCCTATTTTGGCTTGGTTTCCAAAATGTTTAGTTTCCTATTTTGGTTTGGTTTCCAAAATGTTTAGTTTTCTATTTTGGTTTGGTTTCCAAAATGTTTAGTTTCCTCTTTGGCTTGGTTTCCAAAATGTTTAGTTTCCTCTTTTGGCTTGGTTTCCAAAATGTTCACTTTCCTAATTTACTTGGTTTCCAAAATGGTCACTTTCCTATTTTAGTTTAGTTTCCAAAACTTAACATTTCTAAAGCATTTCTTACATTTCCATACATCTCCTTACATTTCCACATTTCCATACATTTCCATACATTTCCATACATTTCCTTACATTTCCATACATTTCCATACATTTCCATACATTTCCATACATTTCCTTACATTTCATTTCATTTCCTTACATTTCCTTTCATTTCCTTTCATTTCCTTTCATTTCCTTACATTCTCAGGTTTCCGAAATCATTCCAAATTCCAAAACACATAAAACATGTCTTTTCGCACAATTTGGCCAAAATGCATAGGCCCTTTTCAGGATGTTACAATGACTGTGTTAGAACTCGTTAGATCGGGTCAAGGGTCTGACAATGAGTTACCACCACCACCACCACCCCCAACTGTTGGTGACGAGCAGCAAGCTCAGACGGGGGATGATGCTGTATCGCAGGCTATGCTTGTAACATCCCGGATTAGGGCCAATGCACTATGACTAAAATTTTATGAAATAGTATGCCTTATGTGTTGTGAATGTGTTGTGTGCATTTAGAAACTAGGAAATGTAAGGAAATGTAAGGAAATGTAAGGAAATGTAAGGAAATGTAAGGAAATGTAAGGAAATGTAAGGAAATATAAGGAAAAGAAAGGAAATGAAAGGAAATGTAAGGAAATGTAAGGAAATGAAAGGAAATGTAAGGAAATGTAAGGAAATGTAAGGAAATATAAGGAAATGTAAGGAAATATAAGGAAATGTAAGGAAAATGTGACAAAATCGGGCTTGGAAAATGGCACGAGACGCCACTGTGGCTCGGAAATGATGCCATATACTAGGATAACTTGGGCCTAGTATGGCCACATGAAGCCCAAAATAATGGGTTAAAATTCGGCACTCCTAAGGCAAGGAGTTGGACGGCACAAGGCTAGACTTTAGGAGTTTAAGTTGAAGTTAAATTCTTTTGGAATTTCGGCTAAGGTAGGAAAAGAGTGATAGCCAAGTAGGGGACTCTTTAGGCTTAGTTAAGTTGAAGTCAAATTCTTTTGGAATTTCGGCTAAGGTAGGAAAAGAGTGATGGCTAAGTAGGGGACTTTCTAGGCTTAGTAATTTGGGCAAGAAAGGGAAAAGTAGGGCCATTATTCTTTTCTCTTTAAAGCCTCTGCCAAATTCTCTTCTCTTCCTCTCTTATTTGGTCAAAAGCCAAAGCAAGTTCCTCCCAAGCCATTACTGAATTTCCTTCTCTCAAATTCTTTTTTTCAACTCTTCCTCTAGCCGAATCTTCATCATCAACTCTCTTTTTCTTTTCACAACTCACCAAAAGCCAAAATAAGCCTTTTTCTAGCAATAATCGATTATTAATGAAAAACCACCATAGCCGAATTTCTCTAAGCCTCAAAACCAAATCTACAAGGATGGTTTAGTTTCCCGAAGGTGCACCATAGGCCGCATGTTCCTTAGTGATTCGGTAAGTTTTGGGATTTCTTTTTTTTTTGCGATTTCTTCCTTTCTTTTCATCAAGATCTAATCCGAATTGATTGTCTAAGCCAATCAACATCTCTTCTTTAGCCCTAGAAGTCAAATCCTGCTTTACAATAAGCCAGAAGTGCCGATTTTGGAAAAGCCGAAGGTGAGTAATTAATGGTAGGTGGCCGAATGGTCCTTTTCTATTCTTTTCTTTTTGGCTGAATGCCATATGGGCTAGGTTAGTGGTGATTTTTGGTTTATTGAATATATGAAGGATGACCAAATGTAGGTAAAAATTGAGGTGACTTTGGCTTTTGGGAAGAAAGTCGATAGTGGTATACAAGGATTTCGGGATTTCAAAATCACAAGGTAAGCACATAGGTACATTCGGCCAAGGTCTATTAGTGATTTAAGATCTATTTCTTAATTATTCAAAAGCCGAAAACTAACCCTTAAGTGATCTAATGCTAGCCGATTACAAGGTAGAAGGATTTCACCATTTCGGGATTTGATTTTTAATCCAATCGGCACCAAGCTAAGAATTTGATTACAACAATCCTACTAGGATTTGGATTTATAGCCGAATGGCTTTTTACTAACATGTTAGGGTTGGCCGAATATAGGAATTAAAGATCTAAAGCAATAGAACGAGTTTTCGAGATTTCAGTAAATTCGATAAGTATATCAGGTGTGTACCCCACACTACCTTTTAATAAGATTTATGGCAATAATTAATATGTGCATGTTTATAAGCATGTGAATATGGCTAAGGTACCATGTTATGGTACAAAGTGCTTAGGTATGTTTTTCTACTCCTACTAGGAATATGAATATATGTTACTTTTAACATGTGAAAAGTGATAAGAATGTGAAATAAGAATTTGGCATTTTAATGCATGTTATGTATGATTTGGGGCATATGGGTTATATAAAAAGCGGAAGTAGAAGTGGTGACCTAAGACCACGATGTGGTGACCTAAGACCACGATAACTGAAAGTGGTGACCTAAGACCACAAAATCTAAATTTGGTGACCTAAGACCATGAATTTTATAAGGACGATGAGCATGTCGACTGCAGCGACTACCTTCGATGGTGTGTAGCGGATGGATGGTTGACTTAGTAGTCCCCACGGTGTGCAGGATGGTACAGGTGGTGTGTAGCGGATGACATATAGGTTTGGGTTCGAGTTGCATCATATTGTTTAAATGCTTTATGAACATGTATGAGATTGTATGCCTGAAATATTAAATTTTAGTGTTGGATACACATTGAGTCTGTTTGACTCACCCCTTTGTGGGATTACTTTTCAGGTGACGGCCAGTGATGGACCGGGCCGACAGATGCTTAAGGATGGCCATGCCCAGCAAGAAGTTTATTTATTTTTTTATTTGGATTATTTTATTTTAAGTATTTTGAATTTAAATTTTGAGAATTATTTGATGTAATAAGGCCATAGTTGGATTACTTTATTTTTCTTTTATTTGCTATGCATGAATTTTTATCAAGTAAAGATTAAGTAAATCTATTTTAAAACAAAGCCCAAACGTTTTGTCACCTAAAGTAAAGGATTTTTAACAATGAATTAAACTTTTTTTCAACTCAAGCCCAAACCAAAACAATCTTTCTTTCAAAACACACAAGTTTTTCCTAAGTAACAAAAGAATTTGAATCGGTTTACACCGGGAACATACCAGATCCGGTCAAAGCTCGTGGGCCGAGTTTGGGGTGTTTCAATTTGGTATCAGAGCCCAGTTTTAAACTCTCAACCTTGAGTTTAAGGCCCAAAACATTTTCAAAGTTAAGCCCAAAAAGAATTTTTGTGAATTAAGGAGGATTTTCTGGCATGGCCCACTAAGTCTCCGACCCGAAGTCCACCAGGTAAGTACTCCAATCTTTTGTGTGATTTATATTATGATTTGTAGAAGGGTAGAAATGGAATGGAACATAGAATAGAGATTAAGTACTTGAACCCTAGGACTAGTGTACCTCAACAAAAACATAAGACTTAAATGCCTAACTAAACAAACCCATTATTAAGTCGCCGAGTTAGGGTGTGGCAACCATGGTATGCATGTCTAGGATTGGTTTCGGTGGGAGCTTGGTATTTAAGCAGTTCGCGTGACTCACCTCCTCTCCACTCGAATCTTACCTGGTGCGTAGCCTCGGTTCACCCTAACCAAGAGGACTTATACACGAGCTAAACCCCTAACTAAAACCCGAAAGGGACTAGCCATATTTTTATGGAAACCCTAGTTTTAAAAAGTCAACAAACTACCCTTTTGAAATCTTTAAAATTATTATTTTTTCAGAAAAACTTTCAAGAATTTTTTATTTACAAAATTACCTAAATACCCTTAGTGGTAAAATTACAAAAATGCCCTTGATTTTTCCAAAATTACCATACTACCCCCGATTTCAATAATAACTTCTGATTTTGCAAAAATGTTCAAAAAAACTTTACAAAATATCAAAGACACCCAGATTTGGAAAAAAATTTACGAAATTACCCCTGATTTGCAAAATTACCGAATTACCCCTAACCTATACAAATGACCAAAATACCCTCAGTAAAGAAAATTATCGAAGTACCCTCAAATTAGAAATCTTTAAAAATACCCTTATTTTGAAAAGCCACCAGGAATCATATTTTTGCAAAAAATTACCGAAATGACCCTGGCTTGTGAAATTACAAAATACCCCTAGTGTATAAATTACCATTTTACCCTTGAAATTTTTCCAGCAAGTATTTTAATTTTGTAAAATATCAAAAATCTCTATTTTGCAACATTTTCAAATACCCTAATTTGAGAATTTCCAAAATACCCCTATAGGATAAAATTACGAAAATACCCCTAGGTAGTGGAAAACAACAAACAATGACAAATACAACATTTCTCTGTAATGAACGCAAGTTCATGTGTGTGACTAAATGAATAATGTGAGACTGTATGAATCGAAAGAACTACTTCCTAGAACTATTAAACATAAAATTGTTCATGGTTAATCAAGTAGAGCATCGGGCTGTGTTGGATTGTGCAGCCAAACGAATGGAGTTAAGGACCCCAGAGGATGGAGTGATAGTTATGATAGGAGAAAGATGAAACTACTTGTCTAACGTAGTTTCGGCTTTAAAGGCTGATAAGATGGTTCGGAAGGGGTGTAAGGCGTTCTTGGCTTTCATTAGTACTTTGGATACGAAATAAGGGGGAGTTAGTGGAGTTAGAACTGTAAGGGAATTTGAGGATGTCTTTCCGAGGAATTACCCGGAATACCCCCGGACAGGGAGGTGGAATTTGGAATACCCTTCATTGCCTTATTTGCTATAGAGTTAGTTCATTCTTGTAATGCTAGTGAAGTACATGAAACCTTGGATGTGAATTTTTGTAGGAAATGTGTTAGTTTTAAGATCAGAGTGCGCAGCAGTAGTGTAGTGTGGTGAGTTAAGATGTAGGATTTTTCGTTAATAAGTAATTTCGAGGACGAAATTATTTTAAGGGGGTAGAACTGTAACATCTCGAATTAGGGCCTATGCACTATGACTAAAATTTTATGAAATAGTATGCCTTATGTGTTGTGAATGTGTTGTGTGCATTTAGAAACTAGAAAATATAAGGAAATGTAAGGAAATGAAAGGAAATGTAAGGAAATGTAAGGAAATGAAAGGAAATGTAAGGAAATGTAAGGAAATGTAAGGAAATGTAAGGAAATGTAAGGAAATATAAGGAAATGAAAGGAAATGAAAGGAAATGTAAGGAAATGTAAGGAAATGAAAGGAAATGTAAGGAAATGTAAGGAAATGTAAGGAAATGTAAGGAAAATGTGACAAAATCGGGCTTGGAAAAATGGCCCGGAGATGCCACTTAGGGCTCTGGAAATGACGCCATATGCTAGGATAACTTGGGCCAAGTATGGCCACATGAAGCCAAAAATAATGGGTTAAAATTTGACACTCCTAAGGCAAGGAGTTGGATGGCACAAGGCTAGACTTTAGGAGTTTAAGTTGAAGTCAAATTCTTTTGGAATTTCAGCTAAGGTAGGAAAAGAGTGATAACCAAGTAGAGGACTCTCTAGGCTTAGTTAAGTTGAAGTCAAATTCTTTTGGAATTTCGGCTAAGGTAGGAAAAGAGTGATGGCCAAGTAGGGGACTCTTTAGGCTTAGTAATTTCGGCAAGAAAGGGAAAAGTAGGGCCATTATTCTTTTCTCTTTAAAGCCTCTGCCAAATTCTCTTCTCTTCCTCTCTTATTTTGACAAAAGTCGAAAGCAAGTTCCTCCTAAGCCATTGTCAAATTTCCTATCATCTTTCCTACCCTCTCTCAAATTCTTTTTTTCAACTTTTCCTCTAGCCGAATCTTCATCATCAACTCTCTTTTTCTTTTCACAACTCACCAAAAGCCGAATATAAGCCTTTTTCTAGCAATAGCTGATTATTAATCAAAAACCACCATATCCAAATTTCTCTAAGCCTCAAAACCAAATCTACAAGGGTGGTTTAGTTTCCCGAAGGTGCACCATAGGCCGCATGTTCCTTAGTGATTCGGTAAGTTTTGGGATTTCTTTTCTTTGCGATTTCTTCCTTTCTTTTCATCAAGATCTAATCCGAATCGATTGTCTAAGCCAATCAACATCTCTTCTTTAGCCCTAGAAGCTGAATCCTGCTTTACAATAAGCCAGAAGTGCCGATTTTGGAAAAGCTGAAGGTGAGTAATTAATGGTAGGTGGCCAAATGGCCCTTTTCTATTCTTTTCTTTTTGGCCGAATGCCATATGGGCTAGGTTAGTGGTGATTTTTGGTTTATTGAATATATGAAGGATGCCCGAATGTAGGTAAAAATTGAGGTGACTTTGGCTTTTGGGAAGAAAGTCGATAGTGGTATACAAGGATTTTGGGATTTCAAAATCACAAGGTAAGCACATAGGTACATTCGGCCAAGGTCTATTAGTGATTTAAGATCTATTTCTTAATTATTCAAAAGCTGAAAACTAACCCCTTAAGTGATCTAATGCTAGCCGATTACAAGGTAGAAGGATTTCAATGTTTCGCGGTTTGATTTTTAATCCAATCGGCACCAAGGTAAGAATTTGATTACAACAATCCTACTAGGATTTGGATTTATAGCCGAATGGCTTTTTACTAACATGTTAGGGTTGGCCGAATATAGGAATTAAAGATCTAAAGCAATAAAACGAGTTTTTGGGATTTCAGTAAATTTGATAAGTATATCAGGTGTGTACCCCACACTACCTTTTAATAAGATTTATGGCAATAATTAATATATGCATATTTATAAGTATGTGAATATGGCTAAGGTACCATGTTATGGTACAAAGTACTCAGGTACATTTTCCTACTCCTACTAGGAATATGAATATATGTTACTTTTAACATGTGAAAAGTGATAAGAATGTGAAATAAGAATTTGGCATTTTAATGCATGTTATGTATGATTTGGGGCATATGGGTTATATAAAAAGGGGAAGTAGAAGTGGTAACCTAAGACCACGATGTGGTGACCTAAGACCACGATAACTGAAAGTGGTGACCTAAGACCAGGAAATCTGAATGTGGTGACCTAAGACCACGAATTTTATAAGGGCGATGAGCACGTCGACTGCAACGACTGCCTTCGATGGTGTGTAGCGGATGGAGGGTTGACTTAGTAGTCCCCACGGTGTGCAGGATGGTACGATTGGTGTGTAGCGGATGGCATATAGGTTTGGGTTTGGGTTGCATCATATTGTTTAAATGCTTTATGAACATGTATGAGATTGTATGCCTGAAATATTAAATTTTAGTGTTGGTTACATATTGAGTCTGTTTGACTCACCCCTTTGTGGGATTACTTTTCAGGTGACGACCAGTGATGGACCGGGCCGGTAGATGCTTAGGGATGGCCATGCCCAGCAAGAAGTTTATTTTTTTTATTTGGACTATTTTATTTTAAGTATTTTGAATTTAAATTTTGGGAATTATTTGATGTAATAAGGCCATAATTGGATTACTTTATTTTTCTTTTATTTGCTATGCACGAATTTTTATCAAGTAAAGATTAAGTAAATCTATTTTAAAACAAAGCCCAAACATTTTGTCACCTAAAGTAAAGGATTTTTAACAATGAATTAAACTTGTTTTCAACTCAAGCCCAACCCAAAATAATCTTTCTTTCAAAACACACAAGTTTTTCCTAAGTAACAAAAGAATTTGAATCAGTTTACATTGGGGAACATACCAGATCCGGTCAAGGCTCGTGGGCCGGGTTTGGGGTGTTTCAATGCTGCAAGTTCTGGAAATGGTGGCTAGTACTGGAGGGAATATGGGAGCTCAAAAATCTATACCCGAGTGACTTCGAGCCAACGGAGCTGAGGTGTTCCGTGGAGTGACTGGTGTGGCACCCAGTACAGCTGAATACTGATTGGAAGCAACCGAGCGCATTATGGATGAGCTCTATCTAACCCCTAAAGAGAAGTTGAAAGGAATGGTGGCACTGTTATGCGATGAAGCGTATCAATGGTGGTTAACAGTTCGGGATGGTGCCACAGCTGAGGATCTAACCTGGGAATATGTTAAGGCGGCATATCAGAAGAAATATGTCGGCACACATTATATTGATGAGTAGAGGAAGGCATTTTTGGGGTTGATTCAAGGGAACAAGTCAGTAGCAGTATGAAGCTGAATTTTTGAGGTTAAGCCGATATGCTCGAGGAGTAGTAACTACAAAGCATGAACGGTGTGTTCGGTTCAAAGACGGTTTAAGGGATGACCTAAGGTTATTGATTGCTCCACATTAGGAGCGGGAGTTTTCTGCGTTGGTGGAAAAGGCTAAGGTAGCTGAGGGAATCAAGGACTCGGTTAAGCAGAGCTCTGATAGGAATAGACCCAAGAGGGGTTATGGGTCGTCAGGATCATCGAGAAATTTACAGAAAAGGCCCATAGCTGATGGACCGCGGGGTCAGCAAGTTGGTACAGGAGGGCAGTATCGTCCTTATGATCAGTGTGGGAAGAAACACTTAGGCGAATGCTGGAAGAAGACAGTGGGTGTTTGGATGTGGGTCAAAGGACCATATGATCAAGGATCGCCCAAAGAGACTAGATGAAAAGCAACCAAGCAGACTCAATGTTAATCAGTGGTAGAGGGGACAAAGACCTCAACGAGGTCGTGGTCTGAATAATCGAGGAAATGGTACTGGTAGAGGACGTGGAACACCAGGCTGAGGTGCTGCTAATACTGAGACAAGGCATCCGGGTTTGGTTTATGTGGTTTGCCGTAGGGAGGATGGAGACGCGTCGGACGTCATAACTAGTACAGTCCTCATTCATGGAAAGCCCTATTTTGCTCTTATTGATGTGGGCTCGACCCATTCTTATGTTGCCTGTAGTGTAGTTGAAACACTAGGCCTAGACTCTGAACTTTCTAATAGGGAGATGACTGTAGTAAGCCCATTAGGCCAAACTATAGTGGTGGATAAGATCTTTCGAGTGTATCCTAGAAATTGTGGAGTGAGCTTTCTGCTAACTTAATGGAGTTACCCTTCGGAGAATTTGACCTCATACTTGGTATGGATTGGTTAGTAGAGCACCGGGCCGTGTTGGATTGTGCGGCTAAACGAATGGAACTAAGGACCCGGAAGATGAAGTGGTAGTAATGATAGAAGAAAGAAAAAACTACTTGTCTAACGTAGTTTTGGCATTGAAGGCGGAGAAGATGGTTCGTAAAGGGTGCAGGGCATTCTTAGCCTTTGTAAGTGCGTTAGATGGAAAGGAAGGAGGTGTCAGTGGAGTTAGAACTGTAAGGGACTTTGACGATGTGTTCCCAGAGGAATTACTAGGAATACCCCCAGATAGGGAGGTAGAGTTTGGAATTGACCTGCTGCCGGGTACAGCTCCTGTGTCAATTGCCCCGTATAGAATGGCACCAAAGGAGTTGGTTGAGCTTAAGGCTCAAATCCAAGAACTGCTTGATCGTGGGTGTATTTGACCCAGTGTGTCTCCATGGGAAGCACCAGTCCTGTTTGTAAAGAAGAAGGACGGAACTATGCGTATGTGCATAGACTATCATCAATTAAATAAGCTGACCATCAAGAACAAGTACCCCTTGCCAAGGATAGACGACTTGTTCGATCAGCTTAAGGGGGCGACAGTGTTCTCAAAGATCGACTTAAGGTCTGGATATCATCAGTTGAAGGTGAAGGAGGCGGATATCCATAAGATAGCCTTTAGGACAAGATATGGTCACTATGAGTTTGTGGTAATGCCGTTCGGGTTGACAAATGCCCCAGCCGCGTTCATAGATATGATGAACCGGGTGTTTCAACCTTACTTGGATAGGTTCGTCGTGGTGTTCATTGATGATATCCTCGTTTACTCCAAGACTGAGGAGGAGCATGATGAGCATCTCCGGATTGTGTTGCAAATATTGAGGGAGAAGAAGCTTTATGCCAAATTCAGCAAGTGTGAATTTTGGCTTAGGGAAGTTGCTTTCTTAGAACACGTGGTGTCTGCTGAAGGAATAAGGGTGGATCCTAAGAAGATTGAAGCAGTGTTGGATTGGAAACCACCTAAGTCGGTGGCAGAGATTCGTAGTTTTGTGGGATTGGTAGGCTATTAGTGAAGGTTTGTAGAAGGATTTTCGTCAATAGCCGCGCCTTTAAAAAAGTTGTTGAGGAAGGAAGTACCCTTCGTATGGTTGGATAAGCAGTGGGAGAGCTTTGAAAAGCTTAAGAAGGTATTAACGGAAGCTCCAGTCTTGATTTAGCCAGAGGCAGAAAAGGATTTTACGGTGTATTGTGACGCTTCCCATATAGGTTTGGGTTGCGTATTGATGCAAGACGGAAAGGTAGTCGCATATGCGTCCCGATAGTTGAGGCCACATGAGGTGAACTACCCAGCGCATGACTTGGAATTAGCAGCAGTGGTCTTCGCTCTTAAAGTATGGAGGCACTACCTTTATGGCGAAAAGTCGACGATCTACACAGACCACAAGAGTCTCAAGTACCTATTCACTCAGAAAGAGTTAAACTTGAGGCAGCGAAGATGGGTTGAATTACTGAAGGACTATGACTGTTCGATAGAATATCACTCAGGCAAAGCGAATGTAGTGGCAGATGCTCTAAGCCGAAAAGTTGTGTCGGATCTGAGGGCAATGTTCGTACACTTGAGTTTGTATGATGATGGAAGCCTGTTGGCATAGTTGCAAGTCAAGCCGACATGGTTGAATAAAGTGAAAGAGGGACAGTTGGTTGATGAGGACTTAAGTGCTAAGCTACAACAAGCGTAAAATGGGGAGTTGGAAGATTATGGCGTTAATGGCGAAGGAGTGTTGTGTTTCAAGAAAAGGTCTGTATGCCTAAGGATAAGAAACTTAGGCGAAGGATTCTTCAGGAGTCACATGGTAGCCCTTATGCTATGCATCCTGGAGGCACCAAGTTGTACAGAAACCTAAGGGAACAGTTTTGGTGGCCTGGTCTGAAAAAGGAAGTTACTAAACTCGTTGGCAAATGTCTGACGTGTCAGCAAGTTAAGGCTGAACACCAAGTTCCATCGGGACTGCTTCAGCCAATCGAGATTCTGCAGTGGAAGTGGGAAAGAATTACCATGGACTTCGTTAGTGGGCTTCCCCTTACGCCTACTAAGAAGGACTCGGTATGGGTAATAGTGGACCATTTGACCAAGTCCGTGTACTTTATCCCGATAATGGTTGATTATTCTCGGTTGAAATTGGCTAAATTATATGTGGTGGAAATTGTGAGGCTACATGGAGTACCGGTGTCTATCATTTCGGATAGAGACCCAAGATTTACGTCTCGGTTTTGGAGGGCACTTTATCAAGCTTTAGGCACTAAGTTGGATTTCACTACGGCCTTTCATCCACAGTCAGACGGGCAATCTGAACGGGTAATCCAAGTATTGGAGGATATGTTGAGGGGCTGTGTAATGGATTTCAGAGGAAGTTGGGAGGAATATTTACCCTTAGTGGAATTTGCCTACAACAACAGCTACCAGGCAAGTATTCGAATGGCACCTTATGAAGCGTTGTATAGTCGGAAGTGTCGGACTCCTACATGTTGGATGGAATTGGGGGAACGTCGAGTTTTGGGTCCAGAGTTAGTGGTAGAATCCGAAGAAAAGGTTGAGATAATTCGGGCACGGTTAAAGGAAGCATCCGATAGACAAAAGTCATACGTGGATCTCAAACGAAAGGAGATTGAATTTGATGTGGGAGACCAAGTATTTCTAAAGGTTTCACCTTGGAAGAAGGTGATGAGATTTGGTCGCAAAGGGAAGTTAAGTCCAAGGTTTATAGGACCCTATCGAGTGTTGAAGTGAGTTGGATTAGTGGCATACCAGCTAGAGTTGCCACCAGAGTTGCAGCAGATGCACGACGTATTCCATGTATCCATGCTACGTCGCTATCGATCGGAACCATCCCATGTAGTACCAGTTGAAGAAGTGGAGCTAAGGCCAGACTTATCCTACGAGGAAGAGCCGATTCAGATCTTGGAACGAGACATGAAAATATTACGGAGGAAGTCAGTTTCCCTAGTCAAAGTGTTGTGGCGCAATCATGGATCGGAGGAAGCTTCGTGGGAGCCAGAAGAGGCAATGCGACAGCAATACCCTCATTTATTTTAACCAAGCAATTTCGATGACAAAATTTATTTTAAGGGGGTAGAACTGTAACATCCTGAAAATGAGCCTATGTATTTTTGATTTATTTATACAAAATGGCATGTCTTATGTATTATGAATGTATGGTGAACATTTTTGGAAACTTGGAATTGTTAAGTTTAAAAAGAGGAAAGTGAACGTTTTTGGAAACTTGGAAATGTTAAGTTTAAAAGGGAAAGTGAACATTTTTTGAAACCTGAAAATGTAAGGAAATGTTTTAGAAATGTTAAGTTTAAAAGAGGAAACTAAAACAAGGTGGCTTTAAGAAAATTAATAAAAGAAATTTGACACAAACATAGGCTTGTTTAAGTGGCTTGGAGGCACCACTTAAGGCCCAGGTAGGTGACACCACAAGCTATGCAAATGGGCCTAGGTTCGAGGAACGTGGGAAGCAAATAAGGGGTTTTATTTTGCTGCAAGGAGCAAAGGAGTTGGACGGCACCAAGGTACTTGGGGAAGAGTTTTATTCTCTTTAAAATTCGGCTAAAGGGTGTGCTCAAGTGTGGATTAAATTCCTTTTATTTTAAGTGGATAAAAGAAGAGATAATTGTTGGGATTAATGTTATTAAGGTGATAATTAAAAGATAAAATTATCAAGATATGGAGAGTTGGCCAATTTAGGGGCACCTTGGATGGTATTTTCAGCTAATCATAGTGTAGGTGTACCGAAAATTTTAACTCTCTCCTCTTCTCTTCCTATAGCCAATTTTTCCATTTGCTTCTCCCTAGTTCTTCTTTTCTTTCTTTTCTTTTGTTAAGCCGAATTCCTCTTCTCTCTAAAATAGCCATAGCCGAATCCCCTAGTGACTCTTTTCCCTCTTTTTTCTTTTGATAAACTGACAACACAGACACCATCATCCTTAACCCCTCATCCTTCGGCATACAGACCTTGCCCTGAAAACATAGCACTCCATCGCTTTTTACACCATAGTCTTCCAACTCCCCATTTTGTACTTGTAGCAGCTTAGCACATAGTTCACCATCTAACAATTGTTTCTCTTTTACCTAACTTAGCCATGTTGGCTTCACTTGCAACTCCGCCAGCAAACTCCCATCATCATAGAGGCTAAGATGTGTAAACATCGCCCTCAAATCCGACACTACTTTCCTACTTAGGGCATCTGCCACAACATTTGCCTTGCCTAGGTGATACTCTATTGAGCAATCTTAATCTTTCAACAACTCCACCCATTTTCACTGTCTCAAATTCAGGTCCTTCTGAGTCAGCAAATACTTCAGACTCTTGTGGTCTGTGTAGATCACTGACCTTTCTCCATACAAGTAGTGCCTCCACACTTTTAGAGCGAAAACCATCGCCGCCAACTCCAGATAATGCGTCGAATAGTTAACGTCATGTGGCCTCAATTGCCGAGACGCATAAGCGACCACTTTCCCGTCTTGCATAAGGACACAACCCAATCCTATATGGAAAGCATCACAATATACCACAAAGTCCTTCCCTGCTTCCGGCTGAATCAAAACTGGAGCCTCTGTCAATACTTGCTTAAGCTTCTCAAAACTCTCCTGCTGCTTATCCATCCATACGAAAGGTACCTCATTTCTCAACAACTTCGTCAGAGGTGCTGCTATTGATGAGAACCCCTCAACAAATCTCCTGTAGTAGCCTGCTAGCCCCAAGAAACTACGAACCTCAACCACAGACTTAGGTGGTTTCCAATCCAATACTGCCTCAATCTTTCGAGGATCCACCCTTATCCCCTCGGTAGACACCACATGCCCTAAGAACGTAACTTCCTTCAACCAAAATTCGCACTTGCTGAACTTGGCATATAGCTTCTTTTCCCTTAACACTTGCAATACAACTCGGAGATGCTCATCATGTTCTTCCTCAGACTTAGAATACACTAGGATATCGTCTATGAACACAACAACAAACCGATCCAGGTAGGGTTGGAAAACCAAGTTCATCATGTCCATCAACGCAGCTTGGGGCATTTGTCAATCTGAACGGCGTTACCAAGAGCTCATAATGCCCGTACCTTGTCCAGAAAGCTGTCTTATGGATATCAGCCTCCTTCACCTTAAGTTGATGATATCCTGACCTTAGATCTATCTTCGAAAATATTGCGGTCCCCTTAAGCTGATTGAACAAGTCATCTATCCTTGGCAATGGATACTTGTTCTTGATGGTCAGCTTATTCAACTGCCGGTAATCTATACACATGCGCATAGTCCCATCTTTCTTCTTCACAAATAGGACCGGTGCTCCTCATATAGACACACTAGGTCGAATAAACCCACGATCGAGTAACTCTTGGATCTGGGCCTTGAGCTCTACCAACTCCTTTGGTGCCATTCAGTATGGAGCAATTGACACAGAGTCAGCACAGGCAAGAAGTCAATTCAACTCTACTTCTCCGTCCGGGGTAACCTGTGCAACTCCTCCGAAAGACATCCACAAATTCCCTTCATCGTTCTAACTCCTCCTACATACCGCTTTTAGCCTCTAAGGCATCGATCAACATCAGAAAAGCTACACACCCTTTTCTCACCATCTTCTCTGCCTTAAGGGCAGATACCACATTTGATAAGCAATCCCGTCTCTCGCTGAAACACCCCAAACCCAGCCTACAAGCCCTGACCGGATCTGGCATGCTTCTAGGAAAAACCATTCGAATCTTATTTACAACTTTGCTAATTTTTTTTTCGTGCTTTTGAAAACAGTTGATTTGGGTTGGGCTCGAATTTTAAAACCCGTGTTGATTAGGTGCTAAAACATTTAATATTTATACTTAAGAAAATAGACTTTAACTTTGAATTAATAAAATCGAGTCATACTTAGATAATTAAATATGCATGCTTAACAGTTCAAACCAAGGCCTTATTACATCAAATCAAAACCCAAATTAAATCCAAAGTACTTAAATTAAAACAAGTCCAAAATAAAATAAAACATATTCAGAGATGAGCATGGCCACCCTTGAGCTCCTCGCCGACCGGTCCATCACCGAGTGTCACCAAAAGTAATCCCACAATGGGGTGAGTCAAATGACTCAATGTGTACAACCAACACGTAACTTAATTAACTCGGGCATGTCAAATCATACATAGTAACATATATATAATTAATGATGCAAACCCAACCCAAGCCTATATAACCATCCTCTACACATCACTGTACCAACCATCACACCGTAGGGACTACTAAGTCAACCCTCCATCCGCTACACACCATCGAAGGCAACATCAGAGTCGACGTGCTCATCGCCCTTATAAAATTCGTGGCATGGCCACCAGATATATATTCGTGACATAAGTCACCACATTCATATTATGTGACATAAGTCACCACATTCGAATATTGTGACATAAGTCACCATATTAAGATATTGGGGTATAAAACCACCAATTCACTTCCCCTTTACATATCACCCGTATGCCCCATGTCAAACATATCATGCTTTATTTCACATTCTTGTCATTTTTATCATACTCATAGTAGGAGTAGGAAAACGTACCTGAGTACTTCGTACCATTACATGGTAGCTTAGCCACATCATATCATATTCTTGTAACATATTAATTTAAAACATAACCATCAATTAATTAAAGCTTAGTGTGGGGTACACACCTGATATACTTATTGCTTTATTAAAAATCCCGAAAACTCGGTCTAGCGTACTAGATCCTTAGTTCCTATATTCGGCCAACCTTAAACACTTTAGCATAAAGCCATTCGGCTAATTAATTAAATCTCGAATGACTAACGAAACTGAAATCTTACCTTATTGCCGATTTCACTACTAACAAATCCCGAAACTTTGTGATACCTCTTCTTGCAATCGGTTAGACACTAGATCACTAAACTAGTTAGTTTCGGCTTATGAGAAACATACGAAACAGATTCATAACATTACTATAGCCTTAGCCGATTGTATATATGTACTTACCTAGTGATCTGAAATCCTAAAATCCTTGTATACCACTATCGACTGCCCCTAAATAACCATAGTTAGTCAGATCGGTTAACTTAATATTCAATATGGCCGAATATCTACACCTCCTTACCTTGCTATTCCAAATCCCAAAACTTGTCACTTGGCTTATGAAGATGCCGAAATACTTTAGATCTGAAATCCCAGATGATCTCCCTAGAAATTGGCTATAATGGAAAATCCCGAAATTCACCTTCCAAGTTTCGGCCAACAAGATTAGGAGAGATTAGATTTCATTTTCAACATTTGGGAGAAGAAATAAAGAAAGTAAATCGACATAAGTGATATTCCTCACCAATTTAATCAAATGTCCTTCCTTGAAGTAGAGAAATTCAGCTCCTAGAGGATAGGGGAGTATTTGGCTATGGCCACCATCATGTGAGATTTGGCTTTAACAAGGAAAAGAAAAGAGAAGAAAGGTGTATGGGACTTAGAGAGAATTGGCAATGGTGGACTTTGAGTAAGGAGTATTCGGTTTTGGCAAAATAAAAGAGAAAAGAGAACTTTTGCTAGAGAATTTCGGCAGAAGAACAAAAGAAAAAGGAAGAATGAAGATTGGCCTCTCTTTTCCTTATCTTGCCGAAATTACTACCCCAAGAATCCCCTATTCGGCCAACACTATCAAATCCCTTGCTTTTCTCTTTATTTCTTCATTTAAAATTAATAAGAATAATCCATCCTTTATCCCTTTTCCTAATTAATTTATCATCATTTATCTCTTAAAATAAAAGGATTAAACTCCTAAAATATAGCCTTAGTGCCGTCCAACTCCTTACCTTAGGAGTGCCAAATTTTAACCCATTATTTTGGGCTTCATGCGGCCATTCTAGGCCCAAGTCATCCTCCTAAGTGGCGCCGCCCTCATGCCCAATTTAGCATTACTAAATTTTTGGGTCGCAAGCCCAACTTGCTACTAATTTAATAATCTAACATCAATTACTACTAACACTATTTATCAGCCACTTAACCCAGGTTTTAAAGTCCAAACCTGAGTCCAATTCACCCCTATGAAGTCTTAGTCTACTAACTTAGCCATGCAACACACTAAATGCTTAGGCCCACAAAATCAGGATATTACAGTTCGACCCCCTTTAAAATAAATTTTGTCCTCGAAATTACCTGGCTAGAATAAGTGGGGGTATTGCTTTCGCATTGCTTCTTCTGGCTCCCAAGAAGCTTCCTCCGATCCATGGTTACACCATAACACCTTGACCAAAGGGACCGATTTCCTTCGTAGGACTTTCACATCTCGTTCCAGAATCTGAATTGGCTCTTCCTCATAAGACAGATCTGGTCTCAGCTCCACCTCTTCAACTGGAACTATATGAGATGGATCGGATCGGTAATGACGTAGCATGGAAACATGAAATACGTCGTGCATTTGCTTCAATTCTGGTGGCAACTCCAACTGGTATGCCACCGGTCGATCTGTTTCAACACCCGATAAGGTCCTATAAACCTTGGACTTAGCTTCCCTTTTCGACCAAATCTCATCACCTTCTTCCAAGGCGAAACTTTAAGGAACACTTGATCTCCCACATCAAATTCTATTTCCTTTTGTTTGAGATCCACGTACAACTTCTGCCTATCAGATGCCTCTTTTAATCGAGCTCGAATTACACTAACCTTTTCCTCGGATTCTGCCATATTTTCTGGACCCAAAATTTGACGTTCTCCTAATTCCGTCCAACATGTAGGAGTCCAGCACTTCCGACCATACAGTGCTTCTTACGGTGCCATCCGAATACTTGCCTGATAGCTGTTATTGTATGCAAATTCTGCTAAAGGCAAATAGTCTTCCCAACTTCTTCTGAAGTCTATCACACAGCCTCTCAGCATATCCTCTAGCACTTGGATCACTCGTTCAGACTAGCCGTCCGACTGTGGATGAAAAGCTGTACTGAAATCCAATCTAGTGCCTAAAGCTTGATGTAAGCTTTCCAAAATCGAGACGTGAACCTCGGATCCCTATTCGAGATAATTGACACTGGCACTCTGTACAACCTTACAATCTCTGCCACATACAAATTTGCTAACTTTTGTAGGGAGTAGTCAACCCGCATTAGAATAAAGTACGCGGACTTTGTCACCGATCCACTATCACCCATACCGGGTCCTTCTTAGTAGGCGTAAGGGGAAGCCCACTAACGAAGTCCATGGTAATTCTCTCCCATTTCCACTGCAAAATTTGTATTGGCTGAAGTAATCTCGACGGAACTTGATGTTCAGCCTTAACTTGCTGACACGTTAGGTATTTCTCTACAAATTCGATAACTTCCCTTGTAAGACCAGGCCACCAAAAATGTTCCCTTAGATCTCTATACATTTTACTACCTCCGGGATGCATAGCACAAGGGCTACTATGTGATTCCAGAAGATTTCTTTGCCTAAGCTCTTCGTCTTTTGGCATACAGACTTTACCCTTGAAGCACAATACTCCCTCGTCATTAACACCATAACCCTCTAACTCTCCATTCTGCGCTTGTCGTAACTTAACACTTAGATCCTCATCCGCCAACTGTCCCTCTTTTACTTCATTCAACCACGTTGGCTTAACTTGCAGCTCTGCCAGCAGACTTCCATCGTCATACAAGCTCAGATGTGCGAACATCACCCTCAGATCCGACACTACCTTTCGACTTAGGGCATCCGCCACTACATTTGCTTTGCCCGGGTGATACTGTATCGAACAATCATAATCCTTCAATAATTCCACCCACCTTCGCTATCTCATATTCAACTCCTTCTGAGTCAGCAATTACTTAAGGCTTTTGTGGTCTGTGTAGATCACCGACTTTTCTTCATAAAGATAATACCTCCACACCTTAAGGGCAAAGACCACTGCCGCTAGTTCCAAATCATGCGTCGGGTAGTTAACCTCATGTGGCCTTAGTTGTCAAGACGCATAAGCAACTACCTTTCCATCTTGTATTAACACGCATCCCAATCTTGTATGAGAAGCGTCACAATACACCACAAAATTCTTCCCCGCCTCCAGCTGAATCAAAATTGGAGCTTCAGTCAAGACCCTCTTAAGCTTCTCAAAGCTCTCCTGTTGCTTATCAGTCCATATGAAAGGCACTTCCTTCCTTAACAACTTTGTCAGAGGCACGGCTATCGACGAGAACTCTTCCACAAACCGTCTATAATAGCCTGCCAATCCTAAGAAACTCCGAACTTTCGCCACCGACTTAGGAGGTTTCCAATCCAAAACTGCTCCAATCTTCGAGGGTCCACCCTTATTCCTTCAGCAGATACCACATGTCCTAAAAACGTAACCTCCTTAAGCCAAAATTCACACATGCTGAATTTGGCGTAGAGCTTCTTCTTCCCCAAAACTTGCAACACAACTCGGAGGTGCTCATCGTGTTCTTCCTCAGACTTCGAGTACACCAAGATATCGTCTATGAATACAACAACAAATCGGTCTAGATAGGGTTGGAAAACCCAATTTATCATGTCCATACACACGGCTGAGGCATTAGTCAAACTGAATGGCATTACCAAGAACTCATAATGCTCGTACCTTGTTCAGAAAGCCGTCTAATGGATATCAGCCTCCTTCACCTTAAGCTGATGATATCCAGACCTCAGATCTATCTTTGAGAAAACTGTGGCCCCCTTAATCTAATCGAACAAGTCATCAATCCTTGGCAAAGGGTACTTGTTCTTGATGGTCAGCTTATTCAACTGACGATAATCTATGCACATGCGCATAGTTCCATCCTTCTTCTTCACGAACAAGGTCGGTGCTCCCCATGGAGACACACTGGGTCAGATAAACCCACGGTCTAACAATTCTTGGATTTGAGCCTTGAGCTCAACCAAATCCTTAGGTGCCATTCATGACGGGCAATGGACACAGGAGCTGTACTAGGTAGCAAGTCA
Source organism: Gossypium rotundifolium (assembly GCA_025506655.1). Classification (NCBI taxonomy): domain Eukaryota; kingdom Viridiplantae; phylum Streptophyta; class Magnoliopsida; order Malvales; family Malvaceae; genus Gossypium; species Gossypium rotundifolium. The sequence continues at coordinate 11,174,370 of CP106730.1, read as the reverse complement.
ATTCCAAACTCCACCTCCCTGTCTGGGGGTATTCCTAGTAGTTCCTCTGAAAAGACATCCACAAACTCCCTTACGATTCTAACCCCACCAACTCCTCCTTCGTTCGTATCCAAAGCACTAATGAAGGCCATAAATGCCCTACACCCTTTCCAAACCATCTTATTCGCCTTTAATGTCGAAACTACGTCAGCCAAGTAGTTTCGTCTTTCTCCTATCATAACCATCACCTCATCCTCTAAGGTCCTTAACTCCATTCGTTTGGCTGCACAATCCAATACAGGCCGATGCTCCACTAGCCAATCCATGCCAAGTATAAGATCAAATTCCCCGAAGGGTAATTCCATCAAGTCGACAAGAAATACCGCTCCTTGAAGATCCAAAGGTATTCTCTGAAACATCATATTCACCACTACAGTTTGGCCTAATGGGCTTACTACAGTCATCTCCCTATCAGATAGTTCAGAGGCTATTCTACATGCAACATAAGAATGGGTCGAGCCCACATTAATTAAAGCAACATAGGGTTTGCCAGATATAAGGAACGTACCGATTATGACGTCTGGTGCATCTCCGTCTTCCCTCCAACGAACCGCATAAACCAAACCTAGTTGTCTGGCCTCCGTGTTACCAACACCTCAGCTCGGTGTTCCTCGTCCTCTACCAGAACCATTACCTCTGCCAGCCGAACCACGACCTTGCGGTGGCTGCTGTCCTCCTTTTCAGCCTGGTTAGAACCTTGACTTACTGGTCGTCCCCCTTCGATTCTCTCAGGACAATCCTTAATCATGTGGTCCTTGGACCCACACTTAAAGCATCCTCCCATCTTCTTCCAACACTCTCCTAAATGCTTCTTCCCACACTGATCACAAGTACGATACTGCCCTCCAGTAGCAGCCTGCTGACCTCGCGGCCAATCAACTCTAGGCCTCTTTGCTCATTCCTAGATGGCCTTGATGATCCAAATCCTCTTTTTTGCTTATTTCGCTCGGTGTTCTGCCTTACAGAATCCTTAATTCCCTCGGCTACCTTAGCCTTCTCCACCAACACAGTAAACTCTCGCTCTTGTTGTGGAGCTATCAGCAACCTCAGATCATCCCTTAGTCCGTCCTCAAACCGGACACACCGCTCATGCTCTGTAGACACTATGCCTCGAGCATAACGGCTCAGCCTTAGGAATTCAGCCTCGTACTCAGCTACGGACTTGTTCTCTTGAACCAGCCCCAGAAATGCCTTTCTCTGCGCAATAATATAATGAGTGCCAACATACTTCTTCTGGTATGCCGCCTTAGCATACTCCCAAGTGAGTTCCTCTGCTGTAGTACCATCCCACACCGTGAGCCACCATTGATATGACTCATCGCGGAGAAGCAAACCAACCCTTTCAGCTTTTCCTCGACAGTTAAATTGAGCTCATCCATAATCCACTCGGCCGCTTCCAACTAATATTCAGTGGTACTGGGTGCCACACCTGATATACCACGGAACACCTCAGCTTCGTTGGCTTGAGTCGCTCATGAAACACCCCAAATCTGGCCTACGAGCCTTGACCGGATCTGGTATGTTCCCCGGTGTAAACCGTTTCAAATTCTTTTCTTACTTAGGAAAAACTTGTGAGTTTTGAAAGAAAGATTGTTTTGGGTTGGGCTTGAGTTGAAAACAAGATTATTTCATATTTAAAATTCTTTACTTTAGGTGACAAAATGATTTGGGCTTTGTTTTAAAGTAAAATTTACTTGGTCTTTTAATAGATTTAAAATTTGTAAGCATAATAAATAAAAGCAAATAAAAGTAATTTTACTAAGGCCTTATTACATCAAATAATTCCAAAAAATAAATTCAAATACTTATAATAAAATAGTCCAACTAAAAAAAACTTCTTGCTGAGCATGGCCGTCCCTAAGCATCTACCGGCCCGGTCCATCACTTGTCGTCACCTAAAAAGTAATCCCACGAGGGGTGAGTCAACAGACTCAATGTGTAACCAACACTAAAATTTAATAAATCAGGCATACATTATCATACATGTTCATGAACAAATAAAAGAAAGTAATGATGCAACCCGAACCCAAACCTATATAGCCATCCGCTACACACCATCGAAGGCAGTCGCTGCAGTCGACGTGCTCATCGCCCTTATAAAATTTGTGGTCTTAGGTCACCACATTCAGATATCGTGGTCTTAGGTCACCACATTCAGTTATCGTGGTCTTAGGTCACCACATCGTGGTCTTAGGTCACCACATTTACTTCCCATTTTTCATAATATCCCATATGCCCCAAATCATACATAATATGCACATCATGCCTTAATTCACATTCTTGATACTTTTCACATGTAAAAAAAAAAACATATATTCATAATCCTTGTAGGAGTAAGAAACGTACTTGAGTACTTTGTACCATAACATGGTACCTTAGCCATATTCACATACTTATAAACATACACATTAATATTTGCCATAAATCTTATTAAAAGTAGTGTGGGGTACACACCTGATTTGCTTAACAATTTCACTGAGAATCTTGAATTCCGATCTACTGCTTTAAATCTTTAACTCCCTACATTCGGCCCATATTAAAGTTTTAATGAAAAACTCATTCGGCCACAAAACCAAATCCTTGTAGGATTTGTTCATTAAAACCTACCTTGGTGCCGATTTGCTTATCACTCAAATCCCAAAAACTTTGCTATTCTCCTCCTTGTATTCGGCCATGCATTGAATCCATTAACTTGGTTAGTTTTCAGCTTTTGAATATTTAAAAATAGATCTAAATACTAATCTAGGCTTTAGTCGAATATACATAGGTGCTTACCTTCCAAATCTTAAATCCCTAATTGGACCCTTACTTCCTTAATGTCATTAAATTCCTATAACCATATGTTAGATTTAATCTAACATTAAAACATAAAACATGGCCTTTAAGTAATATACATATGTCTTACCTTAGATCCTTGAAATCCCGAAAGATACCTTCCTCAGTAGTTGACAATTCTTAAATCCCAAATACACCCTTCCATAATTCAGCCACAATTAATAATAGAGATTAGTCCCTAAATTTTCGATAGGTCTAAAATACAAAAGAATTGAAACCAATTTTGGATCCTACTCTTTTAAGAAATCGGCAGCACCCTTGTTAAAAGTCCCTTAAAGAATCGGCCTTGATGACTAGATGACAAGGTTTTGGCTTTTGGGATTTAATGGAGAAGTCAGCTAGGGGTTCTCTTGGGGTATTCGGTTTCCACAAAAAAATAAAGAAAAGAAAACTTGAGAATTTTGGCAATGGTGGACTATAGATTCGGCTTAACAAATGAAAGAGAAGAGAAGAGATGAGAGCAATAAGAAATTCAACAGAGAGAGAAGAGGAGGAAGAAAAAATTGATGAGTAGCCTTATTTTTTCCCTCTTAGGCGAAATTACTACTCAGAATCCCTTACTTGGCCACCACTCTTCTATTTTGATAACTTTATCCTTTGAATTATCACTTTATTAAAAGAATTAATCCAACAATTATCTCCTAAAAACAATGATAAATAAATCTATTATTTATCTCCTATTTAGACGAAATTTAGAGAGAATAAAACTCTTCCGTTGGGTTCCTTAGTGCCGTCCACTTCCCTACTCTTTGTAGCAAAATAAAACTCCTTTACTTTCTCCCCAGTGACTCGAACCTAGGCCCAATACCCTTGTATGTGGCGTCACCTACCTGGGCCTCAAGTGATATCTTCAGGCCACTTTTCCAAGCTTTGCTTGTGTGTCAAATTCCTCTTATTAATTTTCTTAAGGTCACCTTGCCTTAGTTTCCTCTTTTTAAACTTAACATTTCCATACATTTCCAAGTTTCCAAAATGTTCACTTTCTTCTTTTAACTTAAGTTTCCAAAATGTTCACTTTCCTCTTTTAACTTAACATTTCCAAGTTTCCAAAATGTTCACTTTCCTCTTTTTGAAACTTAACATTTCTAAATCATTTCTTACATTTCCAAGTTTCCAAAAATGTTCATAATACATTCATAACACATAAGACATGCCATTTCGTATAATCAAAAGAAATACATAGGCCCATTTTCAGGGTGTTACAGCTTAGGTACCGACTTTCGAGCTCCCATGCCTCCACCTGCTCTAGCCACCTTTTCCAAAACCCGCAGCATCGCCTGTGACACTGCATCATCCCCCGTCTGATCCTGATACTCCACACCTGCGGCTGGTGGCGGTGGTGGCATTTCATTCTCAGATCTTTGACCCGATCTAATGGGTTTAGACACGGTCATTCGGCCTCTTCCACGGCCACGCACGTTACGACCACGTCCCCTTGAATTCATACTTCCGCTTTGCGTTTATCTGATTAGATATGAATTAGTTTTGTTCCACTGATTTAACACGAACAGTTTTATGTTTAGTAGTTCTAGGAAGTAGTTCTTTCGATTCATACACATACAGTCTCACATCATTCATTTGGTCACACACATGAACTTGCGTTCATTACAGAGAAATGTTGTAGTTGTCATTGTTTGTTGTTTTCCACTACCCAGGGGTATTTCCAAAATTTTATCCTATAGAGGTATTTTGGTAATTTTTCAAATTAGGGTATTTGAAAATTTCATAAAGTAAAAATTTTTGGTATATAATTTTTTTCAAAATTGCAATACTTGATAAGAAAATTTCAAGGGTTAATGGTAATTTTATAAACTGAGGGGTATTTTTATAATTTTTTGAGTTAGAGTATTTCGGTAATTTTTGCAAAATATGGTTCCTGGTGACTTTTCAAACAAGGGTATTTTTAAAGATTTCTAATTTGAGAGTACTTCGGTAATTTTCCTTACTGAGGGTATTTTGGTCATTTATACAGGTTAGGGGTAATTCGATCATTTTGCAAATTAGGGGTAATTTTGTAAATTTTCCAAATCAGGGTATATTAATATTTTGTAAAAATAAGGTTTTTGGATATTTATAAGGTAAGAAAATCTTGATAAATATTGTGGGTAGTATGGAAATTTTATGAACCAAGGGCATTTTCATAATTTTTTCCAACCAAGGGTATTTAGGTCATTTTAGTAAATCGAGAATATTTTGGAAAATTTTTCAAAATAGTTTTCCTACACATCAAAGGGGTAATTTGGTGATTTTAAAACTAAGGTTTCTATAAAAATATGGCTAGTCCCTTTTGGGTTTTAATTATTGGATTTAACCCGTGGGTAAGTCCCCTTGGTTAAGGTGAACCGTCACTACGCACCAGGTAGGATTCAAGTGGAGAGGAGGTGAGTCACTAGGACTGCTTAAATACCAAGCTCTCACCGAAACCAATCCTAGACATGCGCACAATGGTTGCCACACCCTAGCTCGGCGACTTAGTCACAGGTTTGTTTAATTGTGCATTAAAGTTTTATGTAATTGTTGGGGTAACTAGTCCTATAGTTCAAGTACTTATCATACTAATCTACGTTCCATTTCTACCTTTCTACAAAGCATACAATAATTCACACAATGGATAGGGGTACTTACCTGGTGGACTTCGGGCCGGAGACTCAGGTGCCATGCCAGAAAGCCTGCTTATTTCTTAGAAAAAATCCAATTTCAAAAGAAAGAAAACATTTTGGGCCCAAAAAGCCCTCAAGGCCAAGTTTTGAACCGGGCTCTGACACCAAGCTGAAACACCCCAAACCCGACCCACAAGCCCTGACTGGATCTGGCATGCTTCTAGGAAAAACCATTCGAATCTTATTTGCAACTTTGCTAAATTTTTTTTCGTGTTTTTGAAAACAGTTGATTTGGGTTGGGCTCGAATTTTAAAACCCGTGTTGATTAGGTGCTAGAACATTTAATATTTATACTTAAGAAAAATGGACTTTAACTTTGAATTAATAAAATCGAGTCATACTTAGATAATTAAATATACATGCATAACAGTTCAAACCAAGGCCTTATTACATCAAATCAAAACCCAAATTAAATCCAAAGTACTTAAATTAAAACAAGTCCAAAATAAAATAAAACATATTCAGAGATGAGCATGGCCACCCTTGAGCTCCTGTCGACCCGGTCCATCATTGAGTGTCACCTGAAAAGTAATCCCACAACGGGGTGAGTCAAACAGACTCAATGTGTACAACCAACACAGAACTTAATAAACTCAGGCATGTCAAATCATACATAGTAACATATATATAATTAATGATGCAAACCCGAACCCAAGCCTATATAACCATCCGCTACACATCACCCGTACCAACCATTACACCGTGGGGACTACTAAGTCAACCCTCCATCCGCTACACACCACGAAGGTAGTCGCTGCAGTCGACGAGCTCATCGCCCTTATAAAATTCGTGGCATGGCCACCAGATATATATTCGTGACATAAGTCACCACATTCATATTTTGTGACATAAGTCACCACATTCGGATATTGTGACATAAGTCACCACATTCAGATATTGGGGTATAAAACCGCCAATTCACTTCCCCTTTACATATCACCCGTATGCCCCATGTCAAACATATCATGCTTTATTTCACATTTTTATCATACTCATAGTAGGAGTAGGAAAATGTACCTGAGTACTTCATACCATTACATGGTACCTTAGCCACATCATATCATATTCTTGTAACATATTAATTTAAAACATAACCGTCAATTAATTAAAGCTTAGTGTAAGGTACACACCTGATATACTTATTGCTTTATTGAAAATCCAAAAACTCGGTCTAGCATACTAGATCCTTAGTTCCTATATTTGGCCAACCTTAAACACTTTATCATAAAGCCATTCGGCTAATTAATTAAATCTCGAAGGACTAACGAAACCGAAATCTTACCTTATTGCCGATTTCACTACTAACAAATCCCGGAACTTTGTGATACCTCTTCTTGCAATTGGTTAGACACTAGATCACTGAACTAGTTAGTTTCAGCTTATGAGAAACATACGAAATAGATTCATAACATTACTATAGCCTTAGCCGATTGTATATATGTACTTACCTAGTGATCTGAAATCCCGAAATCCTTGTATACCACTGTCGACTGCCCCTAAATAACCATAGTCAGATCGGTTAACTTAATATTCAATATGGCCAAATATCTACACCTCCTTACCTTGTGATTCTAAATCCCAAAACTTGTCACTTGGCTTATGAAGATGCCGAAATACTTTAGATCTGAAATCTCGGATGATCTCCCTAGAAATCGACTATAATGGAAAATCCCAAAATTCACCTTCCAAGTTTCGGCCAACAAGATTAGGAGAGATTAGATTTCATTTTCAACATTCGGGAGAAGAAATAAAGAAAGTAAATCGACATAAGTGATATTCCTTACCAATTTAATCAAATGTCCTTCCTTGAAGTAGAGAAATTCAGCTCCTAGAGGATCGGGGAGTATTCAGCTATGGCCACCATCATGTGAGATTCGGCTTTAATAAGGAAAAAAAGAGAAGAAAGGTGTATGGGACTTAGAGAGAATCGACAATGGTGGACTTTGAGTAAGGAGTATTCGGTTTTGGCAAAATAAAAGAGAAGAGAGAACTTTTGCTAGAGAATTTCGGCAGAAGAACAAAAGAAAAAGGAAGAATGAAGATTGGCCTCTCTTTTCCCTATCTTGCCGAAATTACTACCCCAAGAATCCCCTATTTGGCCAACACTATCAAATCCCTTACTTTTCTCTTTATTTCTTCATTTAAAATTAATAAGAATAATCCATCCTTTATCCCTTTTCCTAATTAATTTATCACCATTTATCTCTTAAAATAAAAGGATTAAACTCCTAAAATATAGCCTTAGTGCTGTCCAACTCCTTACCTTAGGAGTGCCAAATTTTAACCCATTATTTTGGGCTTCATGCAGCCATACTAGGCCCAAGTCATCCTCCTAAGTGATGCCACCCTCATGCCCAATTTAGCATTACTAAATTTTTGGGTCGTAAGCCCAACTTGCTACTAATTTAATAATCCAACATCAATTACTACTAACACTATTTATCAGCCACTTAACCCAGGTTTTAAAGTCCAAACCTGAGCCCAATTCACCCCTATGAAGTCATAGTCTACTAACTTAGCCATGCAACACACCAAATGCTTAGACCCACAAAATCAGGATATTACACTCGCCCATCACCACAACTTCTTTGTCGTCAGAAGTTCTTAACAATTAGCAGCACAATCCACATTCGCATGGTACTTCACTGACTAGTCCATGCCTAAGATTAGATCAAACTCCTCAAATGGCAACTCCGTTAAGTCAGCTGGAAATTGCGACCCCTAAACTTCCAAAGGTATTGCCCTAAAGAGTTTGTCTAATACTACTGATTGCCCTAAAGGACTAAGTACAGTCATCTTCCTAGGTACAGTCTCAGAGTTCACATGCAGAGTTCCAGACACCTTACTAGCAATGTATGAATGAGTTGACCCAATATCTATCAATGCAATAAAGGGTAATCTGGAGATAAGGAACATACCATTATGACATCAAAAGGCCACCATCCTCCTCCGTGAATCGCATACACTAGACCCGACTGTCTCGCCTCTGTGTTACCAACACCTCTGCCCGGTGTTCCCTGACCTCTTTCAAAACTATTACCTCTGCCAGCTGGACCACGACCCCGCGATGGTTGCTGTACACCCCTTCCTGCCTGATTAAGACCCTGACTTACTAGTCGGCTCCCGTCTATTTTCATGGGACAGTCCCTAATCATGTGATCCTTGGACCCACACTTGAAACATCCTTCCGTCTTCTTCCAACACTCTCCCAAGTGCATCTTTCCACACTGAGCACAAGTACGATATTGTCCTTCCGTAGCAACTTGCTAACCTCGCGACCCATCCGTTCTAGGTCTCTTTTGAACATTTTCGGATGACCCTGATGATCCAAAACCTCTCTTTTGCCTATTCTTGTCCGTGTTCATCTCACAGACTCCTTAACTCCTTCAGTAACCTTAGCCTTTTCTACCAACACAGTAAACTCCGCTCCTGCTATGGAGCAATCAACAATCTTAGGTCATCTCTCAGTTCGTCCTCAAACCGGACACATCATTTATGCTCCGTAGCCATAATACCTCAAGCATATCGGCTCAACCTTAGGAATTTTGCCTCGTACTCTGCTACAGACTTATTTCCCTGAACCAGCCTTAAAAACGCCTTCCTCTGCGCATCAATATAGCTAGTCCCAATATACTTCTTCTGATACGCCACCTTAAAATACTCCCAAGTGAGATCATCTGCTGCAGCACCATCCCTAACCGTGAGCCACCATTGGTACGACTCATTGTGGAGAAGCGACACTACCCCTTTCAGTTTTTCCTCGACAGTCAAATCCAAATCATCCATAATTCGCTCCGTCACCTCCAACCAATACTCAACCGTATTGGGTTCCACACCAGATATACCTCGGAATACCTCAGCTCCATTGGCTCGAGTCGCTCGAGTATAGATTTTTGATACCTCCACTTGCTCCAGCCACCCTCTCAAGAACTCGCAGCATCGCCTGCGATACTGCATCATCTCCCGTCTGAACCTAATATTCAACACCAGCTGGCATTTAGTTCTCGGACCCTTGACCAGACCTAACGGGTTTCGACACGGTCATTCGGCCTCTACCACGGCCACGCACATTACAGTCACGTCCTCTAGAACTCATTCTTTTGAGTTGCATTTATCTGATTAAGAACTTTATGAATCATTATTTCTTTCCACTAATTTATAGCGAACAGTCTTATGATTAATAGTTCTAAAAATTAGTTCTTTCGAATCCATACACACACTACAGTCTCAAGTTCATTCATTCAATCATCACCATTCATGAACTTGCGTTCATTACAGAAAAGTGTTGTGGTTGTCATTGTTGTTGTTTTCCACTACCCAAGGGTATTTTCGTAATTTGTCCTATAGGGGTATTTTGGTAATTTTCCAAATTAGGGTATTTTGAATTTTGCAAAATAGGGATTTTTGGTATTTTTGCAAAATAGGAATATTTTGATGAAAAGGAATCTAGGGTAGTATGGTAATTTTATAAACTGAGGGTATTTTTGTAATTTTACAAATCAGGGCATTTTGGTAATTTTGTAAAATATGGTTCCAGGTGATTTTACGAAATAAGGGGAATTTGGAAATTTTCAATTCGGGGGTACTTCGGTAACTTTCCATATCGCGGGTATTTTGGTAATTTTACAAGTTAAAGGTAATTTGGTCAATTTGTAAATCAGAGGTATTTTGGTCATTTTTCGAATCAAGGGTACTTTGGTAATTTTAAAACCAAGGTTAAATTTTAGGGTTGTACAAAATAATGTGACTGGTCCCTTTCGGGTTTTAATTATTGAATTTAGCCTGTGATTGAGTCCTCTTGGTTAGGGTGAACCGTCACTCCTTTTGGTAGGACTCGGCGGAGAGGAGGTGAGTCACTAGATCGCTTAAATACCAAGCTCCCCTAATCCAATCCTGACATGCGCACAATGGTTGCCACACCCTTAACTCGGTGACTCACTCACAGGTTTGTTTGGTTAGACTTTAAATTTTATGCAATTCTATGTTGGAGTAAGCTAATCCTAGGGTTCAATAGCTCCTAATCTACTAATCTACGTCCCCATAATACCTACATACAAATCACACAATGGTTAGGGGTACTTACCTGGTGGACTTCGGGCCGGAGACTCAGGTGCCATGCTAGAAAACCTGCTCAATCTTTAGTAAAACTCAATTTCAAAATAAGAAGAACATTTTGGGCCCAAAAGCCCTCAAGGCTGAGTTTTGAACCTGGCTCTGATACCAAATTGAAACACCCCAAACCTAGCCCACAAGCCCTGCCCAGATCTAGTATGGTCTCTTGAGTAAAACGTAGTTCATTATGTCATCTTGGAAAAAAAACTCGTGGTAGTTTTGAAGAAAAATGGTTTTGGATTAATCTCAAGTTAGAAACTGTGTTGGAATTTATTTTTAAAACGTTATCTTCATATTCTCAAAATTACAAATTTACAGAAATCCCAAATTTTAGAGCTTATTATTATTAATTTGAAAACCGTAGGTGTTTGGGTTTCCAAAACAAATGATATTGTTTTACAAAACAAAACATTTAATTGTCTTGTTCGATGTTGTTCGTAACATAATAAAAATTCAAAACGCATAAATAAAACAGTTAAGTGATAATGGCCTTATTACATCAAACTGAGCTGTGCATGGCCACCTCTAAGTTCCTGCCGACTCGGTCTATTTACTGAGTGCCATCTGCAAAAAGTTAGCCCACAAGGGGTAAGTCAATAGACTCAGTGTGTAACAACCACCAGAGACTTCCAACAATTATAACATATCATATCACATATGAGCAAATATAAACAATGATGCAACTCAAACCACCTAGATCCAACCTTTACACATCACCCGTACCTACCGATCACACCATGGGGATTACTAAATCGACCCTCCATCCGCTACACACCATCAAAGGTAGTCGCTGCAGTCAACTGCACATCGCCCTTATAATCGTGGCATAGCCACCAGATAATGTGACAGAGTCACCAGATTCATAATATGTGACATAGTCACCAGATAATGTGGTAAAAACCACCAGATCACTTCCCCTTTAACATAATCACCCATATGCCCATGCAACATACAAAACATGCTATTTTTCATGCAATTTACCTTACCCCAAAATCATAACGGAATTCCACATATTTTTCACATCAATGTTATTAAACATTATTTACGAGTGTTAAGAGGTAATGTACCTGAATACACTGTACCATTAAATGATACCCTTAGCCAAGTTTATTCGTCACTTCACTAACACATGATTAGCATAATTATTATTAAACTATCGGGAATTTAGTGTAGGGTTACACACCTGATTTCTAACGCGGTTACTGAATCCCAAAAATCCTGATCTAACACACTAGATCCCTTTTTCCTACATTCGGCCACACTAATCATATTAGCAAAGAGCCATTCAGCTACACAGCAAATCCCGAAAGATTAACGCAACCAAAATCCTTACCTTGCTGCCAATTTGGTTACCAACCAAATCCCAAAACTTCGTGATGATCCCCCTTGCAATCGGCTAAACACTAGTATACGCAAATGGTTAGCTTTCGTCTTTTCAGATAACTAAGAGATGAATTGAATCAGTACGAAACCTTACCACTGACCTACCGAAAACTATTGGTAGGGAAAAGATGCTTCCGATCTACTGCTTCAAAATCCTAAAAATCCTAAAAGAAATTGATTGCATGGTTGATTAAAAGTCAAGACAAATGCCGAATTTTAGCTTTTGTTCTACACATGTCGACAGAGAGGAAATAATGAAGAATAGTGGAGATTCTGACTTACCAATTCCAAATCGATTTGAGAAAAGATCAAGGGAGATCTCTGCTTGGTTGATATTCGGCCAAAAACTGAGAAGGGATAAGGTTGAAAGATTTTGGCAATGGCTTTAGGAAAATAATAGAGATTCAGCCAACAATGAAAGGAGAGAATAAGAGAAGGATAAATGGTATTCGACTTTTGATAACAGTAGAGATTGTGAGAAGAAGAAGAAAAAGAATGATATGGAGGCTCAGTTTATGGTTCATTAAGGTGAGAAAGAGGAAAAAAGAATTGAGAGAAAGAAAAGAAAAAGAAAGTGATGGTGAGGCTTAACCAAAAATTCAGCTTAGGGAGTTTTGGTGACCGAATTTGTCATCTTAGAAGTCCCTTGGCCGGCCAACTCTCCTTCTCTCCACTCAATCCCCCTTTTCACTCCAACTTAGCTGAATCTCTAAGCTGTCATAGACCAAATCTATACTTCCTCCATCAGAGTCCTTGTGCCGTCCACCACTACCCTTCCTTGCTGAAAAATAAAACTCCAAAATGCTTCCCTTGCTGCTCAAACCTAGGCCCCTTCACACTCCCTGTGGCGTCACTGACTAAGGCCCTAAGTGGCGCCTCCTTGCCACCTTACCAATGGGTTATTTGTGTTCTAAATCACACAATAAAATCCTTAAGGCCTAGCTCCCTTAGTTCCCCTTTTCAGACTTAAAAATCCAATAACTTCTAAGGCTCCTACCTACATCCCAAGGTTCCTGAAGCCCCCAAAACACATTCAAATCATACTCAAGCATGCAATCACATACATTAAGTAAAAATGCATAACCCCTAAATCCCAGATATTACAGTCATCATTAAACCTACGGCCATCCTTTTCATTCGTCGAGTCTGATTCCAAGCGTTAGAAATCTCTTTTACCCTTTTCTTGTAGTTCTCTCCCCGGTACGAAAAATCACACTAAGCCAATCCATGTGTTACCAGTATGAATTGTCTTGATCGATATTGCCTCAATACTAGTAAAAGAGCATACGCAACAGGTCCCCAAATCCTAAGCAAAGGGACCCAGTCAAAACTCCCACATCAGTAAAGAATTTTGTCGGAGATCAACCAATGAGCTCTCTACTCGATGTTTTTTTCCTGGAAATTTTGGATGAGCGCTATCCAATTTTCCTCTGATATGTCATCTCTTCTTGGCATGGCCACTATCTCCTTTAATGGGGAGTAATTCCTAGAGAAAACCCGATAAGAAACCTTATCCACCTTTCAGAAATGACTGTAGAACCAAGCTAAAAATAACTGTGCTCAACCTATAAATCTACCTTCACCAAACCTCCTACATGCATTCAAAGATCTAAATGTCTCGGCCAAGATTTTTGAAATAGGTGTAACCCCTTTATCAAGTCAATCAAAGAGATTCGAGAATGCCTCATCTATATACCCTAATGCCCTAGGGAAGATCATTAATCCGTAGATGCTCAAAGCAATCACATTGACTTTCTTCTTCGTATCAGGATGCGTTAGAATCAAATATCTCAAATTCTTCCATGGGATGCACTTACATTCGCCTTTTGCTTGATCTTAGTTGTAATCTACTGTTCACTCATTCCTGTAATCTTCATCAATTTTTTTAAAAAGGTCGGGACATAAGCGGCTCTAGAATAAGCTTTATCGATTTGAACCTTTGGACAATGTAGTAGGGCTATATATTCTTCAATAGTGGGAACTAAATTGACCCTCCCAAAGGTAAAGCAACTATAAGCAGGGTTCCAATGTTGAGCGATGGCCCAGAATAAATGCTCGTCTACCTTAATATCGAGTAGATACGGTAAGTCCCCATAGTTTTAGTAGAACAACTACTTAGTATCATCGTTCCACTGATCCCATATCTCTTTTAATTCCTGAAAGATATTTTGTGTCACACTAATACGGGTGTATTACTATAATTCTGATGTATACCCCTCGGCTAGACTATCTCCTTTCTCTAATTGAATTTTCTCTGACCACATACGGACAGTAGCATTATCTTTCACTTTATCAAGAAATTCGTTCTCCATGACAAACTCTCTAATTTAGTAATCAAACTCAAATCGACACTCTTTTGAATATGAAATGACATGCAAATATAGTGAAAACACAATAAGTTAGTACATCGTACAAAAATAAAACTCAAAATAAGTAAAAGAGAATCAAACACCTATCTGGGTAACCACTAGGGTTTCTCGTAGTACTATCTAGGGTGGGCTCCTAGGGTCTTCTCCATGCGGTTTGGTTCTAAAGTTGAGGTACCCAAAGTAGAAGATTCCTCTATCCTCACTCATTATAGGCTCATACGGACTAGGTTCAGTTCAAGGGAATACATTTCCCTATAGCTGCACGGAGATGAAAATCTCACGAAGACCTTGGTACGGATGCATCTCGAAAGCGATCCACTATCCTGCACGGAGCTGAAAACCTCAAAAGGAGTAGCTTCTCACTCCCACTTAAAAGAGGTAAGACCAAACGGTCCTAATGCAATATGATGCAAAAATATTCTACGAGACTCAAACCATAGCAATCATATGAAATAACATAGGCGAATGCAATAAAAGGATCATAATTTTTCAAATCAAATTTTTAATTTTTGACAAGATAGGAAATAATCAATTTTACAGCTTGACTCTCTTATTGGTCCCCAGTGGAGTCTCCATGTAATATCTGGGATTTGGGCTTGTGCATTTTTGCTTAATTGTATGAAGTAGCATGCCTATGTGTGTTTGAATGTGTTGAATAAATTTTTGAGAACTCTAGAGTATAGGTGAATGCCTTAGAAATTATCAGATTTTAAGTGTTAAAGGGTAGCTAAGCTTGATAGGCATTAAGCAGAATTGTAGGGAAAATTTGACAAACAAATGGGCTTGTTAAAGTGGCAAGGAGGCGCCACTTAAGGCCTTGGCAAGTGACGCCACAAGTAGTTCAAAGGGGGCCTTGGTTTGAGTGGCAAGGGAAGCAAATGGGAGTTTTATTTTGTTGCAATGAGGAGAGATTGTAACATCCTAAAACTAGGGCTATTTGTAATTAAATGATTTTTCTTAAATTGAATTGCTGTGTTATTGATTGTGGTATTATAAGGCTTAGTTGGAGGTCTTGAGTAGGCTCGGTTTAGTAGAAAATTGTATTTGAGAACTTTAAAGGGAAGGACCTCTAGTAGGTAGGGGTTATAAGAATAAATGAAGGAACATTTAACACAAAACAGGCCTTGGAGAAGTGGCAAAAGGGAGGCCACTTAGGAGCTGAAGTTGACGCCACAAGAGGAGCAAGGGGAGCCTGTGTTCGAGTCACAGAGTTCTCTCTTTTTGCTCTTGGGAAGGACGGCAAAGGAAGGGAGAGATTTTCTCTCCTTAAAACTCTTTTTATTATCTATTTAGATAATAAGTTAACAGAAGATAAATAAGGATATTAATTGAATTTTAAGAGATTATTAATTGATTATTTGAGGATTATTTCAAATTATTTGAATGGTTTCAAAATAAGTGGCTTGGAGTGATTCAAGGAAGTTGAGGGAATTTGAATTCCTTGCTCAAGGAAGTGTGGACGGCAAGGCTACTAGGGGGTGCCAAATCCTTTTTAAGGCACATATCTATCACCTTATTTCCCTTTTCTTCATTTTTACACATAGCCAAAATTCCTAACCTCTTCCCTCTTTGTTTTTTTTCTATTCTCTCAAAACCTTGGCCGAAACCCCTCCCATACTTCTTATTCATTCTCTTTTTCCACTCAAGAGCAAGCCTTGATCAATATTGAAATCAACCTTAGCCAAACCTACACCTTACCCTTTTTGTCGAAATCCCCTTTTCTCCCTATTAAACTCTCTCTAGCCGAAACTCTACCTCTCCCCATTATTTTCTACTTTGGTCGAATATCAAACAAAGGTACTCCTCTCTAACTATTTCTTCAATCGGTTCACAAGGTGGGTAAGTGTTATGACCGAATGCTTTCTTTTTGGTTCTCTTGTACTTGTCGACTTTTAGAGGGTAAGAATTGATTTCGGCACTTATTGAAAGGGTATTAACTTCCTATATTGAAACCGATTCTGTCTAGGTATTTTGAAATCCTGAAGTAATCGATTTAAGTCTCCATTCTCTATCAACTGAATTTGGTAAGTCGACAGTAAGACGAATCTTTCTAAGCCTTTTTATTGGTTTTTTGGAAAAGCCGAAACTAATCTTGATTGGTACTAAAGGTTGGCCGATTGCTAGGGAACCCGTATAAGGATTCGGGTTGCTGGAAACCAAGTCAAAGCAAGGTAAGATCTCGGGTTTCAAATAATGATAACCCTTTGGATTAATTGGGTTGGCCAAATAGGCCATAATACTAACCCATGTTTTGGCCGAATATAGGGACAAGTAGATCTAGGGTGGTGACTCCTCTTTTGGGATTTAGACTCCTTGTTGGTGACAGTGTGTACATACACACTTATAACTATTAATAAACCGTATGATAGGTAAGTTATGTGTAAATCGCTCTATGTAGAAACGGATTTAGTACCTTAATGGTACAAGCGAGGATCTCGTAAGTCTCATCAATATGTGATTGTTAAATATGCTTTTGGGAAGCATGGCTTATTTGATACATGAAATAAATGTATGTTGACTTAAACTCGCTCATAATCTGCTTGATATGGGTTGATGAGTGGAGGGCGGTTATATTGTGTCGACGGACACCAGTGTTTTGGTAACACACTGTGACTACGGTCACTAGAGGTTTGGTACCTCCAGAGGTTTGGCACCTCATAGCGTCTCGTCCCTGTGGCTTAGCACCACCGTGGGTTGGCCCCACTTTGAGGTATGGGATTGATGCCGTGATTTGGTATCACACAATGGGTTGGCCCCATCAACCGATTTGTGTCTTGGGCACCGGAGGTTTGGCACCTCCAAAGATTTGGCATCACATCTGTGACTTTAAGTCACCGATGGTTTGGCTCCACCAAAGGGTTTGGTACCACACGGGGTAGAGAAAGGTGATACGGATGGTTAGGTTGGGTATACGATTTGATGCATGTTAATTGTTATAATTTGTGTATGATGTGGTATTTACCCGGGGGAAGGGTTACATACTGAGTCTTGGTGACTCACCTTCTCCTTTATATTTTTCAGGTGACGTGTAGCTCACGGATGTGGACCGGATGGACACGAGGTGGCCATGCAGTGGGATTAAAAATTTAATAGACTTTGAATTTCGGTTTATTCATTCTTTTCGATTGTTGATTTAAATTTTAATTGGGTTGTAATAAGGCCTCCTAGAATTATTTTATTATTGTTACTTGCTTTGAATATTTGTTTAAGCTATTTAATTATGTTAACAATGAGTTCGCATGTTTTCCAAATCAAACAAAAAATGTTTTAAAGTACCATCGGGTACATGTGAAATCTATAAACAACTCGACTTAGTAAACATTTTTTTTTTAACAACACTAAGTATGGTTTTTAACAAGAGACTTGAAAACACAAGATTTTCAACAAAACTTATAACGGTTTTAAAAAGGTTTCAACATGTTTTCCCCGTAGCAAACCAAATTCGGTCGTAGCATTTGGACCGGGTTTGGGTTGTTACAGAGGTAGTGGACGGCTTGTAGACTCTAGAATAAGGAGGTATAGATGGGGTTGGAGAGTTGGTGGATTCAGCTAAGGTGGAGGGGATCAAGGGATAAGGGTGAGAGGGAAGCAAGTGGCCGAATATGGGACTCTAAAGGGTGCATAATTCGATCATACAAGGGGAGCTAAGTGCCGAATTTACTTAGAGTAGTGATAGGCATCTTTTTACAATTTTTCTCTCTTCCAAAAAGCTCTATTCCCTTTCTCTTTTCTTTTGTGACCAGAAACTGAAACCTCTCAAACCTTATTCTCTCTTCTTCTTTATATTCTCACAATTCAACCATCATCAAAAGACCACCATTGCCGAATTCTTCTGAGCATCTTTTCTTTCTCTTTTTTTTTGTGTTGGCCAAACCTCCCTCTTGTCATCTAGACAAAGTCGCATCAAGTCTCAACCCTTTTTCTTTTCTTTGTTTCACCAATCTATCAAAAGCTGAATATACCAATAACCTCAAGCCGATTGCTCATTAAACCCCCAAAAGTCGAAACCCAGTGATCACTATCTAGTCTATATAGCCGAATATCTCAATGGTGTCAGGCAGTAGTGCAGTCGATTTTAATATTAAGGGTAAGATCAAATGTTATTCGATTTTCAATCCTTTTTCTTTTATTCGAAAGTTGGAATCTAACCCCTTTACTGATCTTTGGTCGAAACTATGAAGGAGGAGATTTTTCGGGATTTCGGCTAAGTCGACTACAAGAGATGATCATTCGGGATTTCAAGATCTAAGGTAAGCCAGAGTAATCTTAGGCTGAAGGCCATTTATGATGTTCATCAAGCATTAAAATTGGATCTAACATAAGGCTTGTAGGTATTTCGACATCTCCATAAGACAAGTGACAATTTCGGGATTTAGATCCGCAAGGTAAGTGAATATGAATATTCAGCCAATGCCATATTAAGTGGTAGTGACTAGCCGATTCTAACTATGATTTTTAGGGAGAAGTACAATCTATTTTGGTAGTCTTTCGAGATTCAGTGAAAGCGTTAGTACTAGGTGTGTAGCCCCACACTAATTCTTGATAGATTTATGGTATTGATTTAATATATATGTGTTAATGAAAATATGAAAGATGTGGCTAAAGGTACCATACGATGGTACAGAGTACTCAGGTACGTTCACATTTAATACTATGTTAATAGTGTTATGAATAATGAATATGACATATATGTGAATCCGTTATGAACATGGAATAAGATATATGGCATGATTTTGCATATATTATATTGTGCATGGGGCATATGGGTGATTATGAAAAGGGGAAATGTTCTGGTGGTTTTTACCACAATATCTGGTGACTCATGTCACATAATCTGAATGTGGTGACTTATGTCACAAAATGTTATTTGGTGACTTTGTCACAATTATCTAGTGGCTATGCCATAATTTATAAGGGCGATGTGCAAGTCATTTGCAGCGATTGCCTTCGATGGTGTGTAGCGGATGGAGGATCGATTTAGTAATCCCCACGGTGTGATGGCAGGTATAGGTGATGTGTAGAGGATGGTTATCTAGGTTTGGGTTCGGGATTGCATCATTGTTTATATATATGTTTTTTTTATATATGATTTGTATGCCTAAATCGTTGGGAATTGGTGTGTTGGTTGTTACACATTGAGTTTGTTGACTCACCCCGTTGTGGGATATCTTTTCAGGTGACACTCAGTAAATAGACCGAGTCGG
This sequence comes from Gossypium rotundifolium, assembly GCA_025506655.1. NCBI lineage: Eukaryota > Viridiplantae > Streptophyta > Magnoliopsida > Malvales > Malvaceae > Gossypium > Gossypium rotundifolium. Next base: position 11,154,768 of record CP106730.1, on the reverse strand, counting down.
CAGGAGCTTAATGGTGGCCATGTTCAGCTCAGAGTTATTTTATTTTCATTGGTTTTATATTTAAGTATTTTTAATTTATTTTGGATTATAAGTTGATGTAATAAGGCCATTATACTTAATTGTTTTATGCGTTTTTAATTTTCCCGATATGATACAAACAACATCAAATGTTTTGAAACTCAATTACCTACAGTTTTTCAAGTTACAATAATAATGAAATTCTAAAATTTAGTATTCTCTTCAACTTGTTGTTTTTTTTAAAAAGAACTTATCGATTTAGCACAAACAACTCGAATCAACTTTTCTACAAACCACCACGATTTTCAAAACGTTATTCGAAACTTAACTATGTTTTTACTCAAGAAGCATGCCAGATCTGGTCAGGGCTTGTGGGCCAGGTTTGGGGTGTTTCAGTTTGGTATCAGAGCCCGATTCAAAACTCGACCTTGAGGGCTTTCTGGGCCCAAAACGTTTTCGTTCTTTTGAAACTGGATTTTATTAAGAAATTGAGCAGGTTTTCTGGCATGGCACCTGAGTCTCTAGCTCGAAGTCCACCAGGTAAGTACTCCTAACCTTTTGTGGTTTGTATGTGGGAATTATAGGGACGTGGATTAGTAGATTAGGAATTATTGAACCCTAGGATTAGTCTACCTCAACACTAAAATACATAAAACTTAAAGTCTAACCAAACAAACCTGTGTCTAAGTCGCCGAGTTAAAGGTGTGGCAACCGTTGTGCGCATGTCTAGGATTGGATTCAGGGGGAGCTTGGTATTTAAGCAGTCCTAGTGACTCACCTCCTCTTCGCTCGAATCTTACCTGGTGCGTAGTGACGGTTCACCCTAACCAAGAGGACTCAATCACAGGCTAAATTTAATAATTAAAACCCGAAAGGGACTAGTCACCTCGTTTTGTAAAATTCTAAAGTCAAACCGTGATTGTAAATTTCCAAGTGCCCTTGATTTAAAAATAACCAAAATACCCCTGATTTGTAAATTGACTAAATTACCCCTAACTTGTACAAATTACCAAAATACCCTCAGTATGGAAAGTTATCGAAATACCCTCAAATTAAAAAAAATTTCCAAAATACCCTTGTTTCATAAAATCACCTGGAACCATATTTTACAAAATTATCGAAATGCCCCTAGTTTGGAAAAATTACGAAAATACCCTCAATTTATAAAATTACCATTTTTACCCTTGAAATTTTATTACCAAGTATTTTAATTTTGTAAAAATACCAGAAAAAATCTCTATTTTGTAACATTTTCAAATACCCTAATTTGAAAAATTACCAAAATAACCCTGTAGGATTAAATTACAAAATACCCTTGGGTAGTGGAAAACAACAACAATGACAACTACAACACTTCTCTGTGATGAACGTAAGTTCATGAGTGTGATGATTGAATGAATGGATTTGAGACTATGATGATTGAATGAATGAATTTGAGACTATGTGTGTGTATGAACTCGAAAGAACTACCCCTTAGACTTATTGAACATAAGACTGTTCGCGATAAATCAGTGGAATGAAAACTAATTCATAAAATTCTTTAATCAGATAAACACGATTCAGTAGCATGAGTTCTAGGGGACGTGGTCGTAATGTGCGTGGCCGTGAAAGAGGCTGAATGACCGTGTCGAAACCCGTTAGGTCTGGTCAAGTGTCCGAGAATGAAATGCCACCACCCCACCGCAGTGTGGAATATCGAGGATCGACGGGGATGATCAGATATCACGAGCAATCTTTGAAGTTACGGAAAGGGTGGTGGGCGGGTGGAGGCATGGGAGCTCAAAAGTCTGTACCTGAGCGACTCCGAGCTAATGGAGCTGAGTTTTTCCGTGGTATATCTGGTGTGGTGCCCAATACGGCTGAGTATTGGTTAGAGGCGACGGAGTGAATTATGGACGATTTGGACCTGACTGCCGAGGAGAAACTGAAAGGGGTAGTGTCGCTACTCCGTGATGAGTCATACCAATGGTGGCTCACGATTCGGGATGGTGCTGCCGCAGATGATCTTACTTGGGAGTACTTTAAGGCGGCATATCAGAAGAAGTACATTGGGACTAGTTATGTGGATGCGTAGAGGAAGGTGTTTCTAAGGCTGGTTTAGGGGAATAAGACCATAGCAGAATACGAGGCTAAATTTCTAAGGTTAAGCCGATATGCTCGAGGTATTGTGTCGATGGAGCATGAACGGTGTGTCTAGTTTGAGGACGGACTAAGGGATGACTTGAAGTTATTGATAGCTCCACAGCAAGAGCAAGAATTTATCGTATTAGTGGAGAAGGCTAAGGTAGTCGAAGGGATTAAGGACTCTGTGAGGCAGAATACGGATCGGAATAGGCAAAAGAGAGGTTTTAGATCAGCAGGTCATCTAGAAATGTGCAAAAGAGGCCTAGAGTTGATGGGCCACGAGGTCAGCACGTTGTGACAGGAGGGCAGTACCGCACTTGTGCTCAGTGTGGGAAGATGCATCTAGGGGAGTGTTGGAAGAAGACGGAAGGATGTTTCAAGTGTGGGTCCAAGGACCACATGATTAAGGACTGTCCTATGAAAATAGACGGGAGTCGATCAGTAAGTCAGGGTCCTAATTAAGCTAGAAGAGGAGGACAGCAGCCACCGCGGGGTCGTGGTTTGGCTGGCAGAGGTAATGGTTACAGTAGATGACGGGAACATCAAGGCAGAGGTGTTGGTATCTGAGGCAAGACAACAGTCTGGTATATGCGGTTCGCCAGAGGGAGGATGGAGATGCACCGAATGTCATAACCGGTATGTTCCTTATAGCTGGCAAGCCTTACTTTGCTTTAATTGATGTTGGCTCTACCCACTTTTATGTTGCATGTAGAGTAGTTGAAACACTAGGCATAGCCTTTGAACTGTCTAATAGGGAGATGATTGTATTGAGCCCATTAGGTCAAATTGTAGTGGTAAATAAGATATTTCGGAGTGTACCTCTAGAGCTTCAGGGAGTGGTATTTCCTGCCAACTTGATGGAACTACCCTTTGGAGAATTTGACCTCATCCTTGGCATAGACTGGCTAGCGGAACATCGGGCTATATTGGATTGCGTAGCTAAGCTAATGGAGTTAAAGACGCCGGAGGATAAGGCGATAGTTATGATAGGAGAAAGAAGAAACTACTTGTCTAACGTAGTCTCTGCTTTAAAGGCTAATAAGATGGTTCGGAAGGGGTGCAAGGCATTTTTATCTTTGTTAGTGCATTGGATGCAAAGGAAGGGGGAGTTACTAGAGTTAGAACAGTAAGGGATTTTGTGGATTTTTTTCGGAGGAGTTACCTGGAATACCCCCGGATAGGGAAGTGGAGTTCGAAATTGATTTGCTATCGGATATAGCTCCTGTGTCAATTACCCCGTACAGAATGGCACCAAAGGAGTTGATTGAGCTCAAGGCTCAGATCCAAGAGTTCCTTGATCGTGGGTTTATCTGACCCAGTGTGTCTCCATGAGGAGCACCGGTCTTGTTTGTAAAGAAGAAGGATAGGACTATGAACATGTGCATAGACTACCGGTAGTTGAACAAGCTGACCATCAAGGACAAGTATCCATTGCCAAGAATAGATGACTTGTTCGATTAGCTTAAGGGGGCCGCAGATTTTGAAGATAGATCTAAGGTCAGGAGGAGGCTGATATCCATAAGACAGCTTTCCGAATAAGGTACGGGCACTATGAGTTCTTAGTAATGCTGTTCGGATTGACAAACGCCCCAGTCGCATTTATGGACATGATGAATTGGGTTTTCCAACCCTATCTAGACCAGTTCGTTGTTGTGTTCATAGATGATATTTTGGTGTATTCGAAGTCTAAGGAAGAACATGAAGAGCATCTCCGAATCGTGTTGCAAGTGTTAAGGGAGAAAAAGCTATATGCCAAGTTTAGCAAGTGCGGATTTTGGCTGAAGGAAGTTACGTTTTTAGGGCATGTGGTGTCTGCCGAAGGAATAAGGGTGGATCCTCAGAAGATTGAGGTAGTATTGGAGTGGAAATCACCTAAGTCTGTGGCAGAAGTTCGTAGTTTCTTGGGATTGGCAGGCTACTACAGAAGGTTTGTGGAAGGGTTCTCATCAATAGCCGCACCTTTGACGAAGTTGTTGAGAAAGGAGGTACCTTTCAGATGGTCGATAAACAGGGAGAGCTTTGAGAAGCTTAAGAGGGTCTTGACCAAGCTCCAGCTTTGATTCACTGAGGCAGGGAAGGATTTTGTAGTGTACTGTGATGCTTCTCACACAGGTTTGGGATGTGTCCTTATGCAGGACGGGAAGGTAGTTGCTTATGCGTCTCGACAATTGAGGCCACATGAGGTTAACTACCCAACGCATGACTTGGAATTGGCGGTAGTGTTCTTTGCTCTTAAGGTATAGAGGCATTATCTATATGGAGAAAAGTCAGTGATTTACACAAACCATAAGAGCCTTAAGTATCTGCAGACTCAAAAAGAGCTGAACCTGAGTTAGCGAAAGTGGGTGGAGTTATTGAAAGATTACGATTGTTCCATAGAGTATCACCCGGGCAAGGTGAATGTTATGGTAGATGCCCTAAGTCGGAAGGTAGTGTCGGATCTGAGGGCGATGTTTGCACATCTTAGCTTGTATGACAACGAAAGTTTATTGGCAGAATTGCAAGTTAAGCCGACATGACTAAACAAGGTGAAAGAGGGACAGTTGGCGGATGATGATTTCAGTGCTAAGCTACGATAAGTGCGGAATGGGGAGTTAGAGGATTATGGTATTAATGACGATGGAGTATTGTGTTTCAAGGGTAAGGTCTGTATGCCGAAGAATGAGGAGTTAATGTAACACCCTAAATTTGGGCCTAGAATAAGTGGGTTTGTGTGTCGAGAGAATGGATTTTGTTGTTAAAAAAAATTATTATTGCATGTTTAGTTTAATTTTTAAGAGGTTTAGGAAGGGTTGGTAGTGTTGGAAAAGTCCTAGGCTCGATCTAGGGCTTTCGCAAAAATGTTATTTTTTTAGGGAGGTTGGTTTTAGTCATAAGGCATTTAAAATATTGTTGGGTTAAAACATATCACAAAAGTAGGTTGTCTAGTGGCTTGGGGTGCTTGGAATAAGCTGGTGGTCAGAGGTTCAAGTCTGGACTTGGCAAAAACTTTTATTGCGCATAAGTGGTATGAAAGCCGAGTTTAGGCCTTATAAATAGTTGGGACTGCTTTATGACACAAGGAAACGCGCGCCCAAAGGGCAAAGGCGTTAGGAGTAGTGGGGGAGCATGGTTCTAGTCATGCGTGCGCATGTTATGTTTTTTAAGTAAACCGGAGTGCGACGAAGGTTTATAATTAATTAGGTAGGAAATATGACAGAAATAAAATACGCGGCGTAGTGTTAAGGGCGTGGACCATCGTAAAGAGGTCAGAGGTTCAAATCTGGATGTTGGCTAATATTTTTAGATTCTTTTAGATGATTTAGTCGCTGGAAAATATGCTTTAAAAGAAGTCGAGAATGGAATATGTCACAAGCAAAGTTGTGGTGCAGTGGCAAGAAGTGTGTTGTGGCTCTTACAGGTCACGAGTTCGAGTTGCCTTGTCCACATTAACTTGTTATTTTGCTGCAGGCGTGTGTAAGTTGGTCGCTGGAAAGTATACCTTAAAATAAGCTGAGAATGGAATATATCACAAGAATGGTTCTGGTGTAGTGGCTGGTAGCGTGTGGTTGTGCTTGAAGGTCTCGGTTCGAGTTGCCTTGTCCACATTAACTTGTTATTTTGCTGCAGGTGTGTGTAAGTATACCTTAAAACAAGTTGAGAATGGAATATATCACAAGAATGGTTGTGGTACAGTGGCAGGGGACGTGTGTTGGTGCTTGGAGGGCTTGGGTTCGAGTTTCCTTATGCACATTAACTTGTTATTTTGTTGCTGGTGTGGGGAAGGAATTTGAATGTAATTCAAATTGAATTTTTAGCTAAATAAAAGAATTTAATTGGTGATAAGTTTGAGTCGATTAGGGAGTGTAGATTTATTTATTTATTTATTTATCTATTTATTTATATATTTTAGTATAAATATGGGTGCCGAAATTCTCTTTAAATAGAGAGGGGATATCTCTTCAATTTTGGCATTTGAACCCCATTCTCTCAACCTTTTCTCTCCGTCTCTTCTACAAGCCAAAACCCTAGTTGCTTTCTGTAATTTTTTTCATTTGAATTCTTCAGAAGCCGAAACCTTTTATTTCATTCTCTTCTTCATTCTTTTTCTCTTGTGCCGATTTCTCCATTAAGCCGAAAGATGGAATCTAATCCCATTAGTATTGTTTGGCAGAAACTTTGAAGGGGGAATTCGGATTTGGTTGTGTCGACTACAAGTAGGAGATCACTCGGGATTCCAAAATCTAAGGTAAGCAAAGTATGGATTAGGCCGAAGGCCATTTATTCAAATGTTAGGATTGGATCTAACATAGTCTATGTAGGGATTTCGATAAAGACCAAGGACAAGTGATAATTCGGGATTTAGATCCATAAGATAAGTGCTTAAGATATATGGCCAAGGCCTATTTAGTGATTAAATCTATTTACTATTTATTAGAAAGCCGAAAACTAACCAAATCAAGTGGTCTAGTGTTAGCCGATTCCAAGGGAGAAAGACTACAGAATTTCGGGATTTGATTAGTAGTGAAATCAGCACCAAGGTAAGATTTAAGTCGTGATAAATCCTTCAAGATTTGATTAATTATCCGAATTTGCTAAAGTACTTAAGATTGGCTGAATGTAGGAATTAAGGATCTAAAGCATTAGATCGGGTTTTCGGAATTTCAGTGAAAGCGTTAAGTGAACCAGGTGTGTACCCCACACTAAGCCTTGATTAATTTACGGTTATGTTTTAATTAATATGTTACAAGAATATGTTATGATGTGGCTAAGAGTACCATGCCATGGTACAAAGTACTCGAACACGCTTACCCACCCTACTATGAGTATGATAAGATTCGTTATGGCACATATGTCAATAGTGATAAGAATGTGAAATAAAGCATGATATTGCATGATATGTTTGACATGGGGCATATGGGTGATATGTAAAGGGGAAGTGAATTGGTGGTTTTATACCCCAATATCTGAATGTGGTGACTTATGTCACGTAATTTGAATGTGGCGACTTATGTCACGTAATCTGAATGTGGTGACTTATGTCACGAATTATTATCCGGTGGCTATGCCACGAAATTATAAGGGCGATGAGCACGCCGATTGCGATGATCGCCTTCTATGATGTGTAGCGGATGGAGGGTTGACTTAGTAGTCCCCACGGTGTGATGGTTGGTACGGGTGATGTGTAGCGGATGGTTATTTAGGTTTGGGTTCGGGTTTGCATCATTAATTATATATGTTATTATGTATGATTTGATATGCCCGAATTTAATTGAGACTTATGTTGGTTGTACACATTGAGTCTGCTTGACTCACCCTTTGTGGGATTATTTTTCAGGTGACACTCAGTAATGGGCCGAGTCGGTAGGAGCTCAAGTGGTGGCCATGCTCAACTCAGAGAACATCTTATTTTCTTTAAGTATTTTGGATTTAATTTGGGTTTTGATTTGATGTAATAAGGCCATAGTTTGAACTATTTATGCATGCATTATTAATTATTTAAGTATGACACGATTTCTATTAATTCAAAGTTAAAGTCCATTTTTCTTAAGTATAAATATTAAATGTTTTAGCACCTAATCAACACGGGTTTTAAAATTCGAGCCCAACCCAAATCAACTGTTTTCAAAAACACGAAAAATTTTAGCAAAGTTTCAAATAAGATTCGAATGGTTTTTCCTAGAAGCATGCCAGATCCGGTCAGGGCTTGTGGGTAGAGTTTGGGTGTTTCATTTTAGTATCAGAGCCCGATTCAAAACTCGGCCTTGAGGGCTTTTTGGGCCCAAAATGTTTTCTTTCTTTTGAAAGTGGATTTTTCTAAGAAATGAACAGGGTTTTCTAGCATGGCACCTGAGTCTCCGGCCCGAAGTCCACCAGGTAAGTACCCCTAACTTTTCTGTGAATTGTATGTGGGAATATATAGGGGCGTAGATTAGTGGACTAGGAATTAAACCCTAGGATTAGTCTACTTCAAACACCAAGTTACATAAAACTTAAAGTCAAACCAAACAAACCCGTTACGAGTCATTTGAGTTAAGGTGTGGCAACCATTGTGCGCATGTCTAGGATTGGATTCAGTGGGAGCTTGGTATTTAAGCAGTCCTAGTGACTCACCTCCTATCCACTCGAACCCTACCTGGTGCGAAGTGATGGTTCACCCTAACCAAGAGGACTCAGCCACAGGCTAAACCCAATAACTAAAACCGGAAAAGGACTAGCCATATTTTTTATAAAACCTAGTCTTAAAATCACCAAATTACCCCTTTGATGTGTAGGAAAACTATTTTGAAAATTTTCTAAAATATTCTCGATTTACTAAAATGACCTAAATACCCCTGGTTAGAAAAATTACTAAAATGCCCTTGGTTCATAAAATTTCCATACTACCCACAGTTTTTATCAAGATTCTCTTACCTTAAAAATATCCAAAAACCCTATTTTTACAAAATATTAAGATACTCTGATTTGGAAAATTTATGAAATTACCCCTGATTTGTAAAATGACCAAATTACCCCTAACCTGAATAAATGACCAAAATACCCTCAGTAAGGAAAATTACCGAAGTACCCTCAAATTAAAAACCTTCAAAAATACCCTTGTTTTGAAAAGTCACCAAAAACCATATTTCACGAAAAAATTATCGAAATGACCCTGGCTTGTAAAATTACAAAAATACCCCTCAATTTATAAAATTACCATTTAACTCTTGAAATTTTCTTATCAAGTATTGCAATTTTGAAAAAGAAATTATATACCAAAAAAATTTTTACTTTATGAAATTTTCAAATACCCTAATTTGGAAAATTACCAAAATACCTCTGTAGGATAAAATTACGAAAATACCCCTGGGTAGTGGAAAACAACAAACAATGACAACTACAACATTTTCTGTAATGAACGCAAGTTCATGAATGTGATTGAATGATTGGATTGAGACTGTATGTGTATGAAATCGAAAGAACTACTCCTTAAAACTACTAATTAGAAGACTGTTTGTGGATAATCAGTGGAAGAAAACCAATAATTCATAAAATTTTTAATCAAATAAATGCGAACCGATAGCATAAGTACAAGGGGACGAGGTCGCTCTAGATGTGAATACCAATGTGTACTCTACCATAGTATATTAAGTGTTTATTTTGGGTTTAGAATTGGAGTGTGCAGCGAAAGCATGGTAGTGAGACTTTGGTAGTAAGATTACTAGTTAGTTGGAAATTTCGAGGACAAAATTTCTTTAAGGAGGGTAGAATTGTAACACCCTGAATTTGGGCCTAGAATAAGTGGGTTCGTGTGTCGGGAGAATGGATTTTGTCGTTAAAAAAAATTATTATTGCATGTTTAGTTTAATTTTTAGGAGGTTTAGGAAGGGTTGGTAGTGTTGGAAAAGTCCTAGGCTCGATCTAGGGCTTTAGCAAAAATGTTGTTTTTTTTTAGGGAGGTTGGTGGTAGTCATAAGGCATTTAAAATATTGTTGGGTTAAAACATATCACAAAGAAGTAGGTTGTCTGGTGGCTTGGGGTGCTTGGAATAAGTGGTGGTCGAGGTTCAAGTCTGGACTTGGCAAAAACTTTTATTGTGCATAAGTGGTATGAAGGCGAGTTTAGGCCTTATAAATAGTTGGGACTATTTTATGACACAAGGAAATGCCCGCCCAAGGGCAAAGGCGTTAAGAGTAGTAGGGGAGCATGGTTTTAGTCATGCATGCATGTTATGTTTTTTAAGTAAATCGGGAGTGCGACAGAAGGTTTATAATTAATTAGGTAGGAAACATGACAGAAATAAAATACGCGGTGTAGTGGTAAGGGGCGTGGACCATTGTGAAGAGGTCGGAGGTTCGAATCTGGATGTTGGCTAATATTTTTAGATTCTTTTAGATGATTCGGTCGCTGGAAAATATGCTTTAAAAGAAGTCGAGAATGGAACATGTCACAAGCAAAGTTGTAGTGTAGTGGCAAAAGTGTGTTGTGGCTCTTACAGGTCGCGGGTTCGAGTTGCCTTGTCCACATTAACTTGTTATTTTGCTGCAGGCATGTGTAAGTTGGTCACTGGAAAGTATACCTTCAAATAAGTTGAGAATGGAATATATCACAAGAATGGTTCTGGTGCAGTGGCTGGTAGTGTATGGTTGTGCTTGAAGGTCTCGGGTTCGAGTTGCCTTATCCACATTAACTTGTTATTTTGCTACAGGCGTTTGTAAGTATACCTTATAACAAGTTGAGAATGGAATATATCACAAGAATGGTTGTGGTACAGTGGCGGGGGCGTGTGTTGGTGCTTGGAGGGCTTGGGTTCGAGTTGCCTTGTGCACATTAACTTGTTATTTTGCTGCTGGCGTGGGGAAGGAATTTGAATGTAATTCAAATTGAAGTTTTGGCTAAATAAAGGAATTTAATTGGTGATAAGTTTGAGTCGATTAGGAAGTGTAGATTTATTTATTTATTTATCTATTTATTTATTTTAGTATAAATATGGGTGCCGAAATTCTCTTTAAATAGAGAGGGGATATCTCTTCAATTTTGGCATTTGAACCCCATTCTCTCAATCTTTTCTCTCCGTCTCTTCTACAAGCCAAAACCCTAGTTGCTTTTTGCAATTTTTTTCTTTTGAATTCTTCAGAAGCCGAAACATTTTATTTCATTCTTTTCTTCATTCTTTTTCTCTTGTGTCGATTTCTCCATTAAGCCAAAAGATGGAATCAAATCCCATTAGTATTGTTTGGCCGAAACTTTGAAGGGAAATTTGGGATTTGGTTGTGTCGACTACAAGTAGGAGATAACTCGGGATTCCAAAATCTAAGGTAAGCAAAGTATGGATTAGGCCGAAGGCCATTTATTCAAATGTTAGGATTGGATCTAACATAGTCTATGTAGGGATTTCAACAAAGACCAAGGACAAGTGATAATTTGGGATTTAGATCCACAAGGTAAGTGCTTAAGATATTTGGCCAAGGCCTATTTAGTGATTAAATCTATTTACTATTTATTAGAAAGCCGAAAACTAACCAAATCAAGTGATCTAGTGTTAGCCGATTCCAAGGGAGAAAGACTACGAAATTTCAGGATTTGATTAGTAGTGAAATCGGCACCAATGTAAGATTTAAGTTGTGATAAATCCTTTAGGATTTGATTAATTAGCCGAATGGCTTTTTGCTAAAGTACTTAAGATTGGTGAATGTAGGAATTAAGGATCTAAAGCATTAGATCAGGTTTTCGAAATTTCAGTGAAAGCGTTAAGTGAACCAGGTGTGTACCCCACACTAAGCCTTGATTAATTTACGGTTATGTTTTAATTAATATGTTACAAGAATATGTTATGATGTGGCTAAGAGTACCATGCAATGGTACAAAGTACTCAGGTACGTTTATCCACTCCTACTATGAGTATGATAAGATTCGTTATGGCACATATGTCAATAGTGATAAGAATGTGAAATAAAGCATGATATTGCATGATATGTTTGACATGGGGCATATGGGTGATATGTAAAGGGGAAGTGAATTGGTGGTCTTATACCCCAATATCTGAATGTGGTAACTTATATCACGTAATTTGAATGTGGTGACTTATGTCACGTAATCTGAATGTGGTGACTTATGTCACGAATTATTATCTGGTGGCTATGCCACAAAATTATAAGGGCAATGAGCACATCGACTGCAGCAACTGCCTTCAATAATGTGTAGCGGATGGAGGGTTGACTTAGTAGTCCCCACGGTGTGATGGTTGGTACGAGTGATGTGTAGCGGATGGTTATTTAGGTTTGGGTTCGGGTTTGCATCATTAATTATATATGTTATTATGTATGATTTGATATGCCTGAATTTAATTGAGACTTATGTTGGTTGTACACATTGAGTCTGCTTTGACTCACCCTTTGTGGGATTATTTTTGGTGACACTTAGTAATGGGTTTGGTCGGTAGGAGCTCAAGTGGTGGCCATGCTCAACTCAGAGAACATCTTATTTTTTTTAAGTATTTTGGATTTCATTTGGGTTTTGATTTGATGTAATAAGGCCATAGTTTGAACTATTTATACATGCATTATTAATTATTTAAGTATGACACGATTTTTATTAATTCAAAGTTAAAGTCCATTTTTCTTAAGTATAAATATTAAATGTTTTAGCACCTAATCAACACTGGCTTTAAAATTCGAGCCCAACCCAAATCAACTATTTTCAAAAACACAAAAAATTTTAGCAAAGTTTCAAATAAGATTCAAATGGTTTTTCCTAGAAACATGCCAGATCCGGTCAGGGCTTGTGGGCGAGTTTGGGGTGTTTCGGTTAAGGCGGAGAATTCTTCAAGAATCATATAGTAGCCCTTATGCTATGCATCCTAGAGGTAGTAAGTTGTATAGAAATCTAAGGGAACAGTTTTGGTGGCCTAGTCTTAAGAAGGAAGTTACCGAATTTGTAGGGAAGTGCTTAGCGTGTCAGCAAGTTAAGGTTGAACACCAAGTTCCGTCAGGATTGCTTCAGTCGATAAAGATTTCGCAGTGGAAGTGGGAAAGAATTACCATGGACTTCGTTAGTGGGCTTCCTCTTGCGCCTACTAAGAAGGACTCGGTATGGGTGATAGTGGATTGATTGATGAAGTCTGAGCATTTTATACCGGTATGGGTTGACTATTCTCTACAAAAATTGGCAAAGTTGTATGTAGCTGAGATTGTGAGGTTGCAAGGAGTGTCGATGTCGATTATCTCAGATAGGGATCCGAGGTTAACATCTCGATTTTGGAAGACGCTACATCAAGCTTTGGGCACCAGGCTAGACTTCAGTACGGCATTTCATCCACAGTCGGATGGCCAATCTGAGCGAGTGATCCAAGTGTTAGAGGATATGTTGAGGGGCTGTGTGATAGACTTCAGAGGAAGTTGGGAAGAATATTTGCCTTTAGTAGAATTTACGTACAACAATAGCTATCAGGCAAGTATACGGATGGCACCGTACAAAGCGCTGTATGGACGAAAGTGTCGCACTCCTACATGTTGGACAAAATTGGGGAACGTCAGATTTTAGGTCCGAAAATTGTGGTAGAATTCGAGGAGAAGGTTAAGATAATTCGGGCACGGTTGAAGGAGGCATCTGACAGCCAAAAGTCGTATGCAGATCTCAAGCGAAAGGAGATTAAGTTTGCTATGGGAGATTATATGTTTCTTAAAGTTTTACCTTGGAAAAAGGTAATGAGATTTGATCACAAAGGGAAGTTAAGTCCCAGGTTTATAGGACCTTATAGGGAATTGATGCTAATTGGACTAGTGGCAAACCAGTTAGAGTTGCCTCCGGAGTTGAAGCAGATGCACGATGTATTCTATGTTTCTATGCTACGTCATTACCGATTGGATCCATCTCATGTAGTTCCAGTTGAAGAGGTGGAACTAAGGCCAGATCTGTCCTACGAGGAGGAACCAATTTAGATCTTGGAGCGAGATGTGAAAGTGTTACGGAGGAAATCAGTTCCTTTAGTCAAAGTATTATGGCGTAACCATGGATCGGAAGAAGCTTCTTGGGAGCCGGAAGAAGCAATGCGACAGCAATACCCCCACCTATTTTAGCCAGGTAATTTTGAGGTCGAAATTATTTTAAGGGGGTAGAACTGTAATATTTGGGACTTGGGCTTGTGCATTTTTGCTTAATTGTATGAAGTAGCATGCCTATGTGTGTTTGAATGTGTTGAATAAATTTTTGAGAACTCTAGAGTGTAGGTGAATGCCTTAGAAATTATCAGATTTTAAGTGTTAAAGGGGAGCTAAGCTTGATAGGCCTTAAGAGGAATTGTAGGGAAAATTTGACAAACAAATGGGCTTGTTGAAGTGGCAAGAAGGCGCCACTTAGGGCCTTGGTAAGTGACGCCACAAGCAGTTCAAAGGGGGCCTTGGTTCGAGTGGCAAGGGAAGCAAATGGGAGTTTTATTTTGTTGCAAGGAGGAGAGGTAGTGGACGGCATGTGGACTCTAGGAGGAGGAGGTATAGATGGGGTTGGAGAGTTGGTGGATTCGGCTAAGGTGGAGGGGATCAAGGGATAAGGGAGAGAGGGGAGCAAGTGGCCGAATATGGGACTCTAAGGGTGCATAATTCGGTCATACAAGGGGAGCTAGGTGTCGAATTTACTTAGTGTAGTGATAGGCATCTTTTTGCGATTTTTCTCTCTTCCAAAAAGCTCTATTCCCTTTCTCTTTTCTTTTTTGACCAGAATCCGAAACCTCTCAAACCTTATTCTCTCTTCTTCTTCATCTTCTCACGATTCAACCATCATCAAAAGACCACCATTGCCGAATTCTTCTGAGCATCTTTTCTTTCTCTTTTTTTTGTGTTGGCTGAACCTCCCTCTTGTCATCTAGACGAAGTTGCATCAAGTCTCAACCCTTTTTCTCTTCTTCTTTTCACCAATCTATCAAAAGCCGAATATACCAATAACCTCAAGCCGATTGCTCATTAAACCCCAAAAGCCAAAACCCAGTGATCACTATCTAGTCTACATAGTCGAATATCTCAGTGGTGTCAGGCAGTAGTGCAGTTGATTTCAATATTAAGGGTAAGATCAAATGTTATTCGATTTTCAATCCTTTTTCTTTTAGCCAAAAGTTGGAATCTAACCCCTTTACTGATCTTTGGTCGAAACTATGAAGGAGGAGATTTTTCGAGATTTTTGCTAAGTCGACTACAAGAGAAGATCATTCGGGATTTCAAGATTTAAGGTAAGTCAGAGTAATCTTAGGCCGAAGGCCATTTATGATGTTCATCAAGCATTAAAATCGGATCTAACATAAGGCTTGTAGGTATTTTGACATCTCCATAAGACAAGTGAAGATTTTGGGATTTAGATCCGCAAGGTAAGTGAATATGAATATTCGGCCAAGGCCATATTAAGTGGTAGTGACTAGCCGATTCTAACTATGATTTTTAGGGAGAAGTACGATCTGTTTTGGTAGTCTTTCGAGATTCAGTGAAAGCGTTAGTACCAGGTGTGTAGCCCACACTAATTCTTGATAGATTTATGGTATTGATTTAATATATATGTGTTAATGAAAATATGAAAGATGTGGCTAAAGGTACCATACGATGGTACAGAGTACTCAGGTACATTCACCTTTAATACTATGTTAATAGTGTTATGAATAATGAATATGACATATACGTGAATCCATTATGAACATGGAATAAGATATATGGCATGATTTTGCATGTATTATATTGTGCATGGGGCATATGGGTGATTATGAAAAGGGGAAGTGTTCTGGTGGTTTTTACCACAATATCTGGTGACTCATGTCACATAATTTGAATGTGGTGACTTATGTCACAAAATGTTATCTGGTGACTTTGTCACAATTATCTGGTGGCTATGCCACAATTTATAAGGGCGATGTGCAAGTCGTCTGCAGCGACTGCCTTCAATGGTGTGTAGCAGATGGAGGGTCGATTTAGTAATCCCCACGGTGTGATGGCAGGTACGGGTGATGTGTAGAGGATGGTTATCTAGGTTTGGGTTCGGGATTGCATCATTGTTTATATATATGTTTTTTTTATATATGATTTGTATGCCTAAATCGTTGGGAGTTGGTGTGTTGGTTGTTACACATTGAGTCTGTTGACTCACCCCGCTGTGGGATATCTTTTCAGTTGACACTCAGTACATGGACCGGGTCGACAGGAGCTTAATGGTGGCCATGTTCAGCTCAGAGTTATTTTATTTTTGTTGGTTTTATATTTAAGTATTTTGAATTTATTTTGGATTATAAGTTGATGTAATAAGGCCATTATACTTAATTGTTTTATGTGTTTTTAATTTTCCCAATATGATACAAACAACATCAAATGTTTTGAAACTCAATTACCTACAGTTTTTCAAGTTACAATAATAATGAAATTCTAAAATTTGGTATTCTCTTCAACTTGTGGTTTTTTTTTAAAAAGAACTTATCGATTTAGCACAAAGTTAAACACAACTTGAATCAACTTTTCTACAAACCGCCACGATTTTCAAAACGTTATTCAAAACTTAACTATATTTTTACTCGAGAAGCATGCCAGATCCGGTCAGGGCTTGTGGGCTGGGTTTGGGGTGTTTCACGCCAAGCTATCGAAACCATTTTTTTGTTGAAAAACGGGGTCGATTTTAAAAAGGAAAATAGAGTCGCCACCAATCCTTTTTTTGAGGTGTGATCAGGTAACCTTGAGATTGATTGTTAAAGCATTTTGATTTATTAAAACGATGATTTTGGCCTACAAAATTTCGAGAAGATAGGCTCAGGAGTCGGTTAAGCACGAGGAAGGATTAGCACCCTCGTAACGCCCAAAATTGGTACCGAATTGATTGATTAACGTTTTAATGTAAAAAATTTGAAAAGATTTTAAAATATGATCCTCTTTGTTTAAAGAAAAAACTCGAATAAATTAAATTGGATGCTGAGGACCGCTTATTTCGCAGAAGTAAAATGTCATGTCCAGTGAGTTAGGATACGACGTTTCGAATCCTCGAAACTAAGCTTGTCTTTTGACTTGTAAAACTAGGGCATTAAATTCAAAAAAAAGATATGTGGTCATTTGGGTCAAATGAAAAATCTGAACCCAATAAGTTAGGGCACAATTTCTCAAAATTCCAAATAAAGAATATTTCCTTTGTTTTAAAAATCCTTACCTCGAGATAACAAAATGTCACATCCAGTGAGTTAGGACACAACATTTTTGAATTCCCAAGAATATGTTTTTATGTAACTTATACGCTTTGATTTAAAAAATAATAATTCTTTAGACTCGATGAGAAAAATCAAAACCCAGAAAGTTAGGGTATGATTTCTTTCGAATCATAAAA
Organism: Gossypium rotundifolium; assembly: GCA_025506655.1. Lineage (NCBI taxonomy): Eukaryota > Viridiplantae > Streptophyta > Magnoliopsida > Malvales > Malvaceae > Gossypium > Gossypium rotundifolium. The sequence continues at coordinate 11,137,830 of CP106730.1, read as the reverse complement.
CGCGGAGTGTTTGCTTATTTAAAAACAAAAATTTTAATGTATCGGATAAAATGTAATATGATTGTAGTAAAATTAAAAATAAATTACCGTGTTGATATGCGTAACAAAATAATAATGATGACAATGTGAAGATTGAAAATAAAGTAAAGTAAACAAGCCAAAAGAAAATAATAAGGAAAAAGAACAAAAATTTAGAACTAAGAGATTAATATTAAACAAATCAATAAACAAATGTAGCGTAACACAAATTAAAAAATCATAATGTAAATAATAATAAAAATTTTGAAGTATTAAAACTATATAGAAAGATATAAATAAGTAGGTAATAAAATGATAAAATAAATAAATGTATTTTTAAAAAAATTAACCAAATAAATATTAGGGAAAGTTCGAGAATAGTGAAAGTGAAAGTTTGAAAGCTGCGTCTGATTCGAGGTCAGAATAGTGTTTCAAGACTACAAATTCGAGGTCAAAAAAATATTTTAATATAATTTTTAGTGTTTATGGCATGTGATAAAATATGTGGGAAAGTTCTGTGTGAAAATTTTCTCGTTTGTGTGTCGATTTGAGGAAAAAGACTTAATTGTGTAAAAGACAAAAGCTGTGTGCTAATTGTTAAAGTGCTTAAATGCTATGTTTTATTAAATGTGAAGTCATTACGTTGTGAATAGACCATTGATAATGGGGATGGTCATAAATGGGCATATATTAGGTGATTATAAAATGGTTTTATTAAGGTTAAAATTGTAAAATGGTTATTAATGTTAATATTAGTAAAACAAAATAAGATTTAGCTCCATTATCATCATTTATAACTGAATATCAAGAGAAGAATAGGAAGAAAATGTTGTTTTAAGTTTCGGCTAGCATTTATCTTGATTGAGGTATGAATCGAGCTCGATTTTTGATGATTTTTATGTTTTTGTGTTCATTGCTTCGTGTTCTAGCTAGCCCATGTCCTAATTTTTGAGTCAGTTGGTGATTTTGTAAAATCTCTTTGATGGATGCTTGAGCTTTGTGATAGTTGATGATGAATAATGAATAATGGTTGATAGATTTTAATATTTTGTAAAGTGATTTTTGACAAAAATGTCAAAAATGGATTAAATTGTGAAATTTTTAATTTGAAAGGTTGAAATGCAAAATAATGAAACTTATGGATTGCTAGAGACTAGTATGAAATTTGGTCAAGCTTGGGTGTGAGAAAATTTTGTGTATTTTGTGTAATTATGAAATAGGGATTAAAATGTCAAAAAGTGAAATTATGAGGGCTAAAGTATAAAATGCCCTAACTATGTGTTTGTGTATAATTTTGGATGAAAATGTGATTGAATGAGTTGAATTTGATGTTATATAGATCGAGAAAAGAGAGATTCAGACAGAGATTGAGGCAAAGACAAAGTGCTCGATTGATCGACTAGTGTTGTTATTTCTACGTCCGAGGTAAGTTCGTATATAATACATGTTGATTAAATAATGTTCATATGTGTAAAAATGAATGATGTGTTTATGGAGTTTGGTTATGCGAAATATGAGTTAAGAGATATGTAGCACTAAGTATGCATAAATAGAATAGTTACTGTGATAAACGGCACTAAGTATGGGATATAAAGAAAGCATAGACTATATTATTTGGCACTACGTGTGCGATATAGAGACAAATTCGATTTAATGTGATGGCACTAAGTGTGCGATATTACTATAGTTTCAGCAAATTAATTGGCACTAAGTGTGTAAGTTCATTGAATGTTTAAAGAGGATCGAACGAATTATGGCATCGAGCATTTTGTGGTAAATGTGATAGATAAATATGTGATGGTGCAGGTATGTACCGAACCTATGTGGATGATGATATTTTGTATGAGATAAATGGATGATTATGTGAATGAATGATGAATAGAGTTGGATTGAGTAGCATTATAAATGCTTGTACATTAACCTATAGACGTAGTATGAAAGTGAGTATTAGCTATGGGTGAGTTTGAGTAATAATGAGAATTGAACCATGTGATAGTTAATTTTTGTATATTGAATTTGAATTTTTGAGTTAATTGTGTTATATTATGAACTGAATAAGCTTTAAAGCTTACTATGTGAAGTCTTTCTCTATTTTACAGTGTCATTAAACCTAGCTCAGGTTCGTGAATCGTCAGCGACTCAATCACACTATCGGACATCTATATTTGTACTTTTTGGAAGTTGTATCTTAGATATATGGCATGTATAGGCTAGTGCGATTATGGAATGTGTTGAGATGTATAATCTTGCCATGTGATTTGGCTTGATAATTGATTGACTTAGTACATGTTTTGGCTATGTGAAAATGATGATTTTAATGTGCATATGTGGTCTTGTGTGAATGGCCATTATGGTATGATTTGGTGAAATAGAAATGATATGTTCTGCACTTGATTTAGTAATTGAGATTGGTAAATGAATCGTATGATATTTGATGTTGGTATTGATTGTGAAAGGATGACTTAAATTTTGTGGCAATTTGGCCTTGTAAAGGGCCAAAATTTTGCCCACACGGGTGAGCACACGGGCGTGTGTCTCAACCGTGTCTTTCGCTATCCCTATTCAAAACAAGTTAGGAAGCCACACAGGCATGTCTTGTGGCCGTGTGGATAAGTCAGAATGTATGCCCTATTTTGCCACGGTCTGGACACACGGGTGTGTCTAAGCCATGTGAGGCACACGGCCTGTCCACACGGGCGTGTAACCTCTGTAACTTTGAAAAATGTTTAAGTTTTTTAGAAAATTTTTGTATGTGCTCGGTTTAGTCCTGACTCCTTCCAAATTCATGTTTAAGGTCTCGTAGACCTTCTTAAGGGACTTGGTGTTAATGTTTAATTATGATTTGCTGATGTGTGAGCAATGGTTGTTTAAGTATTATGATTTGATCGGTAATATCTCATATCCCTAGTTCGATGATGGATACAGGTTAGGGGTGTTACATAACCAATAATAAAATGAACAAGAAAAGTGTATGATCTAAAGGCCCAAAATCTCACAATAAATTATGATTTTTGATATCAATCTTGCAAATCTCAAACTTCAAGGTAATACCTTAATTCAGGGAAACAACCTAAAATTTTTAATTCTGAAAATAGACTTATCATGCTTGGTTCTCTCATTTCTTGAAGTTTAAACAGTCAATGCACAAATATCTAGGATTTAATCTAAAACATATCAATAAAAATTACAAATCGATAAAAAATCATTCTAATAGTAATATGAGAAAATTACTTGAACACATGACATAATTCAGGGATTTTCTAATAATCATATAAATAATCTCCCCACACTTAAGATGTACATTTTCCTCAATGTACAAACAAAAATAATCACAGTAGAAACAAGATATCATAAGAGATGGTGTAACACCCTGAATTAGGGGTTATTTGGAATTTAAATATTTTCCCATGTGTGTGCTTGAAGAATTAAATTCTAGGATTATTAAACATGTTCTAGGGCCTAGAACTAACCCCGAGCTAGGTTGGACTTGGAGCTAAAAATTTCTTTTTAAGTATCTAAAATGAGGGAGCTAGGAGATAGGGTTAAAAATAAATTTGGGAGAAACATGTCACAAAATAAAGCGAGAACAAAGTGGTAACCTAAGCGCCCTTAAGAGTTGGAGGAGAGAATGGTAGCAGTCACGAGTTCAGTGGTGGAGGGTGTTTTAAATGGTGGGGTTAGTTGACATGAAAGTCAAATGGGAAGGATGGCAAGGCGTTTAAGGGAGGTGCGTTAGGGAGGTTCCAGGTTCGAACCAAAGTAGCAGCATCTATTTTTTTTTTTTTTTTTTTTTTGTAAATGGCGTGAATGGGAGAGGGGAGTGATGGCTGCAATTTGGACTCTTCAAGTGATGAGATTGAGCTTAATTTTTGCTCTAAGTTTCGGCTGGAGGGGTGAGAGTTAGTAGCCTATTTTCTTTTAAATTGTTTAAGGAAGATTAGGAGATAAATGGAAGATAAAACCTTGTTTTATCTTGGATAAGTAAAGGCTGGAAATTATCACCATAAGGAGGGGTGTTGGCCGAACCTTGGACTCTTTGGGGGCTGTCCATATTCGGTTTAACACCTAGAGAGAGGGGCCAAAGTTCTTTAATTTTTTCTTTTCTTTTTCTCTCTTGCTGCTGCCAAATCCCCCTCAATCTCCCATCTATCTCTTCTCTTCTTTTACAAGCTAAAATCACCATTGATCCCCTACTTCTTTTCCTTCTCTTTTTTCTTCCTCCATTAGCCAAACCCCTACCACCTTTGCTGCCGAAATCCTGCCTATTCCATTTGACTCACTTGGCCAAATCTCCCTTAAGGAAAAGGGTGCTATTTTCGATTCCTTTTTCTTCATTGAAGATAGCCGAACCCCTCTCACAACACTAAGAGGTGCTGACTTGTGGAGTTAAGGGTAGATATAATTATCAAGGTAAGGGCTACACTCTCTTTTAGGATTGAGATTATGGCGAATGGCCTATGACTCTTAATGATGTATTTAAATCATTTGTAGGGAGCTTTGGATTTATTTTTCCAAGGGTGAGTTGGTAAGCACATTCGCCAAGGGCTTTTAATAAAAGTTTATTATTTAAATGCCAAACTAATGTGTGTCTTAGTGGATTTAGGGGCCAATTAAGGCTTGGGTTTGTTTGGAAATCAAATCCACTCAAGGTAAGACCGCAAGAGAGCCCTTGGTATGAATTTTGGTTTGGCCGAATAGGCCTTTGGTACTAACATTGATGACTGGCCGAATATTGGGTCAAGATCTAACACTAAAGATTGGAAACTTCGGGATCTAGGAATTTCGGTAGAAACAGGTGTGTAAACTCTTTACACACTTTATTAATAAACTTGCTCTATTATTGCCTTGTGTATAAATTTTGGTAGTATTCTATGATATGCTTGTGGGCTTAAACATGGATTCCGGGTAAGTCCCTGTACGTGATCTATTGATATATGTTTTGTATGCCATCATATCTTTATTAAATGCATGATATGTGATATTGATATGTAAGCATGATGATGGTGGGATTGATGAGAGGAGGGGATGATTTTATAGGCGTCGTCGGTGGTTTTGACCACAAGATGGGTTGGCCCCATCAGATTATTTGTAACCTATGGTCATCAGTGGTTTTGACCACAATGATTGATAAATTGTGACTAAGTCCCGGTGGTTTGGTACCACCATGGTTTTGACCACACTTTGATATATTGTGACCTATGGTCATCAGTGGTTTTGACCACACGATGGGTTGGCCCCATCATATAATTTGTGACTCTAAGTCATCAGTGGTTTTGACCACACGGGGTAGTTAAGGAGTATGGATGGTTAGGTTGGGTGCATATTTGCATGTTAATTAATATTTTGTGTATGAGTTACATTCCGTGGGGATTTACACATCGAGTCTTGGTGACTCACCCTTCCCTTAACATTTTGCGATGAGTAGATCGCGGAGATGGAGCCGAGAGGACTCGAGGCCCATGCTTGTCGTTGGATTTGCTTTTACTTTGCTTAAGTCAAAATTTATTTATCTTCTAAGTTTTATTTTGGGTTGTAATAAGGCCGCTAATTATTGTTGGATGTTTATTTTATTGCTTTATTTTACTCATGTTATATTACAAATGGAATTGTATAAATATTAATTGAACGGTTAAAAGCAACTTTTTCAACTAAGTAACTACTACGAGTTTTCAAGGAAGTTACCATCGGGTAACAAAATTTACCAAGTCACCAATAACTCGGTGATTTTAAAATGCTACTGAGGATCAAATGTTTTCAAAAGGGTTTCTCATTAATCAGTATCTATAAAAAGCCCAACTAAGTTTTCAAACCCCGTTTTCATACCTTAGCCAAATTTTACCAAGTTTTCACCAAACTTTCAAAATGACTCAAATTATTTTACTCCGTGACATACCAGATCCGGTCAGGACTCATGGGCCGGGTTTGGGGTGTTACATTTTTGGTATCAGAGCCCGATTTAAAACTCGGTTGTGGGGGGCCCAAGGCCCAAAATGTTTTATTTTTATTAGTAGGCCTTATTATGATGTTTTGAGAAACTATTTTTGGCTTGAACAGCATGGCACCGAGTCTCCGGCACCAATCCGCCAGGTAAGTACTTCTATCCACTTTTGTGAATATTTGATGAGGGGTAGAAGGGTAAATTGGGAACATAGACTACTAGAGTAGAAACTGTTGAACCCTAGGGCTAGCATACCTCAACTATGCATAAGATTTAATAATTACCTAAACAACCACGTGAGTTGTCACTAAGCAAAGGATGTGGCAATCGTTATCGCATGTCTAGGATTGGGTTCGGTGGGGCACAGTATTTAAGCGTCCTCGTGACTCACCTCCTACTCACTCGAATCCTACATGGTGCGTAGTAACGGTTCATCCTAGCTGAGACGACATACTCACAGGCTAAACTCGATAACTAAAACCCGAAAGGGACTAGCCGTTTCGATTTTGGAAATAATTAAAACTTTAGCTTTTAAAAAAAATTAACCAAAATACCCTTCAGTTTGAAAAATGACCAAAATACCCCTGGCTTGTAAACTACCAAAATACCTTCCATATGAAAAATTTTCAAATAGAAATTTTCAAAATATCTTTCTCTTGTGAAATCACTTAGAACCCAATTTTTGGAAATCATTTTGTGAAAATACCCTGATTATGTGTGAAATTACTAAAATCCCCTTAGGGGTAAAATTACGAAAATGCCCTTGGATTATGAAATTCCCAAAATACCCATGGTTACAATCAAAATTTCCATTATATATAAAGTGCCCAAAAACCTTACTTTGCAAAATATCAAAAACGTCATGATTTTGTAAAATTACAAAATTGCCCCTCACCAACAAAATTACCGAAATGACCCTGGTTTTCAAAATTTTTGCAACACCATCAACCTGGAAAATAAATTCTTAAAAAGAACATTCCAAGTTTTGCAACTTTTGAAACATCCCTGATTTATCAAATTTTACAAACTCACCCTGATTTGTGAAGAAAATTACCAAAATGCCCCTGAACTTCAAAATCACCAAAATACCCCCGGATTTTAAAATTTTTCAAATTACCCCGAGAATTTAAGAGTTTCAAAATAACTTTTGACAAAATCATCCAAAAATTTTTGAAAAATTTACAAAAATACCCCTGTAGGACAACTTACTAAAATACTCCTGGGTAGTGGAAAAATAATCACAATGAAATCTACAACGTCTCTTTGAATGAATGAATGAAAGACTGTGTGCTTGAATGTTTACGAAAGAACCACTTCTAAGACTCATATCATAAAATTTCTTCGCGGATAATCTAGTGAAACAAACACTAATACATAAAATTTTTAAACAGATAAATACGATCGTTAGAATGAGTTCAAGAGGTCGTGGACGTCCGCCGCGTGGCCATAGTAGGGGTAGGATGACCTTGTCCGAGCCAGACAAGGTCCAGTCACGGTCCGAAAATGAGATGCCGATCTGTCGTGACGAAAATGAATTTCAAGATCAGATGGGTGGTAATGATGTCGTATCTCAAGCTGTGTTACGGGTATTGGAATGGGTTGCTGAGGTAGGTGCGGGTGCAGGAGCCCGTAAGTCTGTGGTTGAACGACTCCGGGTTAACGGAGCTGAGGTATTTAGAGGAGTTTCCGGAGTGGCACCTAGTGCAGCAGAGTATTGGTTGGAATCCACTGAAAGGATTATGGGTGACTTGGATTTCACACCTGAGGAGAAGTTAAAGGGTATCATCTCTCTGCTTCGGGATGAGTCATATCAGTGGTGGCTCACCGTAAGGGATGGAACGGTGGCAGAAAATCTAACTTGGGAATTCTTTAGGGATGCCTACCAGAAGAAATATATCGGAACTAGCTATGTGGATGCACAGCGAAAGGCTTTCTTGAACCTGGTTCAAGGCAATAAGACAGTGGTGGAGTATGAGGCTGAGTTCCTCCGATTGAGTAGATATGCTCGTGGCATTGTGGGGACCGAGCATGAGCGTTGTGTTAGATTCGAAGACGGGCTGAGAGATGAGTTGAGGATGATGATAGCTCCACAGCAGGAACGGGAGTTCGCAGTCCTTGTGGAGAAGTCTAAAGTTGCTGAAGGTGCAGAGGTGAGGTAACCAAGGTTGGTTTATGCAGTTGGCCGTCGCGAGGAAGAAGATGTGCCAGATGTGACAACGGGTATGTTCCTTATTTCTGGAATACCCTTAATTGCTTTGATTATTGTAGAGTTTTCTTGTTTTGCTAGGGAAGTGCCTGAAACCTTGGTTGTGAACTTAGGGATTGTGCCTAGGAAGTAAGATAGTTTTATTAAGATCAGAGTGCGCAGCATAAGCGTAGTACGGTGAGTTAAGATGTACGACTATTCGTTAGTAAGTAATTTTGAGGACGAAATTCTTTTTAAGGGGGTAGAACTGTAACACCCTGAATTAGGGGTTATTTGTAATTTAAATATTTTCCCATGTGTGTGCTTGAAGAATTAAATTCTAGGATTATTAAGCATGTTCTAGGGCCTAGAACTAACCCCGAGCTAGGTCAGACTTGGAGCTAAAAATTTCTTTTTAAGTATCTAAAATGAGGGAGCTAGGAGATAGGGGTTAAATATAAATTTGGGAGAAACATGTCACGAAATAAGGCAGTAGCAAAGTGGTAACCTAGCGCCCCTTAAGAGTTGAAGGAGAGAATGGGCGCAAGTCACAGGTTCGAGTGGCTGGAGGGGCGTTTTGCGTTTTATTTTTATGCGGTGATGGGCCCAAGTAAGGAAGGCTTTAAAGAAATTTTGGGCAAGGTTTGAGCATGAAAGTCCAGGTTGGTGGAGTGGCTTGGGGCGCCACTTAAGAGTTAGAGGCGGCAGGTCTCGGGTTTGAGACATAATGGATGCAAGGAACATTTTATTTTTGGGTTTTTTTTGCGTTAAGAGGGCAGGAAGAAGGTCTTATAATTAAATGGTGGGGTTAGTTGACATGAAAGTCAAATGGGAAGGATGGCAAGGGGCGTTTAAGGGAGGCTGCGTTAGGGAGGTTCTAGGTTTGAACCAAAGTAGCAGCATCTGTTTTTATTTTTATTTTTTAAACCGGCGTGAATGGGAGAGGGGAGTGATGGCTGCAATTTGAACTCTTCAAGTGATGAGATTGAGCTTAATTTTTACTCTAAGTTTCGGCTGGAGGGGTGAGAGTTAGTAGCCTATTTTCTTTTAAATTGTTTAAGGAAGATTAGGAGATAAATGGAAGATAAAACCTTGCTTTATCTTGGATAAGTAAAGGCTAGAAATTATCACCATAAGGAGGGGTGTTGGCCGAACCCTGGACTCTTTAGGGGCTGTCCATATTCGGTTTAACACCTAAAGAGAGGGGCCAAAGTTCTTCAATTTTTCTTTTCTTTTCTCTCTTCTTTGCTTCAATCTCCCTCAATCTCCCATCTATCTCTTCTCTTCTTTTACAAGCCGAAATCACCATTGATCCCCTACTTCTTTTCCTTCTCCTTTTTCTTCCTCCATTAGTCGAACCTCTACCACCTTTACTGCCGAAATCCTGCCTCTTCCATTTGACTCACTTGGCCGAATCTCCCTTAAGGAAAAGGGTGTTGTTTTCGATTCCTTTCTCTTCATTGAAGATAGCCGAACCCCTCTCACAACACTAAGAGGTGCTGACTTGTGGAGTTAAGGGCCGATATAATTATCAAGGTAAGGGGCTACACTCTCTTTTAGGATTGAGATTATGGCCGAATGGCCTATGACTCTTAATGATGTATTTAAATCATTTGTAGGGGAGCTTTCGGGATTTATTTTTCCAAGGGTGAGTTGGTAAGCACATTCGGCCAAGGGCTTTTAATAAAAGTTTATTGTTTAAATGCCAAACTAATGTGTGTGCCATGGATTTAGGGGCTAATTAAGGCTTCGGGGTTTGTTTGGAAATCAAATCCACTCAAGGTAAGACCGCAAGAGAGCCCTTGGTATGAATTTTGGTTTGGCCGAATAGGCCTTTGGTACTAACATTGATGATTGGCCGAATATTGGGTCAAGATCTAACACTAAAGATTGGAAACTTCGGGATCTAGGAATTTTGGTAGAAACAGGTGTGTAAACTCTTTACACACTTTATTAATAAACTTGCTCTATTATTGCCTTGTGTATAAATTTTGGTAGTGATCTATGATATGCTTGTGGGCTTAAACATGGATTAGGGTAAGTCCCACATGACGTGATCTATTGATATATGTTTTGCATGCCATCATATCTTTATTAAATGCATGATATGTGATATTGATATGTAAGCATGATGATGGTGGGATTGATGAGAGGAGGGGGATGATTTTATGAACTGTCGTCAGTGGTTTTGACCACAAGATGGGTTGGCCCCATCAGATTATTTGTGACCTATGGTCATCAGTGGTTTTGACCACAACGATTGATAAATTGCGACTAAGTCCCAGTGGTTTGGTACCACCAAGTGGTTTTGACCACACTTTGATATATTGTGACCTATGGTCATCAGTGGTTTTGACCACACGATGGGTTGGCCCCATCATATAATTTGTGACTCTAAGTCATCAGTGGTTTTGACCACACGGGGTAGTTAAGGAGTATGGATGGTTAGGTTGGGTGCACATTTGCATGTTAATTAATATTTTGTGTATGAGTTACATTCCGGTTGGGGGATTTACACACTGAGTCTTGGTGACTCACCCCCCTTCCCTTAACATTTTGCAGATGAGTAGATCGCGGAGATGGAGCCGGAGAGGACTCGAGGCGGCCATGCTCGTCGTTGGATTTGCTTTTACTTTGCTTAAGTCAAAATTTATTTATCTTCTAAGTTTTTATTTTGGGTTGTAATAAGGCCGCTAATTATTGTTGGATGTTTATTTTATTGCTTTATTTTACTCATGTTATATTACAAATGGAATTGTATAAATATTAATTGAACCGGTTAAAAGCAACTTTTTCAACTAAGTAACTACTACGAGTTTTCAAGAAAGTTACCATCGGGTAACAAAATTTACCAAGTCACCAATAACTCAGGTGATTTTAAAATGCTACATGATCAAATGTTTTCAAAAGGGTTTCTCAGCCCAACTGTATCTATAAAAAGCCCAACTAAGTTTTCAAACCCCGTTTTCATACCTTAGCCAAATTTTACCAAGTTTTCACCATACTTTCAAAATGACTCAAATTATTTACTCCGTGACAAACCAGATCTAGTCAGGACTTATGGGTGGGTTTGGGGTGTTACATTTTTGGTATCAAGCTCGGTTTAAAACTCGGCTGTGGGGGGTCCAAGGCCCAAAATGTTTTGTTTTTATTAGTAGGCCTTATTATGATGTTTGAGAAACTGTTTTTGGCTTGAACAGCATGGCACCGAGTCTCCAGCACCAATTTGCCCAGGTAAGTACTTCTATCCACTTTTGTGAATATTTGATGAGGGGTAAAAGGGTAAATTGGGAACATAGACTACTAGAGTAGAAACTGTTGAACCCTAGGGCTAGCATAATCAACTATGCATAAGATTTAATAATTACCTAAACAACCCTATGAGTTGTCACTAAGCAAAGGATGTGGCAGTCGTTATACGCATGTCTAGGTATTGGATGAAATCCCCATAATAGTGAAAAAATAGAATTGTAGACAAATCTTAAATGTAATGCATGATTCTAAGCAACTAATAAGAGAATAAACACAAATAGTGAAGAAGATTAAAAGTTTACTTGAGTAGAAACAATCATAATAAATAAAAATATATTTCAAAATATAAAAACAAAAGAAGTCTAAGAAAATAATAATAAACGTAAAAATAAAAATGAAAATAAAGTAAAATAAATGGACTCAATGGTTCTTATCATCAGACACATCGGTGTTGTGAGTCATCGGCACTGGAGAGGAAATATGAAAATGCTGACAGATCCTCTACATTGTCACGTTAAGACTGTCAAACCTTTAAGAGCAGTATTGCTCGAAAAGAGTGAGCCGCTCTAAGACGTCCTTTGAAGTAGGAGCAGTAGGAATAGGGCAATGACCCAAAGGTCGATGCTGTGGTGGATCCTCGTGATGGAGAGGAACATCATCAGTCAAGTCCTCGAGTTCATTTTGAGTGTCAAAATGAAACAAATGATACTGAGGGGTATCCACTCCATGGCGCCGCTCGATCATCCTTATGTGTATCATGCTCGAGATTCCCTATGGGGACATCTGGCTGACAAGTGTCAGTGTGGAGAACTGCTCCGGTGTGTCTTGAAGACTAAAGTGTTGAGTGAGGAGAGTCACATAAGGGCCTAAACAGATAGGGCCCTTCCTGTGGCGGTCACTCTAATGGCAGGAGGCTAAGGTGATGAAGTACGCCAAGTCAAAGACATGCCAGGTGGCCATGCTCCATAGAAAATTTACATCATGAGTACTAAAGACTCTGATGCTATCCCTCCTACCGGTCAGAGTGTAAGCTAAAATGCATGAAGATACCATAAGGCTGGAGGAGAAGAGGCTACTTTAGATCGACTCGCATCATATGGTCTCTGACTCGCTGTAAGCTTAGTCCAACAATGAGATGGAGAGTAATGGATGTGCCGATAATGTCGATAAATTCCTCTATGTGAAGTCCCATAGCAGCACCGAACTTGGGGACACTCATGTGGCGCACCAAACCACCAAGTTGAAAAGTGGTGGTGCCTAGCTCATCATGAGTCGTCATGACCTATTGTACAAGAAATGTCGCACAAAACTCCAAGGTAAGCTCCATGTAGGTGGGCTTGATGATGAAGAATAATCTGTCCCATAGAGCTTTGGTAATGAAGGCCCAAACATCGTTAGCTAGGCGGACTTGCTCCAAAGCGGCTAGGCTGAGTGGGTGCTGTCTAAGTAACTAAAATAGATCCTCCTAAGGGCCCACCGAGAATCAAGATAAGGGTGGCGAGCCTCGGCAGAAGCACTCGAGGAAGAAGTCGCACCATGGGTCTTTCGCTTTTTCGAAGTGGGGATGATGACCTTACTCTTTCTGCGTGTGTTCATCATGGTGTGCCCGTAAGAACAGAGAATCAGAACATGTGGAATATGCAATTACTATTGTTGTAGGAATCGACATAATGGATTAATGTAATCATGAACAAAACGAGAATAAAATCTAATGAAATCTAGAGATCGAACATTCAATGAATTACTTGAATCCAAAATAAGACATAGAAAATAAATAATAAAAAGAATAATAATAATCATATCAGAAGAACAAAACCTACGAATGAGCAGAATAGAAGACGAAAAACAATAATAGAAAAAATAAGGAAATGTAAAAGGAGAAATAATTAGAAGTCAACACTAAACAATCTAAATGGAAAATCACTAAAGATAACAAATAATTATAATAAGAATAGTCATAAAAGTAAACAGGAATGGAAAGAATAATACTAAGAAAAAATATAAATAAATAAATAAATAAAATATCATAAATAAATAAATAAATAAATAAATAAATAAAATAAAGAAAATAAGGGTAAAAAGGGAAACCAATGGGGCAGTGGTTGGAGGTACGGAGGCACGGGGGTTGACGCAGGGGAAAGGGAGGGCAGAACGATGGTGGTTTGAGGTAGTTGTGTGCATGGTGGAGGACTGCCGAGGGACAAAGGTCGAGGGAGAGGAGAGGGGAGGACGGGGGAGTTGTTTGGTGCGTGTGGGTGCGATGGGTGTACGGTTGGAGTTAGGGAGGGTGAGAGGGGTCGGGGTGAGGGTAGGAAGAAAGAAAGGGAAAGGGGAGGAAAAAGGATAATGAGGGCTATCGTGGTGGCATAGAAAATAAAAGGAAAAAGGAAGGGGAAGGGTTAGGGGCGGCGTGACTGTAGGGAGGAAAAGAAAAGGAGAAAAGGAAAAAGAAAATGAAGGGGGCTAGTGCGGGTGACGGTGGAGCGGTGTGGGGGTGTTTGGCGGCCGAAGTGTTAAGGTGGGGGAGCGGCGGAAGTTAAGGTTAGGGGTTGATGAATAAGACAAAGTAAAAGTAAAAACATTAAAAACAAAATGGGATTAGGGTTTAAATGGGTGACACGGTCGTGTAAGGGCCCGTGTTGGGCCACACGGCCGTGTCACACATCCGTGTGGTTCCTGTTCAGCCCGTGTATGATAAAAAATTTTAAGCCAGTCTTCACACATCCATTTTGTATGGCTGTGTGCAAACTCCTTTGCTTCTCCCACGCCCGTGTGATCTACCACACTCCCGTGTGGCTCGGCCGTGTCTCACACAGCCGTGTGTCTTGCCTGTGTAATTTTCTGACTTGTTTTAAAAATTTAAAATTTAGCTCCAGGTTTCACATGTCCTAGGAGACGCCCATGTGTATAGGCCGTGTGGTCACACTGCCGTGTCACACACTCGTGTGGACTATTTTAGGCCATATCTCTATCGATTTTTGGAAAAAATTAAGTTTCAGGCTCCACACGGCCAAGGACACACCCGTGTGTCCAGGCCATGTGGGTTACATGGCCATGTCGCCAGACCGTGTAACTCACTGTCGATTTCTTTAAAAATTTAAAACTAAGTCTAAGAATTCCAAATGGTCAAGGACACGCCCATATGGGTTAAAAACACCTTCTCCTTTTTTGAAAATTAATTAATTTTAAAAATATTAGGAAATAAAGTAAATAAAATTAGCAAAGTTAACACTCGGGTTGCCTCTTGAGATGCGCTTATTTAAAGTCTAAGCTCGACTTACCTCATATTCGTATGGTCATGATGGTTCACGGAGTCGAAACGCCTCTTTCTCGCTGTCAATTCTATTATTGAAATAAGGTTTGAGTCGAGTAATATTTAGCTTAAATGTGCCAAATTCAAAATGATTTACCTCAGTTGTACCGTATGGGAAGACATTGAGTACCATAAAAGGAGTTACTCTGTTTGTATTAAACTCTGAAGTGGCAATTCAAGGGTCCATTTTATCTAACAGTACCTAGTCCCCAACCTTAAATTGATTTGTTTCATCCTTATGCTTATCATGGCGTTGCTTTGGTTCTACATCGTGTATTCTCGGTTTCTCCTTAAATGTGTCCGCCATTTGTCTACTTCATCGATTTGCAACATTCGCTTTCTATGAGTTGTTCTATTTTTGTCGCATAAGTTGGAACATGGCTCTATCACATTTTTTTAAGCGATTTCCTGGAAAGAAGGTTAAGCCACAAGGTTACTCACATTAACATAACTCATATAATCATCTCGATCACTAGATATCTTAGCAGAATCACGAGCTTGGAAAGTAATCGTGTCATCTCCTACACAAAGTATTAGTTCACCTGTACCAACATCAATGATAGTTCTAGCAGTTGCTAAAAAGGGTCGACCTAGAATTAAAGGTACGCCACTATCCTCATCCATGTCTAAAACAACAAAATCAACTAGGAATATAAAATTGTCAATTTTAACAAGAGCGTCTTGAACAATACCCCTAGGAAATCTAATGGTTCTATCTGCCAATTGAATGCTTATCTTGGTTTCTTTAGGTTTCCCAAGACCTAGTTGCTTAAACATTTTATAGGGCGTGTCATTAATACTTGCCCCAAAATTAGCGAATGATATAGGTTCTTAATTCCTCAATAAGAGACTGAGATTGGATCAATGAACAAAAAAGTTATCCCATCTTTTGTATTTTTTCCAACATGTGTGTACCCATCTTCATTCTTGTAAAGGAAATTGATGACCCTTGTAAGATTGAGAATTCATGTAAGAACTGACCCATGAACAACTTTGGATATCTCACTAAATATCAATTCTTGGTTTATATTTTTCCAAGCATTCTCCACTTGCTTCTTCAGTTCACTACATGTTTCTTCTTCTAAAACTACATGTTCTCTCAAGTAGCATTCAACAGTCGATGCACAGTGCCCTCTCTTTTGCTCAAACTATATATTTATATGAGTTTTATTCATCAAATATTAGTTTTTTAGGTTAAAATACACTCCCAATATCCAAAAGTAGCTTTCTACCGATCTATCTCGAACAAAAGGAAGTTTTGTGGCTAAGTCTAAACCTTTCCTCCACTTGAAACAAAACCCACATTAGCATAACTATGTATAATTCATTATTAGGCACCAATCAGTCCTTTTAAATTAGGATAAACAATTAATGTTGAATATTGGAGGAGTAATATATTACCTTGAAATCTTCCTTAGCTCTTTCTTGTGTGAAATTTGTAACAAGCTGAAATCCAACTCTGCAAACTTCAACAGCATTTTGTTATGTGAAGCATCGTCTTGGTAAATGAAAATGAATTTCCTAGCCTCCAACCTCGGCAAGCCCGTACGGATGGGTTGGTTTAGAGCATGGAAGACTAAGGCTGAAAGGGGATATTCGATAGTGCCAGTAGCTTTGGCTAAACCTAGATGTGTGGTGGTGAAACCAAGAGCTTCTTCAAGTATTTTTTCCCCACGTACGCGTAAATGTAAAGCTTCATATAATTCTAGTAAGCCTTTCATATCACTTGTTAAGGATATGTTAAAGTTTCCTTCATGATCTTTGAGCTTGTTGAACCATTCTACTCAACCCAATAAGATATTATTATATTAATAATTGTAATATAGAGAAATTAAACATAATATTGGAACTCTCAACAGCAAAGTTTTGTAGGAAAAAGAGAAATATAATACGAAGAAAAAAAAAGTAAGATTCACAAGACTACAAAGTTTTTCATGATCATTTTTGTGCTTTAAAACATGATTTTCCTACCATAAGGAAACTCTTGAAAAATCTTTGAGCTGTATACTCAACGCCAATAGAAATTTTCACGTATAATTTCTTTTATCCCTTACATTGCTCCAATCATGTTTATTTTAGATAATAGTATTTATAAGGGATAATAAGATTAGATTAATTCCATTATAAATTAAAATAATTCCTTTAGATAAATTAAAAATTTTAATTTAAATAAATTATAATCTATATGTTAGTAGAGAACAATTTCACAATCAAACAACATCTCCTTATGAAACTTCAACACGCTATTTGCTAGTTCTAAGAAGATAAAAATGGATGAATGGTGAAGTTAGAAATTTTAATGACCATGACCTCCTCAAAATTGATAGAATTTCCTTAAATCTCCTTTAAAAATTATTTGCAAAAGTTGGAATGGTTGGCCGAAAAGTGAGAGATAATTCGATAACAGTATTCATGTATTGTAACAGCCCGATTTTGGGTTAGTCAGAACAAGGTCTCGAGACCACTAATCCAAGGTTGAGAAAATTTATTTTGATGTTATTTTATGTGTTATGGCATTAACATATGGCTATGTGGAAATTTTGGTGCTTTAATTTGAGCGATAGCATGCTTAATTGTGAAAAAAGACTAAATCGCATAAAGTGCGAAAGTTTCAAATGTCAAGCTAGAGGTGTCTAATAGTTAAAGGATGCCAAAATGGAGGTATTTAAAGTGAAATTAGACCAATAAATGAGTGTTGGCCGGCCATATAGCTCAGGGAGACAAGAGCATTTAATTTTTGGTCAAAATTGGGTGGAATTAGGTGACAAAAGATGAATAAAATATGATAAAATGGAAAGCTATCATCTTTCACTATTCAATCTTCTTCTTCCACCAAAAATTGAAGAGAAAATAGAGGTTTTTGGGGTTCAAACTTTTAGCTAATTTATCTCCTTGCAAGTAAGTTATTTTGATGATTATTTTTGATAATTTTTGTACTTTTGGAGTCCCTAAAGCTTAAGCTAGCTAATGAGGGGACTAATTTGCAATATGGTTGAAAGTCTAGGGACTTTACATGAGAATGTTTATATTTTTTTCTGAGTTTTTATGGAAGAAAATGAATGTTAGAGAGATGAGAAACAACTTTAGTGAAAGGTGTAGTCATGAAAACACCTAAATGGGTCCAAGTTGTAAGATTTGTGACTTTGTAATAAATGCATGAAATAGATGAAATTAAGAGTAGTTGTAGGAGATATAAATGTTCATCTAGGCTTGTTTATTGAGAAAATAAGTTGAAAAATGATTTACGAGCCTAGGGGAAAAATGTAATTTTGCCATAGTGTAAGGCCAAAATGGTCATTTTTTTCCCAAGTCTAGATTTTAATGCATTATGATCATAAAAGTTTTTAAATGCGTTAATTTTGTTGTTATAGACCAAGAAGAGCGTGGAATCAACCTTGACCGAGGAAAAGGCAAGGTTACGGAATAGACCGTCAATTAGCACGTTTTGCACCGAGGTAAGTTTAGGTGTAAACGATGCATTTTAAATACACATTGTTGTTACTAATTGGTGCATGCTATGATTGAGAACATGTATGATTCAAGTGGATCAAATTTTATAGTTATTGAATAATTTTCATATGAATGACGAAATAGATATGTAAATGTTAGATAACAATTCTTGATGGTGGGCTAAATGCGATACCACCTTATTACTTAATCACGATAGGCTGTGTGTGATACAATCGTTTATATTATCATTTGGTGGGATATGTGCGAGACCACCATAACTATCCTTTTTGGTGGGCTATGTGCGATACCACCCTATTAAAGATGGATGGTGGGCTAAGTACGAAACCACTAAGTAAATTGGTATTATGAATGGTTTAGTGAGAAAATATGTTGTGTTGTATCATGTGACTTTGTGGTGTTAAGTGCAGGGATTCATGTTAATGAATGTAAGCATTAAGCTTGTAAAATCATTGGAATATGGTAAGGAAGGAAATGAGTAAGCATGATTATGAATGTGGATTGTTCTTGTTTAGTATGTAATGCTATTTATTGTTTACCACATACTATGATGTTATTTGTTTACATTTAAACTTACTAAGCTTAAAGCTTACTCCCCTTTCTTTTCCCTTATTTTATAGTGTCAAAGAGCCAGGTCAGGATACGAAAATAATCGAAAGATCGCCCACACTATCAACTCATCTCGGTATACCTAGACTTAGTGATTTTGAGTATGGCATGTATAGGGGCTAGGCTAGGTAAATTGTTTTGTTATTTTGGCCAAGAGTGTGTTGGCCCCTTTAATGATGAACTCTTTTGTATATAGCCATAGTTGTTGGTTCATTGTTATATATATGAAAAGATCAAGTTATTCAAGGAAGTGTTATTTGCAAAATCTGAGTTTTTTAGTGATATGTTGAATGGATTCATGTTGTGTGAGTTAGAAGGATAAAAGAACTTGGAAAATAGCCTTGTTCTTGTTCACACGGGTAGGCATACGGGCGTGTGTCTAGGCCGTGTGTGACACACGGTGTAACACCCTTAACCCATAAACATCGTCAGAATAGGGTTAAGAGGCATTACTAAATAATCGAAACATTCCAAATCATTTCACATTCAAACATAACAGTTCATATTCAATGAGTCCCTTAATGAGGTCTACAAGACCTTAATCACATGCTAGAAAGGGGTCAAGACTAAATCGAACACATACAAAAATTCTCAAAAGTTTAAATTTTTTCTAAGTTACAGAGGTCACACGCCCATGTGGGCAGGCCGTGTGCCTCCCACAGACTCAAACACGGCCGTGTGTCTAAGCCGTGTAGAAACAGGGCATACATACTGACTTGCCCACACGGCCTGAGACACGCCCATGTGCCTCACCCGTGGTGGACACTGACTTGCACCACATGGGCAGTCACACGCCTGTGTGTCTAGCCCATGGTCGATCCTGACTTGTTTTGAATTTCAACCACGAGGGACACGGTTGGGCCATACGTCCGTGTGCTCAACCGTATGGGCAATTATAGTCCATTTTCAAGGCCAAACTTGCCTCCATCACATAGAATCACCTACAAGCTTCAAATTAATACCAATACAATTCCATACACTAAATGGTATTCAAACTTATCAATAATGACACCAATTCATCATCATATATACCATCTATAATCATACTCAATTCCTACTCAAATAAATCCATCTAATACATCATATTCTCAACTCAATTCATATAATCTAACATCATCTAATCATGCCATAAATTCACACTTTAGATACTATTCTTATCAACCAATTCATGCATAACATATACCATTTCCACCTTCCCTAATTCATACCATATTCATCATTTCCATAGCTTCACAAATAAACACCAACATTACTCACTTTTAAGCCATATCACATGGAAAAGTTTATACAACTCAAAACATGCCACCTTGACTAGCCTATACATGCCATATTCAAATATACACATCTTCAAAAGTACCACAATAGATAGTCGATAGTGTGATTTAGTCGCTGATGATCCCTTGATCCAAGCTAGCTTTACTAACATTGTAAAACATAGAAACAAATCACACAGTAAGCTTTCAAAGCTTAGTAAGTTTGTAATATAATACATGTAACTCAACAATTCAAGTCAAAATACAAAATAGGCCATCACTTAGATTAATTGCTCAAATAGGCACATCATGAATCTCAACCATATGCTCAAGTATTTATTCATTCCACTTTTAAAAATATCATCAAACACATAGGTTCAAACATACCTTGATCAACACATAGTTACACACCATTCATGCTACTCGATTTCTCGATATCAAACCTCGTTCAACCTTTACTATTCTTTTGATTATTTCGAACACTTAGTGCCAGTTTCACAACTAAAACATAATCATCATTGTACACTTAGTAACAATATGTTAAACTGAGCTTATATCGGCATCACACACACAATTCCAAATCAATAAGCCGAAGCTTTAATTGTTTCGCACACACAGTGCTAATCATCTATGCCTTATTTCTAAATTCGCACACTTAGTGCCTCAATGCTCAAGTTCATATATAACACATTTCTATTTCATTAATATACATTCATTCATTTCTCATCACATAGATACAAGTGTAATGGCAAGTATTATATCCGAACTTACCTTAGACATCGAAATACTAAAACGATTGATTAATCGAGCACTTTGTCTTTGCCTTGATCTCGATCCGAACCTCTCCTTTATTGGTCTATACACATTTTAATTCAACTCATTCAATCACCAATTCATTCAATTTAGTCCACACACACATATTTAGGGCCTTTTACAAAATAGCCCTCATATTTTCACATTTCAACACTTTAGTCCCTATTTCACAAAATTACAAAATACACCAAATTTCTATTCACAAAAGCTTAACTGAATTCTTCCCATGATAATACAAGCCCACACATTTCATTTATTTCACATTTTAGTCCTTCAATTTACACTTTTCTCAATTTAGCCCAAATTAGCCAATTTCATAAAAAATTTAAATACAAACTATGTTAACCCAATATCAAACTTTCATATTTCACCAACTATCAACACAAAGCTCACATGTTCATCAATGGAACATCTCAAAATCTTCATCAAATTCAAAATTAAGGCATGGGTTTGATAGTACAGTAAGCAACGATCACAAAAACATAGAAATTATCAAAAATTAAGCTCAAAACATACCTCAATCAAGAACTCAATGTGTTGAAACCTTCAAAGCTCTTAACCCATTCTTTCTTTTCTAATTTCGGTGGAAGAGATGAGAATATGCCTCAATTAATTCATTATGTTTTAATTAATATTAACATAATTGGCATTTTACCATTTTACCCTTAATGAATCTCAATAATAACACCAATTGCCATGCCATTATCATCCATTAACTATAAAATGGTATAATATCAACATAAGGACCTATCCGTTAATAAGCCATGTCAAATTAGCACTTTAACAATTAGCACATAGCTTTTATAATTTACGCGATTAAGTCCTTTCTCATAATTCGGCACACAATCAATAAAATTTTCACACAGAATTTTCACACATGCTGAACACATACTGTTAACACAAAAAATAATATTAAAATATTTTTATGACCTCAAATTTATGGTCTTGAAACCACTATTTTGACTAAGGTCTAAACTGGGCTGTTACACACGGTCAGTCCGATGGGTGTGTGACCAGGCCGTGTGTTCCCTGCATGATAGTTTTACAAGTTATTAAGCTTTGTAGTAAACACATGGGTAGAGACACGGCCGTGTGTCTCAGCCGTGCGAGTGAAACAGCCATGTATACGGGCGTGTGCCTTGGCCGTGTGAGTGACACGGCCATGTACACGGGTGTGTGCCTTGGCCATGTGACCTTAATGAAATGATGAAATCATAAATAGAATGCCAAGGTTTTGGCACATGGGCTAAGACACGAACATGTCAAGGTCGTGTGAAGGACACGGGCCAAGGACATGGGCGTGTGTCCGATCGTGTGAAAACCCCTATAGGTTCAAAATGAAAATAAATCCCACACGGGGAGGGACATGGGCGTGTGTGACCAGACGGCCTGCCCACACGGACGTGTTCCATTTCACACAGGCGTGTGGCCTCTGTTTAGGTGAAATATTTTAAGATTGCAAAAGTTTCCAATTGGATTCTGAAACTCCACGTATGTACGTTTAAGGCCTCATAGGTCCTTAATAAGTATGTTGTGATGATGATAGAGATATGTCAAGTTGGGACAAAAGTTGTGTGATTAAGTGGACTAAGCCTGGTAATGCCTCGTGCCCAGTTTTGGAATAGAAAACGGGTAAGGGGTGTTACATTTAATGGTATCAGAGCTATGGTTTAGTCAATTCTCAAACAATTGTAGCATGTGTAAGAGTCTAGCTATACATGGCATAAGCGTATAATGATAGTGTGGTAGCTTCTAATAATTTTAAACTTTGTTTTATATAGTAAATGGATCCTGATTGAGTAGCTGCTGATGATGCAGCTAGTAATGCTGTCAGAGGTCACACGCTTGTGTGGGCAGGCCGTATGCCTCCCACGGCCTTAGACACGCCCGTGTGTCTAAGTCATGTGAAAACAGGGCATACATATTGACTTGTCCACATGGCTGTAGACACGCCCCGTGTGCCTCACCCGTGGTCACTACTGACTTGCACACACGGCCAGTAACACGCCCATGTGTCTAACCTGTGGTCAAGTCTGACTTGCTTTGAATTACAACCACGAGGGACACGGTCGAGCCACACGCCCGTGTATTCAATCGTGTGGGGAATTATAGGTCATTTTCAAGGCCAAAATGCCACCCACACATTGGGTTATCCCTACAAGCACACCTAATCATATTTCTTAACACAATTGACAACCAAAGATACACCAAATGATCATCATATCATCTTATTCAATCTCATTTCTAAGCATACCAACTTATATGCTAAATAGATCAACTAATTCACAATTAAACCAAGTATGGTACATCCACATCTTACCATTCATATAACCATTTCATTTATCATACATATACACTCATATTGCATAATATACTTACCATTATCTTGACCATTTCATAGACATGAGATCATACTAAAACCATCATCATCTAGTATAGCATCTCATTCATAGCACAACTACTTATCTAGCCATATCACATGGCTATGTACACATATCTCAAACACAACTCAAGGTGACTAGCTTATACATGCCATGCTTAGTATATACAGTTTCAAAAGGTACCAAAATAAGATTGAGTAGTGTGATGACAATCCTCGATGGTCCCTGAGCCTTCAGTAGCTTTGACGATCTATAAAATAGAGCAAACACACACAAAGTAAGCTTTCAAAAGCTTAATAAGCCATATACAAATAAATTTAACACATAAGCACTCATTTTACGTATCCACTATGAATTCACTAATAGCTCAATTGTATAATCACAGTTCTTCTTGGCTCATTTGCTTAGCCATTTCTTACCAACATGCATATCACCATGAACTTTATTAGATCATTGATCGTGTCAAACAGTCGAGTTTTAATATTTATAAAAAGAATGATCGAACCTGTAGACTAACTGTGACAATGATAGAGGTAAGTGCAACTATCGAACAGTAGTATAGTTTAGGCAAGAATATCTTATCGAACCCAAGGGAACCTAAAAGTACTACTACTCACTTTCTTTCTATTATTTAGCCTGAAATACGGAGTGATTGGATTATCAAACTAATGAGATACTTAAACTAAATGCAAAGACAAAAGAATCAATGGGAGAAAGACTTTAGGAAAACTCAGTTGATGAAGACGATACCCTTAGGAAGAATCGACCTATGACTTCACTTATTATTTATTCCCCAAACCATATAACTTCTTGACTTAGCTTGACCTGTGAGACTCCCTAACCTATATTAAACCCTCTCTCGAGGCGAATAACGTCTAACCTTAGGTTAATTAGTGGAACTCTCGTTCTCTTATAATAACCCCCTAAGAAAGTAGTAAACCGATCAATGGATTCCCATATTAGGTTTCACCCTAATCCGACAAAATCTCGTAACCCTATCTCTAGGTGCCTGATCAACTCCGCTCAATTATGCTAGATCTACTCTTAGGTAGGGTCTATTCCTCCTCCACCTAAGCACATCAAATTAAATTAAACAACATAATTAAGAACAAACTAAGTATTTATCATATAATTTAGAAATCAAATAACAAAATTCATCTTAGTTTTCATCCCCTTCAGGTATCTGAGAGGTTTAGTTCATAACTAAATAAGAAAACATCTCAAGAGAAAGGAATAAACAAAACATAAGAAATCCCTAAAACCCCCTGAAGGAATTGAAGGAGAGATCCTCCTTCTTGAGTAGAACTCTGACTTCTTGAGATAGATCAATTGGCTATCTTCAAGTGACTCCATAAAAGATGAAAGCTTCGGCAAAAGCTTCTGCCAAAAAGCTCCCTTTTAATGTCTGCCTTGGGTTGTTTATATAGTCTTTGGGATTCTATACTTGGCTCCTAAGTACCTCCTTCAAGTAGAATTACTATTAGGGTGTTGGAGTAGACTTAGGAGTATGTTTCTTTGGCTTCAAGCATCCAAATCCGAGTAAAATTACTCTCTCCCGCGGCAGGGGTATAGCCATGGCACACGCCCGTGTAAATCGTGGTTGGGCCGTGTCTCGATTCTATCATTTTGGGCACGGCCGTGTAAGTCAGGATTCAGGCCATGCTTTAAGTCTGTCGATTGGGACACGACTATGTAGATCGCCATGCACGGCCGTGTGAGAATTAGGTGATGCACGACCGTGTATCACGGAGTTGAGGCCATGCATAGGTAATCGGTGAGGCACGATCGTGTGGAATTTGGGCCAGCCATTTTGATTTCTTGCTAAGGCCCAATTACTCCGTTTTAAGCCCGTTTTGTGTTCTTTTATCCTCGGGTGCTTTCCTAAGTATAAACATGAAAAGAAAGGATTAAAAGTACCTTTTTACATAAATCAAGGGCTAAATCATCCAAAAGCCTACTAAATATGGGGTTAAAATATGTTACTTTTACGGTTTATCAAACACCCCCACACTTAAGCTTTTGCTTGTCCTCAAGCAAAATTCTCAACTTATAATTAAAATGAACTTTCCATAATTCATAATTCCTATCGACAATATCTCATCATAATTCATAGATAATTTATACATGGATAATTCAACTCAAAGAGTCCTAAAGATTCAATTACGATAAGTCATACCTTTGTAGTACAAAAACATAGGTGCCTCCCCTTATCTAAATAATTACCCTTAATTCAAAACTGACAAGGACTGACATCCTTACTAAAGATTCACTCAAATCACTCAAAAAGTTTAAGGTTCAAGAATAAGCATTCTAAGTCGAACCTAAAAAGTTAATCCCATAGGCTTGCCTGAAAATCAAATATCAACCACTGTATATGAGATGATACACAGATCAAAAGGTCTTTATTAGGGTTGTAACGGAGCTAGGATTAAAAGGTGTGGAAAAAGGCTGAATTAGAGGGTTAAAATCGAGATTGAATTGACTAATTACCTAATCTAAAAATAATGAACTGAATATGAGTATCTACTTCAAATTAAAACTAATAATACTACTATTGATAATTACTCTATAAAGAGTATTTTCATCACTTGAAATTTGGATAATGCTTTAATACAAGCTTTTTCTTCAATAATTGGAGTTTAAATGCTCTAAGCTCTTTTATATATTGGGATTTTTGTTAAGAACAAACTAAAAAGACAAAATAGAGGGAACTTTGATAATTGAAATAACCTAATTCGGCAATTGATCAAATCAATTCTCAATAGAGGGGTAGTCAAAAGAATGTTGATAACAAATACAAAGGGATTTTGGGTTAATATTAGTGGGTGAGTCAATAAGAAGGTTGTTAGGATTCAACAGGGTTCACTAGGAGTTATTTATTTAGGTAGGCTTTTTAGTGGAGTGAACGGGTTAAAACTTAGGTGCCTTTATCATCTCAGTATATCAAATCATTAATGTGGCCTCGACATGCATAAACGAGGTAAGTTCTAGAATAACAATTCAAAGTTGACACACTCATAATCAATAAAGTGAGCATGAAAAAGAATATATGCTCTATAAGGCTCAAAATCTTACACAAAATTATGGGGTTTTGACATCAAACCTTAAACATTTTGAACTTCAAGGTGATACTCAAATTCGGTTCAACAACATATCAATTTTAATTTTTAGAAAGTACACTTGTCATGCTCGATTCTCTAGTATTCTTCAAATTTAATCATCAATGCACAATTATCTATGACTTATCCAAAAACATATCAATAAAAATCATAAATCATTAGAAATTTCACCCTAATTAAAAATATGAGAAAAATACTTAAGATTAAGACTAAATTCAGGGTTTTGAGAATTATGCAAAAAGTTAGGCACATTACCGCCACACTTAAGATGTATACTGCCCTTAATGTACAAAGATATATAATGATAATTAGTTGCCAAATCAAAAAGATAAGTGGAGAAAGTAATACTCCCTGAAATCTGGATGATCCTGGAGTTGGTATCCTTGGGGATAATGACTTATTGGATGTTTCTTAATTGTGTGTTTGTGGAAGTGAAGTGTGTAATTTATTCTGCAAAGTCGCTAGGTTAATACTTTTATAAAAGAGATGAGGGTATGGAATCATGAATAGCCAATATTAACGATTTTCAACAAGTTTGAATAACATAAGATAAAGTAAGACTGAAAATAATAGAAAATAAGATAAAAATAAAATAATTGTCTTAAGAGGATTCAAAGGTCCTCATCATTGGTCGGTGCCGATGGTGGTGCTTGGGATGAGATATGAAGATGTTGGTATATTTGTTGAAGAGTCTCATCCATTATATCTAGGCTCCGAGCGTTCTCAGTGAAATATAACTCGAACTGATCGAGTCTTGCAGAGATGTTTGCTAATGAAGGTGACGCTCTGTAATGATGCTGGCTCGGATTTGGTGCCTCCTCTGATGGTGGTGGGATATCATCAGTAATATCCTCAGGCTCCCCCTCGTCTGTGGGTGTCGTTAGTTGATATTGAGGGGGGTCGGTCCCTCAACGGTGTTTAATCATTCGCATATGTAGCATCGTCTGGATGCCTTAAGGTACCATGTTCCCCATTAGTGTTAGGGAGGTGATTTGATCGTTGGAGTTGAGGAGGTCAAAGTGCCTAGCCAACCTCGTAATGTACGGTCCCATCAACCAAATCCCTTTCTTATGTTGCTCTGTCTGATGTTGAATCGCGCAGGCGATGAAATATGCTAAGTCGAAAACATGTCCTTCAGACATGCATGATAGGAAGTAAACATCTTGCTTGTTTAAGACTCTTGTGCTTTCTTTTCACCTTGTAATGGTGTGTGCGAGGATGGCATGAAGATACCTTAGGGCCGGGGGAAGTGCTGATGCCTTATAGTGGCTGGGGTTGTAGGTGCTCATCGTGGGGCTTAAGTTGCGCCAGCATTCGCGCGTAGTGCAGTGTGGCTCACAATTTAATCCAGTAAGCGAGTTTTCTTCTATGAATTTCGCTGTGTACAGGCCGAGTGCCGTTTCGAATTGTGGTATACTTAATCGACGCACTGAGCCCCCTAGTCGAAATTGGATAGCAGTTGGGTCATCGAACTTAGTTGTCACCGCTTGTAAAGTGAAAGTGGTGCAGAATTCTAATGTAAGCTCCAAATAAGTGGATTCGTTGATGTTGAAGAAGTTCTCCCATGGCTCGGTTGAGAGGAGTGCTTGAATATCAGACATGAGCCCAACTTGGCAAATTGCTTTCCAGTCGATGCGTCTACCAGTGCCTATTGGTCTACCCCAGATTGCTTGGTATCTTTCGTCTTGAGTAGCTTGAGGAAAACGAAGGAATGGGTGTCGAAGTTCGGTGGAAACACTAGCGAAAGAGGAACCTGGTGCCTTTCTATTCTTTTTCGGGGCTGAGCATTTTACTCTAAATGTTGACATATTTCCTGCAAATTAGAATTGAATCTAAAGTAATTTATCTAATTCAACCAATATCTTGAAAATTTGGGAATCATTATTCATAATCAAATTTTGACAATAGCATAGCAAGCAATTCTCAAAGAAATAATAACTAATATCTAACATGTATTAATAATCAAAGAATAAAAATCATGTTTGTTAAAAACTAAAGAAATAAATAATGTAAATAAGAATTCTAAAGAAAGTGAACTAAAAATTATGTTTAACATAAAATAAACAATAAATAGACTAAATGAAACAAATTGAATCAGATTTTTAAGTCTAAAATTTAAACAAAAACTTAAATAAAGAGGAAGTATGCAAAAATGTGAAGAAAAAGGAACCAGGCACGGTGGTGCTTGACGAGCATGGGTGGAGCTCACAGCGATAGAGCTAGTTTTCACGGTGTGAACACGGCCTGGTAGGGGCATGGTATTTGTGGGCACGGTGTTGTTGCAGCCGTGTGGGTGGTTTTGAAGAAAAATGGCGTTGGGGAGGGAGAGGTCTTGTTTTGTGGTCAATTTTTGGGGGAGAAAAAAAACTGATTTTAGGGTTTGAATTTGGGAAGAAATAAAATGGGTAGTTTGCTTATAAAGGAAGGGGAACACGGCCTTCTTCCATGGCCGTGTTTAATTTAAAGTGCTCGTGCTTTTCGCGTGTTTTTAAAATTGGGCGCGTTTTAGGGTTTTTAGCACGTCCGTGTGCCAATTAGGCACGCCCGTGCCTAAAAGGTTAGTATGTGAGCACGAAAGACGTGCACGGGCGTGGTCTGCCCGTGCTCAATATGTCAGTATCTTCACACAGTCGTGGGGTACGGTCGTGCAAAGCCTGTGCTGAATAAGTCAGTAGCTTCTCGTTATCGGGGGACGCGGCCATGCGAAGCCAGTGCCGTTAAAATTTTTTATTCTTTCTTCATTCTGTTTATGCACAGATTCGGCCATGCCCGTGGCATGTCCTCTATTTTGTACACTGTCGTTGGCACGCCCGTGTTCATGGCCGTGTTAACAATCCTGTATTTCTGTTCAAAAATTTTTAGAGAGATAAAGTTAATGTTAGGGAGTTAGCACTCGGGTTGCCTGCTGAGAAGCGCTTGTTTTATTCTTAAGCTAGACTTTCCCTGTTTTCAATTCTAAACGAAGGTTTGTGGAGTAGAAGCTCCCCTCTTATATTTCCAGAATCTGCACCATTATAAATTTTAAGTCTATGACCATTTACCTTGAATGTGCCCTTTGTGGGATGAGTTGCCTCAATGGTGCCTTAGGGAAAGATTGTTTTGATTATGAATAGGCCTAACCATCTTAACTTTAGTTTTCTTGGGAATAGTTTAAGCCTTGAATTATATAGTAGGACCAGGTCTCCTACCTCGAACTATTTTGATTGCTTGAGACGAGCATCGTGGCGTCGCTTTGTTACCTCTTTGTATAATTTTAAGTTCTCGTAGGCTTCAGCTTTCCATTCATCTAACTCATTTATCTACATCATTCTTTTCTTTCTTGCAACATTAAGATCAGAATTCAAAAATTTTATTACCCAAAAAGCTTTGTGTTAGTAGATGACAGCTTTTCCCATATACAAGTTTGTACGGGGATGTTCCTAGAGGTGTTTTGAATGCTGTTCTGTAGGCCCATAAAGCATCATCTACTTTAACTGCCCAATCTTTTCTATTTGATTTGATCGTTTTTTCTAGAATGCGCTTAAGCTCTCGGTTTGCTACCTCAACTTGCCCGCTAGTTTGAGGATGATATGGGGTGGTTCTATGGCATACTCCATATTTCTTTAGAACTTTTTCAAATTGTGTATTACAGAAGTGAGTACCCCTATCACTAATGATGGCTCTTGGTGTCCCGAATCGGGAAAATAGTTTCTTGAGAAATTTAACTACTACCCTAGCATCATTGGTAGGTAAGGCTTCTGCTTCTACCCATTTTGACATGTAATCGACCGCCACTAAGATGTATTTATTTCCAAATGAATAGGGGAATGGTCCCATGAAATCGATACCCCATATGTCGAATATCTCACATGATAACATATATGTTTGAGGCATTTCATCACGTTTAGAGATATTACCTATCCTCTGGCATTTATCACATGAGGTAACATACCTGTTAGCATCTTTGAATAGAGTGGGCCAATAAAAACCTGATTCGAGTATTTTGTGTGCTGTCTTAATCCCACTATAATGTCCTCCTGATGGT
Organism: Gossypium rotundifolium; assembly: GCA_025506655.1. Lineage (NCBI taxonomy): Eukaryota > Viridiplantae > Streptophyta > Magnoliopsida > Malvales > Malvaceae > Gossypium > Gossypium rotundifolium. Next base: position 11,107,457 of record CP106730.1, on the reverse strand, counting down.
CCAAAATGAAAATGTTCCAGGATTTTCCTTGCTTCTGTCTTTGTAATGCATCTTCAAAATACCTGATCTGCACATATGCGAAAAAGAAAGGGATCTTTCCAAAAATAATTTTTCACATCAGCAAAGAATCGCTTCTTTTGGTGACGTGTTAATTTTTTTGGTAGAACGCTAGTTGCTAAATAATTTACGATATTTGCAAACCATGGTACCTCAGAATAGGTTATAGAGAAGAGTTGTTCTTCAGTAAACAAATCATTTATTTCACCTTCGTCAAGTTCTTTAGTGTGTGGATTTTCAAGTCTAGAAAGGTGGTCTGCTACAAGATTCTCGGCTCCCTTCTTATCTTGTATTTCCAAGTCAAATTCCTGTAAGAGTAAAATCCATCATATGAGTCTAGGTTTTGCATCAGGTTTGGTTAAAAGATAACGAAAAGCTGAATGGTAGTGTAAACGAAAACTTTCGATAATATTAGATACTATCTAAATTTGTCAAAAGCAAAAAATATAGCTAGCAGTTCTTTCTCAGTCGTGGTGTAATTTTCTTGCGCGGGTGTTAATGTTTAGCTAGCGTAGTAGATTGGTTGAAAGTGCTTGTCTCTTCGTTGTCCCAAAACTGCACCTACTGCAAAGTCACTTGCATCACACATTAGTTTAAAGGGTAAATTCCAATCAGGTGCGATTAATATTGGTGCATTTATTAATTTATCTTCAAGGACATTGAATGCATCTAAACATTCCTGATTAAAATTAAAAGGAACATCTTTTTCTAGTAATTTTGTCAAAGGCTTAGCTATTTTAGAAAAGTCTTTAATGAATCTTCTGTAAAAATCTGCATGTCCTAAAAAACTTCTAATAGCCTTCACTGAACTAGGAGGAGGTAATTTTTCTATGGTTTCAACTTTTGCTTTATCTACCTCAATTCCTTTTCTAGAAATCTTATGTCCTAAAACAATCCCTTCTCTAACCATAAAGTGGCATTTTTCCTAATTCAAAACAAGGTTTGTTTCTTCACATCTAGTTAGAACTCATTTTAAATTTTTAAGGCAAAGCTGGAAAGAATTACCGAATACCGAAAAGTCATCCATAAATACCTTCATGATGTCCTCCATGAGTTCGTCAAAAATGGCCAACATGCAACGCTGAAAATAGCATGAGCATTACATAATCCAAAAGGCATTCTACGATAAGCAAACATACTGTATGGGCATGTAAATGTCATCTTCTCTTGGTCTTCCGGAGCTATGGGAATTTGGAAGTAGCCGGAGAGTCCGTCCAAGAAGCAGTAGTACATATGCCCGATAGTCTTTCTAGCATTTGATCAATGAAGGGTAGAGGGAAGTGATCTTTTCTGGTGGCACCATTCAACTTTCTATAGTTTATACAAACTCTCCAACTTGTAACTATTCTTGTGGGAATTAACTCATTCTTTCCGTTGAGCACTACTGGCATTCCTCCTTTCTTTGGAACTACCTGCACAAGACTTACCCAAGTGCTGTCAGAAATAGGATAAATTATTCCAGCATCTAGGAGTTTAATTACCTCGACTTTGACCACTTCTTTCATGTTAGGGTTTATATTCTTCTTCCATTAAAATTTTGTGGGTGCAAAACGCGGGGTTTATTCCCTTCATGTCAGAAATTTTCCAAGCTATGGCTTTCTTGTGTTCTCTTAGTACCTTTATCAGCTCCTCCTTTTCCTTGGGTTCTAGTTCTGAAGAGATGATTATTGGTAACATAGAATTGTCCCCAAGGAATGCGTATTCTAAATGTTTTGGTAACTGTTTTAATTCCAATTCGGGTGGCTCTTCGATGGAAGGTTTCTGTTTTAATACGTCACCTTCTTCAATGTTTTCTTCTTTCATTTGTCTGAATAATGATGTATTCAAACTGATCTCATTATCTTCATCCCCTTCCCCCGCTCTTTGTGGTGGACACAGTACCATCGTGTCATCCTATAGGATTTCCTGTAATGAATTTTTAATAATATTATCAGTAGTGTCAACAAAATAACAGGAATCATCTTGCTCTTTAGAATATCGCATGGCATCATAAATTTGAAAAATAATTTCTTCATCACCTATCCTTAGTGCTAGTTTACCATCACCCACATCGATAATAGCTCTAGTAGTGGCTAAAAAAGGACGCCCTAAGATTAAAGGAACATTGATGTCCTCATCCATGCCTAATACGATGAAATCAACAGGGAAAATAAATTTATCGATTTTTACCAAGACATCTTCAATAACTCCTCTAGGATATTTAATAGATCTATCAGCTAATTGAATACTTATCCTGGTGGGTTTTGGCTCCCCAAGATCTAGCCGTTTAAACAATCGGTAAGGCATTAAGTTGATTCTAGCTCCTAGGTCTACTAATGCTTTCGTGATGTTTAAACTACCAATTAAGTAAGGAATAGTGAAACTCCCTGGATCTTTTAATTTCCATGGTACTCTATTTTGGAGAAGGGCTGAACACTCTTCATTAAGTTCCACCTTTGATACTTCCTCAAGCTTCCTTTTGTTTGTGAGAAGTTCCTTTAAGAATTTTGCATACTTTGGCATCTGGGAAATGGCTTCAACAAAAGGTAAGTTACTATGTATTTGTCTTGACTTGTAATAGTCTTGAAATCTATAAGGTTTAATCTCACTTTCTCATTAAAGCATTCACCGACTGTAATAGTCTTGACTTGTACGCTTTGAAAACTCAGCTTTTAGTGGTCAACTACTTCTGAACATAAACTCAATCATATCGTGAAATGTACTCTATTGTCAACACATTTATGCACATAACTACATTTCCTTATTCTTGCATTAGTTGATATGCTACTACTAAATCTCATACCAAAACTTCTATATAAGTTCTGGATTCATCATCTTTCAAATTCTATCTTAAGGAAACATCAACAATGGAAATCTTATCCGACCTGGATTTTATCACCTTAAATAAACTCATTCAGAGCTTATTTAGAATACTGTTTACTATATCACTTCTGAACTCTTTTGTTTTGATAGGAAAACTCGCTCTAGTCATTAACCTCGCTGAAACTAGGATATTAACAACTAAGGTCAACGAAGTGACTAACTCAAATTGCTCAACATGGATCATTTCATAACATCTAACTCACAACACAGACACAAAAGCAATCGTCTCTGGATCACCAACCTGTCAACTCCATTTTCTTGATTCAGAATGAACTTAGTACTAGAACTTTCAATTAATAGTTCCTTATATAGCTTTCAACTCAACCATCATGGTTTGAACATTTTGATGAGCATATCTTTGTATCATGCTCCCTACTCACCTACATATAGAATTTTATTCTCTTTATTGGTTCATGTACGAATATACACAAAACTTGCATCATATTTCAATATATTAATCTACTCTTTTCTCTACACTGAGAACATATTTCAAGCACACTCTCATCTGAGTTTCTCTTGCAATGCTAATCTAAAACCTTTACTATCGTCATATCTCACGATAGCAGGGACATCTCGATCAATTTCATTAACTCTATTCGGCTTAACCAAAAACCCATTACACAACGTGAAACTTGTGATTTCACTTCTTATACAAGAATCATCTCCAACTTTCTCCTCAAAGTACCCGAATAGGGTTACGAGGAGATAAAGGAATGATGATTTCAATTAGCTAAATCGACAACCATTTTGTTTGATTTTTACAATCATTTAACATTCTCACACAATCACAATTTCATGAAAAGAATGACCACATCACCCCTGAAGGGAAACATATATTAATACATAATACCCAAGGAGATCATTATAATCTATTCATGGTATTAATTAACCATGCACAGGTCACAGGCTTCAAGCCAACTTACTTATACTTGCCATTTATTTAGCACATACTGTGCCACACATCGTACTCGTCTCTTCGTGATTCATTCACGAATACCTGTATTCACTCTTTCACATGACTTTAATACTAATCTCATTTCTACTTCTAACTCATCTACATGTCCTATTGATCACTACGGATAGTTAAAGATGCATATTCATCATTATTTATCTAGGTACGAAACCAACGCCACATTCCCGAGGTGGTCTTATATGGAGTCACATCTAAATGCCAATGCCATATCCCAAATAAGGTCTTATATGGACTTTCACATCAAGTATTTTATTCTGAATATGGTCTTACATGATTCTCTTATTCATTACCGAAGCCATATCCTCGATATGATCTTATACGGAATCATAACTTGGTACAGAGGCCATGTCCCGGACATGGTCTTATACGGGACCTTATTTATTTCATATCTCAATGATAGCCTTTTCATTTTAGTTCTCTAGGACTTCAACCTCATGTTTAACAACAATTACTCTATTTAGTAGAGTATTATGTATCAGTGTGATACAAGGCATTCTTAATTATGCTAACATAATTATTGCATTAATCAAATGTAAACTTACTCAACTTAACTCTCATAACATCTCATCATAATTCAACAGTCGTAAGGGGGTGAGGTTGTAGAGCCCCTTAACTTGGATCTTGTGCTACATACATATGATTTAATATTCATCATAGTCACACGACTAGCTTCGAGTGAGTTTTCACGTGTATCATGCTACAGTTGTTTCTATCATTCATACTTTCGAACAATGACTTCACTTACTCAACTTCCACATTAATATCTACTTGAGTACTCAACATTTAACTCTAATTTCTCTCACCATCACTTAACAACTAAAGAATGTCTTACGGGTTTGAGTACATCATTTACTTGATTGCCATAGTCCAACTATGGTCTTTCTCGTATCACATATCATAGCCCAGCTATTTCCTTACATGTCATCATGATGCCATAGCCTCGCTATGGTCTTGCACGAAATCTCATGTCAATATCAATGCCATATCCTCGATACGGTCTTACATGAAACTCATGTCGATGTCGATGCCATATACCAGATATAGTCTTATACGGGATCTTGTAATTCGGTGTTGATGCAATATCCCAGATATGGTCTTATACGAGGTCGTACTTATATGTCGATGCCATGTCCCAAACATGGTTTTATACGAGATATTTCTTTAGTGCCGAAGCTATGTCCTAAACATGGTCTTACAAGGAATCACTATTCGATGCCGACGCCATATCCCAGATATGGTCTTACACGGGATCGTGTATTGTTGCCAATGCCATGTCCCAAACATGGTCTTATATGGGATCACATGTATTGCCATGGTCCTACCATGGTCTTATTCATCAATTTATTATTAAACGACCGTACTCATCTCCTGCATTCTACTTAGCCAAGCTTCTCAGTTTAACTCCCACACTATAATATGTGTGACTTCATAACAGAGTCATAAAATAAAACATTATACATTCTCTACTTTAACATTCACACATGAGATTTAACCATGTAGACATATTTATCATAAACAATGGCATCACAAATCTCAAATGCTTACTTACTATTACTGATTCTTACATACCTCATGGTACTTACTAGTCTCATGCTTGTAAGGTAAACAAGATACATGTATTACTTGATCACATTGATTAGTATACTTTGCTATAATAAGCATAATCTCAACATCATCATTCATAACATGAATAAGACTTCTTAGTCAGCCTTAACTAGCATGACGTAATATCAACTTTACTTAATTAACTTTCTTTCTATCTCATTTAAGCTTTACTCGTTTGCCCGATGAGTTACTATGAATGACTGAGGATACTGAATCACACTTCACATGTATCTTGATGCCAATGCTATATCATTGATATAGTCTTACATAGGATCTCTTACTTGGTATCGACGCCATGTCTTGACATGGTCTTACACGAAGTCTTCCTTGTGGGTTCCCTTGGGAACTTACCATTGACATGTCTTGGCTTGGACTTACACGGACTTTCTCATTTCATGTTGTAGATCGAGTATCTTAGGTAATTTAATTTCAATCGGGACTTTCTCATGCTTGATCTTAGTAACTTCTTTGTTTAATATTTCAATTAAACATTTTCGTGGAAATACTATGCATATAAAAACATCACAAGCAATTCAATGAAAATATTCATGAAGCTTGAAAATCCTATAAACTTACTGAGATTAGCTCGGTTGGGATTCATCTCTGTCTTAGCAAAATAATTTTGTTAGAGCCAGGAGATATCACACTATCACGGTCTACATATGGCATGTATAGCTAGACTCTTACTAACGCTAGGTTAGTCCAAGAACTGACTAAACCATAGCTCTGATACCACTAAATGTAACACCCCTTACCTAAGTCCAACACTGAGACTGGATACGAGGTATTACCATGCTCACTCTTACTTAACTCTTCAAAAAGGGCTATAAAATTTCATTTAAGCCTATCACTTACTCAATCTCGGCCTACGAGGCCTTAAACATACCTCCGAGAGGTTTTGGGACTAATCTCGAAAAGTTTTATGAACTTGAGAAACTTTTCCTTAAAATAGGGGACACACGCCCGTGTTGGTCAAGGGACATGCCCGTGTACCCCTAAAACATGCCCGTGTCTTCCACCCGTGGTCGACACTGACTAATTCACACAGCCTTGACACGCCCGTGGCACTGGCCCGTGTTCCAAACCTTGGTATTTTGACTTACCCATACGGCTTGGGCACACGCCAATGTGCTAACTGTGCCTCCCACACGGTTTAGACACACGCCCGTGTGTCTACTCATGTGGACAATTAGCAGGCTATCTACCAAGCCTTTTACCACTCTCAGTTGCATATATTTATACATCATCATATAACTTCACATAGCATTAATATAACTATTGAATTAAGGACATTTAATCATAAAAAGAAAAATTCTTCTTCCCATACACTAAGGAGAACTATTTCCAATACCATTACAAACAACTTAAGCCATCATCTATGGCTATACACCACCAAACTATAAGTTCTATTAGGCCAACACAATTTGGCTACATCAATTAGAACTTAATCAACTTTAAAAGAATCCCTATACATGCCATGACTCATAAGAACTTGAAACATCATACCAAGTGTCTATTTGATAGTGTGAAAACATCTCTAGCAACCTCCAACCCGAGCTAGTTAAAATATCCTATAAGAGATAGGAAAGGAAAAGGACTAAGAAATAATGCTTAGTAAGTTCATCTGCATATAACTGACAAATACTGATATTCATTTAATATACACAACCACAAGGTATTAGAATGAGTTTTTCTCATAAACTCATGGTTACTTACTCAATCATTCTAGAAGTTTATTCATTCTATCTCTTACCACATTCTTTCCATGCCACAAGCCAACTGCTCTACATTCCTGCATAGATCACCACGTGATCACATAAAACAAGCACTTCGATAAGCCACTCATGCTATTAGTCTCTAGGTGGTTTCGCACTTAGCCCACCATCGATCTCTAATAGGGTGGTATCACACACAGACCACAAATCATTTATACTTATGGTGATTTCGCACTTAGCTCACCAATCATTTATACTTATGGTGATTTTGCACTTAGCTCACCAATTATTTATACTTATGGTGATTTCGCACTTAGCACCAAATGATTTTTATAAGCGATGGTATCGCACATAGCCCATCGATTAATAATATAGTTGATGGTATCGCACACAACCCATCACTAACCATCAATAAGGTGATATCGCACATAGCTCACCGTTATTATACATTCCTGGATAGTTATCCACATATATTTTAATATTTCAAATGTTCATCCGAGAACATCCTCACACTCTACTATTCTTACTTAACTTTCTACAATACTCATTGCATTCACACAATGCATTATTATATCCCTCTCATGCAACTAAAGTGCCTTGATTACACATAACCCACTAAAGTTTCATCATATACTGAATTCATCTCAATCCAATTCTAACACACACACTGGTGCTTTTCGTGGTACAACCACATACTTTCTCACTTTCAGCATACCCATTGAATCACTCAAATTGTTAAATAACACTCTTGAGTCCAATACACAAAGTGTCATATTGACATTATACCCCGATAGGATCTTACACGTATTAACATATCGATGCCATGTCCTTGACATGGTCTTATATGAATTCTCACATCAAGGCCATATACCAATATAATCTTACAGGGGACCTTAATTGTCATCATCTCATGCTAATTTCTTTCCCCTTAGTCTTAGATTAAAATAAGACTCTTATTTCTTAACATTCCTTCAAAGCGTACTTAACGTATACATAAAGATAATTAAACAATCAATACAACATCAAAATATTAAGTACCTCACTTAGAATTTCATAATTTAGCATATGAACTTACATCAATGTCGAAAGGGCCGAAAGGGACTTTTTGCCCACATTTCTTTTTTTACCCGTTCTAGGTCTGAAACTCATTTTCTTTAATCTAGAACAATGGAATTTATTGATTTAATCACTTATAAATCATAACACACCATAATCAACACTTTAGGCAAAAATGATTATTTTGCCCCTATACTTTGGTAAAATGATTATTTTGCCCCTTTACTTTGGCAAAATTATGATTTTGCCCCTAGGCTCATAAATAAACTTTCATCACATTTTCTTATTAAACCAGCCTAGCTGAACATTTAATTCTCTTACAAATATCCACAATTCCAACTATTTCATGCCTTAATGAAAAAATTTTAACTTTTGCATCTTAGTCTCAATTAGGTGTTTTCATGACAACACCTTTCACAAAAGTTTCTCATCATCCTATCATTCATTTTTCTTCCATAAAAACTCATCAAAAAATGAAATTTAACATGGTAAGTCCTTAGACTTTCAACCATATTGCAAACTAGTCCTCTCAATAGCTAGCTTAAGCTTTGAGGACTCTAAAAATACAAAAATCATCAAGAATAATCATCAAAATGAATTACTTGAAGAGGAGATAAGCTGCTGAAATTTTGAGCTTCAAGAACCCCCATTCTTGTTTGTATTTTCGGTGGAAGAAGAGAAAAAAATAAAAATATGATAGCTTTTTGCTTATTCCATCTTATTTTATTTCTTTTAATCACCTAACATGACCACATTTAATGCCCTTGTCCCCCTTAGCTTTCCTTGATCGGCCAAGCTATTAACATGGCCTAATTGCACATTTGGGACCTTTAATTTATAATTCATAGCTATTTGGTACCTTTAGCAAATAAAATAAAACTTTCACACTTTATACAATTTAGTCCTTTTTCACAATTTAGCGAGAAATTGCTAAAATTAAGGCACTAAAATTTTCATACATCCTTATAAACATGTTATAACACATAACATGAAAATAATTTTCTCTAACCTCAAATTAGTGATTTCGTGATCACTGTTCCTACTAGCCCCTAAATCGGGCTTTTACAACAACATACTGATTCATTCTCGGGATGAGAGTGATCATGCAGAGCATTTGAGAATTGTCTTACAGACTTTAAGAGACAAACAATTGTATGCTAAATTTAGTAATAGTGAGTTTTGGCTCCGAGAGGTTGGATTCCTAGGACACATCGTGTCGTGATGGCATTGGTGATGGCATTGGAGTTGACTCAAGTAAGATCTTGGCTATAGTGGAGTAGAAACCGCTTAGAAATGTGTCAAAAGTCAGAAGCTTCTTGGGTTTGGCTGGATACTACAGACGATTCGTAAAGTGGTTTTCTATGATTGCTACCCCGATGACGAAACTGTTGCACAAAAATGTTAAGTTTGAATGGACTGAAAAATGTCAATAGAGTTTTGAGAGATTGAAAACATTGTTGACTGAGGCACCAATTTTAGTGCAACCTGAGTCGGGCAAAGAGTTTGTGGTCTACAGTGACGCATTGTTAAATGGTCTCGATTGTGTGTTGATACAAGAGGGTAAGGTTGTCGCTTACGCCTCGAGGCAGCTAAAACTGCACGAGAAAAATTATTCGACTCATGACTTAGAATTGGCCACGATTGTGTTCGCATTAAAGATTTGGCGACATTATTTATATGGTGAGAAGTGTCGAATCTTCACGGATCATAAAAGTTTGAAGTACTTGATGGATCAAAAGGATTTAAATTTGAGACAACGACGGTGGCTTGAATTATTAAAGGACTATGAGCTAGCGATAGATTACCATCCAGGGAAAGAAAATGTGGTTGCGAATGCCCTGAGTAGGAACTCCCTATATGCTTTAAGAGCTATGAGCACGAACTTAGCATTGTCTGATGATGGAACTATATTGGTCGAGTTGAGGGCTAGACCGCTATTTATTCAATAGATATGTGAAGCTCAAAAGAATGATAACGAGTTGCAAGTTAAGAGAGCCCAGTGTGAATAGGGAAATGATTCTGATTTTAAAGTGAGTTCGGATGGTTGTTTGATGTTTCATGATAGGATTTGTGTACCCAAGGATGATTAGTTGATCCGGACAATATTAAATGAAGCACATAGTGGTTATTTGTCAATACATCTGGGCAATACGAAAATGTACAATGATATGAAGAAATTTTATTGGTGGCCTGGTATGAAAAGAGACATCTCTGAGTTTGTGACAAGATGTCTAATTTGTCAACAAGTGAAAGTCGAGCATCAAGTACCTTCGGGATTGCTTCAGCCAGTGATGGTTTTCGAGTGAAAGTGGGATCAAATCACCATGGATTTTGTGACATGGTTGCCTATGACACCGAAGAAGAAAGATGTTGTGTGGGTTATCATTTATAAACTAACGAAGTCAGCTCACTTCATACCATTGCGTGTTGATTATTCACTGGATAAGTTGGCAGAGTTGTATATTGCTGAGGTGGTGAGATTACATGGAATACCTGTATCTGTTATCTCGGATAGAGATCCAAGATTTACATTGAGGTTTTGGAAGAAGTTGTAGGAGGCCTTGGGTATAAGGTTGAATTTTAATACTACATTCCATCCTCAAATTGACGGCCAATCTGAAAGAGTGATTCAAGTTCTTGAGGATATGCTCTGATGCTGTGTATTAGAATTTAAAGGTGGTTGGGAAAGATAAATACCTTTTATCGAATTTGCATACAACAATAGTTATTAGTCGAGTATACGGATGGCACCGTATGAAGCCTTGTATGGTCGTAAGTGTCAAACTCCTTTGTATTGGACCGAGCTTAGTGAGAAGCAAATTCATGGGGTCGACCTGGTTAAAGAGGTCGAGGAGAAAGTGAAAGTAATCTGGGATAGTTTGAAAGCTACTTGATCCGACAAAAGTCATATGCAGATTTGAAAAGAAAAGAAATCGAGTTTAAAGTGGGCGACAAGGTATTTCTAAAAGTATCCCCGTGGAAGAAAATATTGAGATTTGGTCGAAAGGGTAAGTTGAGTCTGCGATTCATAGGACCGTATGAGGTTACCAAAAGATTGGGCCAGTGGCATACCGGTTGGCTTTGCCGGTAGAGTTAGAGAAAATACACAACGTGTTTCATCTATCGATGTTAAGGCATTATCGCTCCAATCCTTCGCATGTGATTCCTCCAAAAGAAATTGAGATACAACCAAACATGACATATAAAGAGGAGTCGATTAAGATTATGGCTTGAGAGGTGAAACAGTTGAGGAATAAGAGTATAGCACTAGTGAAAGTGTTATGGCAAAAACACGGCGTGGAAGAGGCTACGTGGGAACCGGAAGAAGTCATGAGAGAATAATATCCAAACCTTTTTACCGGTAAGATTTTCGAGGGCAAAAATCTCTAAAAGGGGGAGAGTTGTAACAGCCCGATTTTGGGGCTAGTCGAAATAGTGGTCTTGAGGCCACTAATCCAAGGTTGAGGATGTAACACCTCTTACACGAGACCGTTGCCGGAGTCGAGCTCGAGGCATTACTAAACTTAACTACTAATTCGGGGCATAAAAATTTAAACTGTCCATCTGCATCATGTTGACTAAATTAACTATAACACGAGTTACGAAACTCAAAATTTAGATCCATAAATTTTTCATGAAACTATACTCATATGTCTTCTTAATATAATTTTTCCAGATTTTTCTTGTGGCCAATTAGTACAGTTTATTCATTAAAGTTTCCTCTTTTTCAGTGTTTTATGGTTCTGACCTATCTTTACAAAAACTCAGTTATCTCATTGTACAGAATTCAATTAATGTTCTCGCTTATTCCAATCAAAAATAGACTCATTAAGGATTCTAAGAATATAGACTATGCTCCATGATTTTTTTTTTACAATTTTTAATAATTTTTCCAAGATAGAACAGGGGATCACAGATTCATTTAGAACCAGTCTCACTAAAATTTAAATATCTCATAATATAAAATTCATTTGCCTACTCTATTTCTTTCATATAAAAATAGAAATAATAAGATTTAATTATATACCATATTCATTTGCCTACTCTATTTTTGGTGATTTTTCAAAATCACATCACTGCTACTAACCGAAAATTGCTTCATTGCAAAATCATATAACCACATTACAAACATATTTACCATAAAACATACTTCCAAATTTAACTTAAGACAAAACCGAATACGCAACCATTAACATCATAATCAAGCCATTTTCGCATGGTTATAAATATATAATTTCAAAACCAACCATATCATAACTAGTCTATACATGCCACATAATCAAATCTTCAAGAATTTATTTACCAAAGCGAAAACTAGATAGTGTGATGAGATCTCCTTCGACTTCCAACTCTAGCAAGTCTCTGAAACTCTATAAGCATACGAAAATACACAAAGTAAGCTTCGAAAGCTTAGTAAGTTATAAGAAATTTCACAACAATAATGCATTATTACACTACACTAGCAAAGTCAGAATAATATACTCACAACCAAGGTTTATAACTATCAATTTAGTTCATACCACCTTTCGAGATCTTTCTCGTCTCATATCCCAAAGGCCAAACTTCCAAACCTTCGATAATAGGTTTCACATGCATATATATATATTACTTACTGAAAATTCAATCCAAGATATAAAAATTAATCACACACATAGTACTCCTTATCCGATTTCACACATTTGGTGCATAACAACCGATTTCACACACTTAGTGCTCGGTATTTTAAAATTTGCACACTTAGACTTCAAGATCTATACAATAGTCAAATAAACACACGTACAGTAAGCTAATATAGTTTAGTAAGTTATAAGTAAAAGGAAATATATCCAACAAATCAATATACAATTTTAATCAATTCAACTTGATCATTAACCGGTTCGTATAAGCATTACATATAGCATTTTACCATACAACAATATCATATTCATTAGATCTTCAAAACCGAATGATCACAAGCCCTATATCCATTTCAAACAAGCTCAAAGGTTAATGAATTTATCATATTTCCATAATTTAGTATATAACAGCAACTTACCTCATTAGCACCACGTTATTCAATTTCCATGCATCACTTACCTACATATCTCTTTTGGTTATATCCATTCATTGGTTCATGTCCTTGAGAGGTTCAATAATCCGCACACGAAGTGCAACTCATGTAACGTATCGCACACTTAGCGCCGTTATCTCACGCACACATAGTGCCATCTTTCGGTAATGTATCGCATACATAGTGCCATTACCCGTTTCTCGCACACATAGTGCCATCTTTCGGTAATGTATCACACACATAGTGCCATTACCCGTTTCTCGCACACATAGTGCCATCTTTCGGTAATGTATCGCACACATAGTGCCATTACCCGTTTCTCGCACACATAGTGCCATCTTTCCGTAATGTATCACACACATAATGCTATTACCCATTTCTCGTGCGCATAGTGCCATCTTCCGTTCATAATTTCCACCTCATTCTCATAGACATAAATTATCACATCTAAAAGAAAATATAAAACATCATAGATATACATGATCAATTCAATCTATCCCTCCAATGAAGTTATACCATATTCGCTTTACAAAACAACCATGTACTTTCATCAATTCAATATCATAATCATACATTACTAATCTATAATTAACCACATCTCAACCATACTTTATTATTTAACTCAATTTATTCAAAACTAATAAGAAATACTAAGCTCATATTCACTATTTACTTTTTTCAAAACTAATAAGAAATACTAAGCTCATATTCTGCTATTTACCAAAGAAATATATCTATCTTTACTTCACAATTGTACTTCCATATAATAAAATTTCAATTTAACCCAATTGCTTAAAACTTACCTTGGTGGTTGATGAGTTAAGATTTTCGCTACTTGTTTAATTTTGCTTTCTTCCGATTCGATCCCGGTTCTTTCCGTTCTTGATCTAAAATAAATTTCAAAAGAGCTCTTTCAAACAAACTTTTATCCATTTTAGCTCACAACACACATTTGGAAAATTTTCCATTTCATCCCACACATTTTATATTTTACAAATTAATCAAATTTTCAATTAATACAAATATGCCAATCTTACAAATTTGGAGCTATGGTCAAGGTTCCTTAAGCTTATTCAAGTCCCCATATTTCATTCAATTAAAACATAAATACATAATTTAGAAATTTAGTAATTTACCCCAACATTTACTATGCTTACAATATATTCCTTATAGCTCAAAACACCAAATATCAAAACTCCAACCACACCTATCAATGGCCGAATATCCATAGTCCATATATCAATTCATTTCTTTCATTTTTTTTTTTTTTTTTGCTATTTAGTTCTTTCATGAATTTTCTTTTCATGAATTCCTCCTTATAATAAATTCCATCAAAAATTTCAAAGAAAACCTAGTTAATCTAACATATTTACATCATATTCTAGCCTTAACCACATAAACACCCAATTTTTCATCCATGGCAACACTCCAACTATGCAACTAATTCAAAAATTCGTATATGGGTTAACTAAATCACCTTACTATAGCCTCAATAATGTCAAAATTATAAAGAAATAAGTTTAAATACTCACCCTATTTGAACATGCAAGTGCCGAACCCCCTTGAAGCTTTTGCCTTTTCTTTTCTTCTTAGTTTCAGTCAAAAAGATGAAAAGATGAACATGCAAACTCTTTTCTCCTTTTTGTTTTATTATAATATGCATATAAAATATATTATATCATTATTATATATTTAACACATAAACAAACATATAATATATATTACAAAGCCATAATGTCGTCCACTAAAGATTTAAAAGGTCAATTTGACATGCAAGTCCCTCAAGAAAACAAATCAATTAAACCATCCAACTTAATAAATGCTACTTTTACCACTTCAACAATTTAGTCCTTTCTCTTAAATTAAGCACATCAAAGAGCAAATAAATTCACGAAATTTTAGCACATAATCAATCATAAGTATTTAACACGAAAGTAATGTTAAAATATATATATTTTTTCTGCTAGGATTCGTGGTCCCGAAACCACCATTTCGATTAAGGTCTAAATCGGGTTGTTACAACTCTCCCCCCTTTAGGGATTTTCGTCCTCGAAAATCTTATCAGAAAGTAGATTAAGGATTTTCTTCCACACAATACATTTCAAATTCATACATAGCTTCAGATTTCAAATCTCTTTAATCTCACAATTGAAATTCTGATCGACTTTCACAGACATCATCTCTAATGAGATCGCTTATGATCGTATTAAATTGTTTACATTTTCTACTTAATTTCTTTGACGATATTAATCCCGTGGATCTTTTTCTCATAAAGCTCGATCCTAGAATAATAAAGTTTGGTAATTGCTTATAACAGCAACGGTCTTTCTTAGTTGCTTTGAGACTCTAAAACACAATGACTAATAAATATTTCGAGAGTTTGAATTGCGTTTTCCGATTTCAATGCAATCTTATACTTATAGATTACTGTAATTTCCCTCAGAATCACAATATGAGTTTCAGACCTCAATCCGAAACAATGATGGTTAATACCATGTGTAGACTTATCATCTATGGAATAGATAACTCTATCACTTTTCAATGTTAAGGATGATCTCGATACAAAATTCATCAACACTTTATTTCTATAATCAACAAAGTCAGTAATATCACAGTTTACATTCATTCATCAATATCATATCTCGAAATGTCATGCATCATGTTACTCTCATACGATCAGATTAATTGACACTGTGGGCCACTTATAACAATGGTTATATAGTCTTAGAGCTTCTCGGTATAGGCACTTTATCTCAAAGCAACAAATAATCATCGATTCCACATCTGAAGTTCTAAATCAGAAATTAATTTATGCTGAACCCCTTTTTAACTTATAATTCACTGACACATTTTTGAATTTCACAACTTTACTAAATAAACATTTATTTAGCCTCTAATTCAGCTAACAACTATTCATTACCAGATAAGGTCAATCACGTATTCATCGCTCAAAAAGCACACAAAAATTTTCCATTCAAAACATCCAAAACTATAATCATTTCCTCAAATAAGAATCACTTACAGAGTCACAAGTTTTTCGACGATTCGAGTTAACTTTTCTGTGCCAAGTTTGGATCTTTATCTAACATTAACCACTTTACACTCTTATAGTCATCATATATATACCACATAACTATTTTCATGTATCTTTAACTATATGCAATCATAAGATATCTCTGTACACTTTTTCATTAGAACACACTTCAAACCATTCATTAACATATGACTAAGGATCATAAAATCTTTATTCAACTCGATTTTAACTAGAACCGACATTTCAGCTTGATAATGTCTTCATGCAAAAGAAAGCTTCAACATTCGAACTAACTTTAATTTATCACAATATTTCTCGATAGAATTGTTCCAATAGATAAAATTTCAGATTAAATCTTCAAGAATATAAATTCTTCTTCCATACTATCCTTCCAAATACACATATACATTCAAAGTTTATTTCAATCGGAGGATAGATCCGCACACATATAACTCAATTATCTTTTCAATCAAATAATTCAAATCAGACTAAACCACTGAATCAGTCTTTTCGAAGAAATCTTTTCTTGTGGCTAAAAAGGATAACTGTAACAACCCAAACTCGGTCCAAACGCTACGACCGAATTTGGTTTGCTACGGGGAAAACATGTTGAAACCTTTTTAAAACCGTTATAAGTTTTGTTGAAAATCTTGTGTTTTCAAGTCTCTTGTTAAAAACCATACTTAGTGTTGTTAAAAAAAATGTTTACTAAGTCGAGTTGTTTATAGATTTCACATGTACCCGATGGTACTTTAAAACATTTTTCGTTTGATTTGGAAAACATGCGAACTCATTGTTAACATAATTAAATAGCTTAAACAAATATTCAAAGCAAGTAACAATAATAAAATAATTCTAGGAGGCCTTATTACAACCCAATTAAAATTTAAATCAACAATCGAAAAGAATGAATAAACCGAAATTCAAAGTCTATTAAATTTTTAATCCCACTGCATGGCCACCTCGAGTCCATCCAGTCCACATCCGCGAGCTACACGTCACCTGAAAAATATAAAGGAGAAGGTGAGTCACCAAGACTCAGTATGTAACCCTTCCCCCGAGTAAATACCACATCATACACAAATTATAACAATTAACATGCATCAAATCGTATACCCAACCTAACCATCCGTATCACCTTTCTCTACCACGTGTGGTACCAAACCACTGGTGGTGCCAAACCACTGGTGACTTAAAGTCACAGATGTGATGCCAAATCACTAGAGGTGCCAAACCTCTGGTGCCCGAAGACACAAATCGGTTGATGGGGCCAACCTATCGTGTGATACCAAATCACTGGCGTCAATCCCATACCTCAAAGTGGGGCCAACCCACGGTGGTGCTAAGCCACAGGGACGAGACGCTATGAGGTGCCAAACCTCTGGAGGTACCAAACTTCTGGTGTCCGTCGACACAATATAACTGCCCCCTCCACTCATCAACCCATATCAAACAGTTATGAATAGAGTTTAAGTCAACATACATTTATTTCATGTATCAAATAAGCCATGCTTCCCAAAAGCATATTTAACAATCACATATTGACAGAGACTTACCGAGATCCTCGCTTGTACCATTAAGGTACTAAATCCATTTCTACATAGAGCAGATTTACACATAACTTACCTATCGCATAGTTTATTAATAGTTATAAGTGTGTATGTACACACCTATCACCAACGAGGAGTCTAAATCCCGAAAAGAGGAGTCGGCCACCCTAGATCTACTTGTCCCTATATTCAGCCAAAACATGGGTTAGTATTATGGCCTATTCGGCCAACCCAATTAATCCAAAGGGTTATCATTATTTGAAACCCGAGATCTTACCTTGCTTTGACTTGGTTTCCAACAACCCGAATCCTTATACGGGTTCCCTAGCAATCGGCCAACCTTTAGTACCAATCAAGATTAGTTTCGGCTTTTCCAAATAACCAATAAAAAGGCTTAGAAAGATTCGTCTTACTGTTGACTTACCAAATTCAATTGATAGAGAATGGAGACTTAAACCGATTACTTCAGGATTTTGAAATACCTAGACAGAATCGGTTTCAATATAGGAAGTTAATACCCTTTCAATAAGTACCAAAATCAATTCTTACCCTCTAAAAGTCGACAAGTACAAGAGAACCAAAAAGAAAGCATTCGGTCATAACACTTACCCACCTTGTGAACCGATTGAAGAAATAGTTAGAGAGGAGTACCTTTGTTTGATATTCGGTCAAAGTAGAAAATAATGGGGAGAGGTAGAGTTTTGGCTAGAGAGAGTTTAACAGGGAGAAAAGGGGATTTCGGCAAAAAGGGTAAGGTGTAGGTTTGGCTAAGGTTGATTTCAATATTGATCAAGGCTTACTCTTGAGTGGAAAAAGAGAATGAATAAGAAGTATGGGAGGGTTTCTGCCAAGGTTTTGAGAGAATAGAAAAAAAAAAGAGGGAAAAGGTTAGGAATTTTGGCTATGTGTAAAATGAAGAAAAGGGAAATAAGGTGATAGATATGTGCCTTAAAAAGGATTTGGCACCCCTAGTAGCCTTGTCATCCACACTTCCTTGAGCAAGGAATTCAAATTCCTCAACTTCCTTGAATCACTCCAAGCCACTTATTTTGAAACCATTCAAATAATTTGAAATAATCCTCAAATAATCAATTAATAATCTTTAAAATTCAATTAATATCCTTATTTATCTTCTGTTAACTTATTATCTAAATAGATAATAAAAAGAGTTTTAAGGAGAGAAAATCTCTCCCTTCCTTTGCCGTCCTTCCCAAGAGCAAAAAGAGAGAACTCTGTGACTCGAACACAGACTCCCCTTGCTCCTCTTGAGACGTCAACTTCAGCTCCTAAGTGGCCTCCCTTTTGCCACTTCTCCATGGCCTGTTTTGTGTTAAATGTTCCTTCATTTATTCTTATAACCCCTACCTACTAGAGGTCCTTCCCTTTAAAGTTCTCAAATACAATTTTCTACTAAACCGAGCCTACTCAAGACCTCCAACTAAGCCTTATAATACCACAATCAATAACACAACAATTCAATTTAAGAAAAATCATTTAATTACAAATAGCCCTAGTTTTAGGATGTTACAGTTCTACCCCCTTAAAAGAATTTCGTCCTCAAAATTACCTGATCAGAAGAGGTGGGGGTATTGCTGTCGTATCACATCCTCGGGCTCCCACGTAGCTTCCTCTGCACCATGGTTCCGCCATAGCACTTTCACTAAGGGCACTGACTTCCTACGCAGAACCTTCACATCTCGATCCAAAATCTGAACCGGTTCTTCCTCAAAAGATAAGTCCGAGTTGACCTCAATTTCTGCCACAGGCACCACGTGTGATGGATCTGACCGATACCGTTTAAGCATCAACACATGAAAGACGTTATGAATCTGACTTAACTCCGCGTGAGCTCGAGTGATAAGCTACCGGTCCTACTCGCTTCAATCAGATATGGGCCAATGAATCTTGGACTTAGCTTTCCTTTTCGCCCAAATCTCAACACCTTTTTCCAAGGTGATACCTTCAGAAAACCTTGTCTCCTACAAAGATACTCCATTTCTTTGCGCTTTAGATCAAGATAGACTTACGCTTATCGACACTTTCTTAAGACGAGCCCAATCACCCTAACTTTGTCCTCCATTTCGCAACCAACTCGGGCCCAACACTTGTCGCTTCACCCAACTCGCCCAACACGCTTGAGTTCGGCATTTCGTCCATACAAGGCTTCAGATGGTGCCATCTGGATACTTGCTTGGTAGCTATTGTTGTAGGCGAACTCGACTAATGGTAAAATTCCTCCCAACTACCTCGAATTCCAAGACACAACCCTCAAAGATATCCTCTAAGATCTCAGATAATCCTTTCTCGATCGCCCATCCGACCGTGGATGAAAAGTCATCTCGAATCCAATCGCGTACCAAAGCTTGATGCAACGCTTTCAAAACCTCGACGTGAACCTTGGATCCCTATCTCAAATAATTGATACTGGTACACCATGCAATCTGACTATCTCAGCCACATACAACTTTGCTATCTTCTGGAGTGGGTAATCCATTCTCACTGGTACGAAGTGAGCTGACTTAGTCAGGCGGTCCACAATTACCCAAATCGCATCTTTCTTGTTTGGGCATGAGGGTAAACCAGCGACGAAATCCATAGTGATCCGCTCCCATTTCCACCGAGGGATCTTTATCGGTCAAGTAGTCCCGATGGTAATCGATGTTCGCTTTAACTCGCCGACACGCCGACACCTTCCCACGAACTCGCCACTTCACGCTTCAACCCAGTGCCATCGAATCGCTCCGTAAATCTCCGACATTTTGCTACCTCCAGGATGCATAGCGTATGGGCTGCTATGTGCATCTTGGAGAATCCTTTGTCTCAGTTCCACATCCTTTGGCATACAGGGCCGTCCTTGGAAGCATAATACACCATGATCAGTCAAGCTATACCCTTCCAAACCACCACCTTGGACTTGTAATCTCTTTGCATTCAATCCCTCGTCTACCAACTGCTTATCCTTAATCTCATCGATCCAAGTTGGCTTAACTTGCAGCTCCGCCAAAAGACTTCCATCGTCGTATGGACTCAAATGAGCAAACATCGCCCTTAAGTCCGCCACGACCTTCCGGCTTAACGCGTCAGCCACCACGTTAGCTTTGCCCGGATGGTACTCAATTGAACAGTCGTAGTCCTTTAACAGTTCAATCCATCGGTCGCTGCCTTAAGTTCAAGTCTTTCTAGGTCAAGAGATACCTTAGGCTCTTGTGATCCGTGTAAACTATTGACTTCTCCCCATACAAGTAATGCCTCCATATTTTCAAGGCGAAGACTACTGCTGCTAACTCCAAGTCGTGAGTTGGGTAGTTAACCTCATGCGGTCTTAGCTGACGGGACGCATAGGCTACTACCTTCCCCTCCTACATCAATACACATCCCAACCTCGTATGGGACGCATCACAATAGACCGTGAACATTTTTCCCGCCTCAGGTTGAACCAGAACCGGAGCTTCCGTCAGAATCTTCCTCAGTTTATCAAAACTCCCCTGCTGCTTCTCTGACCATACAAATGGTACTCCCTTCCTTAATAGCTTAGTTAATGATGCAGCAATTAACGAGAATCCTTCCACAAACCTTCAATAGTACCCGGCTAGACCCAGAAAACTTTGAATCTCTGCCACCGACTTAGGCGGCTTCCACTCCAACACCGCTTCAATTTTGCGGGGATCCACTCTGATCCCTTCCGCTGACACCACGTGACCTAAGAAAGCCACCTCCCTTAGCCAAAATTCGCACTTACTGAATTTGGCATATAATGCTTCTCCCTTAACACTTGTAGGACTATACGCAAATGCTTGTCATGCTCTTCCTCCGTCTTTGAGTAAACCAATATGTCGTCTATGAACACCACGACAAATTGGTCCAAGAACTGTTGAAATACCCTATTCATTAAATCCATGAATGCCACCGGTGCATTGGTCAACCCGAATGGCATCACTAGGAACTCGTAATGCCCATACCGAGTTCGAATGCCGTCTTGTGAACATTGACCTCCTTCACCTTAAGTTGGTGGTAACCCGACCTAAGGTCTATCTTCGAAAACACCGATGCACCCTTCAGTTGGTCAAACAAGTCATCGATCCGAGGCAACGGGTACTTGTTTTTGATCGTCAACTTGTTTAACTGACGGTAGTCGATGCACATCCGCATTGAACCGTCCTTCTTCTTGACAAACAATACAGGTGCTCCCTACGGAGATATACTAGGTCAAATAAACCCTCTATCTAAGAGCTCCTAAATTTGAGCCTTCAGCTCCACCAACTCTTTTGGTGCCATTCGATATGGTGCTATAGATACAGGTGCCGTTCCAGGTAGCAAATCTATACCGAATTTGACTTCTCGATCTGGGGGCAAACCCGAAAGTTCTTCTGGGAATACATCAAAAATTCCCTACTATTCAGACCTTTTCAACTGCTGACTCCTTAGCCTCCAAGGCACAAATTTGAACTATAAACGCCTCACACCCTTTCCTAACCATCTTTTCACCTTTCAAGGCCGACACCACATTAGATGTAATTTCTTCGACATCGATCATAACCACTTCATCCCTTCATCATCTGAGAACCATGCGCTTAGCAAATAAATCCAACCTTGCTCGGTACTTAACCAACCGGCCCATCCCGAGGATCAAATCGAACTCCCAAACGGTAGTTCCATCGATCGGCCACAAATCGACCCTTGGAGTTCTAGGGTACATCCCTATAAAGCTTGTTCACAACTATAGAATGGCCTAAAGGGCTAATTACGTCATCTCCCTAGCAGTAGCCTCGAGTTTAGGTTCAAAGTCTCTACCACACTACTCGCTACGTATGAATGCGTTGAACCCACATCAATTAATGCAACATAAGGAAGACTGAAAATCAGAAACGTACCGATTATGACATCCGGTGCGTCACCTTCCTCGCGACGTCTCGTCGCATAGACTAAGCCAGCTACCTCACCTCAGATTGCTCGTGGTTTCTACCTCAATTCGCGACCACGATTAGTACCATTTCCCCCTCTACCATTACCACGACTTCTCTGTGGTCCCACAGTTCTATCTTGCGTACGGTTACGCCCATTGATCGATTCTCGAGCTCGCTTAGGGACAATCCTCACACGGTGTTCCAAAGACCCACATTCAAAGTAACCCCGCCTCCACCAACAACCTCCCCAATGGGCTTTTCCACACGATTACATTAAACCGATTTCTGATTAGCAGTCATGGGCCTTGTTTGCTCGACTTGGCCCATTCTGCCTAGCCTTCTTCTGATCATTACCACCTGACCCAGATGGCCCAAAACCTCTCTTCTGCTTGAGGCTATCATAGTTTTGCCTCATAGATGCTTTGATACCCTCGGCTACCTTAGCTTTTTCCACTAGAGACAAAACTCACGAACTCGTCATGAGCAATCAGTAGCCTCAAATCATCTCTCAGCCCGTCCTCAAAGTGGACACAGCGTTCATGTTCTGTAGCCACGATGCATCTCGCATATCTACTCAACCTTAGGAACTCCGCCTCATACTCCGACACAGATTTTGTTCCTTGTACCAACCCTAGAAAAGCCTTTCTCTGCGCGTCAGTGTAGCTGGTACCCATATACTTTTTCTGGAAAGCAACCTTAAAGTAATCCCATATAAGATCATCTGTCGTGGCACCATCTCGAACGGTGAGCCACCACTGATATGCTTCATCTTTCAAAAGCGACACGGCTCCTTTCAGCTTCTCCTTGTTAGTCAGGTCAAGATCATCCATGATCCTTTCCGTTGACTCCAACCAGTATTCTGCTACACTAGGTGCCACTCCTGACACGCCCCGGAACACCTCAGCTCCTTGGATCGAATTCACTTGGGCACTGATTTTTGAGCTCCCAGATTTCCACTAGCCCTAGCCACCAACTCGAGGACTCGCAACACGACTTATGATATCTTGCCTCACCTCCGGCTCGATCCTCGCCTCACCCAAAAGTTTGGAGGTGGTGGTGGCGGTGGTACATCATTTTCAGAACCCTGACCCGACCTGACGGGTTCAGATACGGTCATCCTACCCCTACCGCATCCACGGCATCCACGTCCTCTAGAACTCATCCTATCTAATGCGCTTTTAATCTGATTAAGAAAAATTTTATGGGTTAGTAATTTGTTCCACTTGATTATCCGCGAAGAATTTTATGAGAAGTTTAATAAGGATTCTTCCGATCAAACAATGTTTTAAGTCTTCTACCCTAGTTCACACAAAAGGCCACATTCATTCCCTAATACTTTCCATACCTATTCACTCCTCGGACATTTCTGTCCTGTTTCTATCCCAGGGGTATTTTCGTCATTTTCCTACAGGGTATTTTTGTATTAAAATCTGAGGGATTTCAGAACTTTAACGAAGTAGGTCACTTTGAAATTCCCCAAAACTAGAGGGTATTGCTGAAAATTTGTAAAATTTAGTGACATGGCATCATTTTGGAAACCAGGGGTATTTTGGTAATTTTATCAATCAGGGGTAATTTTGTAATTTTTTTTAAAAAATCAAGGATGTTTTAATAATTGTAAAACTCTGAGGGTCCCTTTTGAGAGTTTTCCTTTCTTAAAACGATGATGTTGCAAAAATTTTGTACTCAGGGTCATTTTGGTAATTTTTACAAGTTGAGGGCATTTTCGTAATTTTTTTCCAAAACTAAAGTATTTTATTGGTGATTGCAAAGTAGAGTTTTTGGATGTTTATAAAATAAGGAAATTTTTTTTTGGCAAAACCATTGAATTGATATTTTATGAGTCAAGGGTATTTTAGTAATTTCACCCTAAGGGCATTCTGTAATTTTCACAAATCAACTTTTTCGGGGAAAACATTGTAGAAATGGTTGTTCTCATATTTGAAAGAGTGGTTTTAAAAAGTTTTGAAGAAACTAGGGTTTTGTTGGTTTCTTCTTTTTCAAAAACATGGTTAGTTCCCTTTCGGGTTTTAGTCATTACATTTAGCCTATGATCGAGCCCTCTTGGTCGTGGTGAACCAAAGCTACGCACTGGCGGGATTCGTGTGGAGAGGAGGTGAGTCACGCGGATCGCTTAAATACCAAGCTCCCACCGAACCTTTCTAGACATGCGCATGAGGTTACCTCACCATCGAGCCTCCGAGTTAGGGTGAACCCAAGCTACGCACTGTGTGGGATACTGCGAAGAGGAGGTGAGTCACTAGGACCTTTAAATACCGTGCTCTTTCGGATCTAATCCTAGACATGCGTCATGGGGTTACCACACCCTAGCTCAGTGACTTGGTCATAGGTTGGTTGAGTTTATTAAGTCTTATGTTCTGTTTGTGTGTTTGAGTAATCTAATCCTAAGGTTTAAATTCCTATAAGACTATTCTACGTTCCATGCTTCCTACCCTTCTACAGAAAATAATTCACAAAGAGGTTCAGAAGTACTTATCTGGGCAGATAGGTGCCGGAGACTCGGTGCCATGCTATTCAAAAACCCAAAATAACTCAAAGAGACCTACCAAAACATTTTTGGGCCTTGGGCCCCCACAGCCGAGCTTTGAACTGAGCTCTAATACCAATTTTGTAACAACCCAAACCTAGTCCAAACGCTACGACCGAATTTGGTTTGCTACGGGGAAAACATGTTGAAACCTTTTTAAAACCGTTATAAGTTTTGTTGAAAATCTTGTGTTTTCAAGTCTCTTGTTAAAAACCATACTTAGTGTTGTTAAAAAAATGTTTACTAAGTCGAGTTGTTTATAGATTTCACATGTACCCGATGGTACTTTAAAACATTTTTTGTTTGATTTGGAAAACATGCGAACTCATTGTTAACATAATTAAATAGCTTAAACAAATATTCAAAGCAAGTAACAATAATAAAATAATTCTAGGAGGCCTTATTACAACCCAATTAAAATTTAAATCAACAATCGAAAAGAATGAATAAACCGAAATTCAAAGTCTATTAAATTTTTAATCCCACTGCATGGCCACCTCGAGTCCATCCGGTCCACATCCGCGAGCTACACGTCACCTGAAAAATATAAAGGAGAAGGTGAGTCACCAAGACTCAGTATGTAACTCTTCCCCCGGGTAAATACCACATCATACACAAATTATAACAATTAACATGCATCAAATCGTATACCCAACCTAACCATCCATATCACCTTTCTCTACCCCGTGTGGTACCAAACCACTGGTGGTGCCAAACCATTGGTGACTTAAAGTCACAGATGTGATGCCAAATCACTGGAGGTGCCAAACCTCTGGTGCCCGAAGACACAAATCGGTTGATGGGCCCAACCCATCGTGTGATACCAAATCACTGGCGTCAATCCCATACCTCAAAGTGGGGCCAACCCACGGTGGTGCTAAGCCACAGGGACGAGACACTATGAGGTGCCAAACCTCTGGAGGTACCAAACCTCTGGTGACCGTAGTCACAGTGTGTTACCAAAACACTGGTGTCCGTCGACACAATATAATTGCCCCCTCCACTCATCAACCCATATCAAACAGTTATGAATAGAGTTTAAGTCAACATACATTTATTTCATGTATCAAATAAGCCATGCTTCCCAAAAGCATATTTAACAATCACATATTGACAGAGACTTACCGAGATCCTCGCTTGTACCATTAAGGTACTAAATCCATTTCTACATAGAGCAGATTTACACATAACTTACCTATCGCACAGTTTATTAATAGTTATAAGTGTGTATGTACACACCTGTCACCAACGAGGAGTCTAAATCCCGAAAAGAGGAGTCGGCCACCCTAGATCTACTTGTCCCTATATTCGGCCAAAACATGGGTTAGTATTATGGCCTATTCGGCCAACCCAATTAATCCAAAGGGTTATCATTATTTGAAACCCGAGATCTTACCTTGCTTTGACTTGGTTTCCAACAACCCAAATCCTTATACGGGTTCCCTAGCAATCGGCCAACCATTAGTACCAATCAAGATTAGTTTCGACTTTTCCAAATAACCAATAAAAAGGCTTAGAAAGATTCATCTTACTGTCGACTTACCAAATTCAGTTGATAGAGAATGGAGACTTAAACCGATTACTTGAGATTTGAAATACCTAGATGTAATCGGTTTCAATATAGGAAGTTAATACCCTTTCAATAAGTGCCGAAATCAATTCTTACCTCTAAAAGTCGACAAGTACAAGAGAACCAAAAGAAAGCATTCGGTCATAACACTTACCCACCTTGTAAACCGATTGAAGAAATAGTTAGAGAGGAGTACCTTTGTTTGATATTCGGCCAAAGTAGAAAATAATGGGGAGAGGTAGAGTTTCGGCTAGAGAGAGTTTAACAGGGAGAAAAGGGGATTTCGGCAAAAAGGGTAAGGTGTAGGTTTGGCTAAGGTTGATTTCAATATTGATCAAGGCTTGCTCTTGAGTGGAAAAAGAGAATGAATAAGAAGTATGGGAGGGGTTTCGGCCAAGGTTTTGAGAGAATAGAAAAAAAACAAAGAGGGAAGAGGTTAGGAATTTCGGCTATGTGTAAAAATGAAGAAAAGGGAAATAAGGTGATAGATATGTGCCTTAAAAAGGATTTGGCACCCCTAGTAGCCTTGTCAGTCCACACTTCCTTGAGCAAGGAATTCAAATTCCTCAACTTCCTTGAATCACTCCAAGCCACTTATTTTGAAACCATTCAAATAATTTGAAATAATCCTCAAATAATCAATTAATAATCTCTTAAAATTCAATTAATATCCTTATTTATCTTCTGTTAACTTATTATCTAAATAGATAATAAAAAGAGTTTTAAGGAGAGAAAATCTCTCCCTTCCTTTGCCGTCCTTCCCAAGAGCAAAAAGAGAGAACTCTGTGACTCGAACACAGGCTCCCCTTGCTCCTCTTGTGGCGTCAACTTCAGCTCCTAAGTGGCCTCCCTTTTGCCACTTCTCCAAGGCCTGTTTTGTGTTAAATGTTCCTTCATTTATTCTTATAACCCCTACCTACTAGAGGTCCTTCCCTTTAAAGTTCTCAAATACAATTTTCTACTAAATCGAGCCTACTCAAGACCTCCAACTAAGCCTTATAATACCACAATCAATAACATAGCAATTCAATTTAAGAAAAATCATTTAATTACAAATAGCCCTAGTTTTAGGATGTTACAATAACCCAAACATATCGTTTCATAGATTGATCTTGATCCTTAATCATTTTTACTTTTATCAATCTCGAACTTTCACAAGAACTAGAAAAGAGTTTATAATAAAGTTGTCTCATCTATTAATCATCGATATTCTGAATTATATTGTAGTCATCTTTATCAGTTAGAAACCATTGGGCCTTAATAAGAATGACGTCTCAACCGTATAAGTAAATATTATGCCCACTGTTAATGAAGCATTTGAACACAGAGAAGAATCAAATGTGATTTTATCAGTAACCTCTGCATAAACACAACTTCTATAACTCTGAGAACAGTACCACTATACTCTCACATTTCAGGCCAGAAATTATAATTATAAATGATATAGCCATTTTTCTCAAATAGATATCTCTTACAAATAATCACATAGATTCACAAGAAAACCAGAATAGAAAAATTTCAAACTCAGGATATCCGAAAATTACAACCCAGATAGAATGATATCAATTCTGATAATATCCCAGAAAATGTCCAGAAAGAACAATGTCACTTATAAATATTGAAATCCACAATAACATAAGTAATATAATCTTTACATACAGAGTATTAGTATCATTCAGATTTTACCGTTGATTTTCATATCCACACAAGGGAATAAATACCAGAGAAAGACATATCAATATCAAATGTAATCCAAATAGATCAACCATGCTTCCGTCTATTAGTACATTTAGCTAGCGTTCTCACACAATAAAAATCTTCTTTCTAGAATTAACCAGTCACTTATGCTTCTAAGAATAAATGTACACATAAAATGCCCAGAAGGAATCATAGTAATTACCCTACTATAACCATTACAGTAGGTCACCAATACAATATAAACATTATTCAACTATCTAACTCTATCATCAGAAATTTTCACATTATCCCATTGCTAACAGAAGTAAATATCAAAAAAAGCTTCCAATTAATACCTTCTTTAGATAATATACCCGAATACGTCATTTAGTCAGAATTAACTTCTTATTCACCAGTGGCTCTGCATAATCTGAATAATCTTCAGAACTATCCAATATCTCTTTTAGTACTGTCTTCACTTGCTAATCCATTCTCTTTTCTGACCACATTACTAATCTTTCAAGCATGGACTTCTATAAATCCACACTCACGAGCTTTTTTTTTTTCATCCCAAATTCTTATAAATTTCATTTTAACATTTCATTGATAATGGGGGTGAGGTTAGTAAAGCCTCAAATTTAACTTACACATACATGCATGTAACATATACTATCACAAATAGCTAGTTCATTTCTAATTTCACATTCTCAAAACATTTAGTAAGCATTTACTTATAATAATTTTTATTCTTAACACATAGTTCATAAGCCAACTCAAATCACTAATTCACAATCGAAATTCTCATATAGCATCATAACTCAATTGTCATAACTCATATGCTCATATAATTATAACATTTATTAATAACAAAAATGTCATACACTTTGATTTATACCTTTACGAGTGTCAACTCATCACCAATATATTTTCACTCAAAAATTTGAGTACACATTCCATACTATCGGAATTTAGCTCGGTTGGAAAGCATATCTGTCTAATTAAAACAATTTTCGTCAGAGTCGGGAGATATCACACTATCACGGGTTAAATATGGCATGTATAGCTAGACTCACACATGCTACGTTAGTCCTAGAATCGAATAAACCGTAGCTCTGATACCAATCAAATGTAACACCTCTTACCTGAGACCGTTGCCGGAGTCGAGCTCGAGGCATTACTAAACTTAACTACTAATTCGGGGCATAAAAATTGAAACTGTCCATCTGCATCATGTTTACTAAATTAACTAAAACTCGAGTTACGAAACTCAAAATTTAGATCCGTAAATTTTCCTTGAAACTAGACTCATATTTCTTCTTAATATAATTTTTCCAGAATTTTTCTTGTGGCCAATTAGTACAGTTTATTCATTAAAGTTTCCTCTTTTTCACTGTTAGATGGTTCTGACCTATCTTTACAAAAACTTAGTTATCTCATTGTACAGAATTCAATTAATGTTATCGTTTACTCCAATAAAAAATTGAATCATTAAGGATTCTAAAAATATAGACTATGCTCCATGATTATTTTTGTACATTTTTTTAATAATTTTTACAAGACAGAACAGGGGATCACGGATTTATTCAAAACCAGTTTCACTAAAATTTAAATATCTCATATTATAAAATTCATTTGCCTACTCTATTTCTTTCATATAAAATAGAAATAATAAGCTTTAATTATATATCATATTCACTTTCTAATTCCATTTCTCCTATTTTTGGTAATTTTTCAAAATCACATCACTGCTGCTAACCGAAAATTGCTTTATTGCAAAATCATATAACCATATTACAAACATATTTACCATAAAACATACTTCCAAATTTAACTTAAGACAAAACCGTATACGCAACCATTAACATCATAATCAAGCCATTTTCACATGGCTATATATATATAATTTCAAAACCAACCATATCATAACTAGTCTATACATGCCACATAATCAAATCTTCAAGCATTTATTTACCTAAGCGAAAACTAGATAGTGTGATGAGATCTCCTTCGACTTCCAACCCGAGCAAGTCTCTGAACCTCTATAAGCATAAGAAAATAAACAAAGTAAGCTTCGAAAGCTTAGTAAGTTATAAGCAATTTCACAACAATAATGCATTATAACACTACACTAGCAAAGTCAGAATAATATACTCACAACCAAGGTTTATAACTATGACTTTAGCTCATATCACCTTTCGAGATCTTTCTCGTCTCATATCCCAAAGGCCAAACTTCCAAACCTTCGATAATAGGTTCCACATGCATATATATATTTTACTTACTGAAAATTCAATCCAAGATATAAAAATTAATCGTACACTTAGTACTCCTTATCCGATTTCACACACTTAGTGCATAACGACCGATTTCGCACACTTAGTGCTTGATTTTTTTTAAAATTTGCACACTTAGACTTCAAGATCTATACAATAGTCAAATAAACACACGTACAGTAAGCTAATATAGTTTAGTAAGTTATAAGTAAAAGGAAATATATCCAACAAATCAATATACAATTTTAATCAATTCAACTTGATCATTAACTGGTTCGTATAAGCATTACATATAGCATGTTACTATACAACAATATCATATTCATTAGATCTTCAAAACCGACTGATCACAAGCCCTATATCCATTTCAAACAAGCTCAAAGGTTAATGAATTTATCATATTTCTATAATTTAGTATACAAAAGCAACTTACCTCATTAGCACCACGTTATTCAATTTCCATGCATCACTTACCTACATGTCTCTTTTGGTTATATCCATTCATTGGTCCATGTCCTTGAGAGGTTCGATAATCCGCACACACAGTGCAACTCATGTAACGTATCGCACACTTAGTGCCGTTATCTCATGCACACATAGTGCCATCTTTTGGTAATGTATCACACACATAGTGCCATTAGTCGTTTCTCACACACATAGTGCCATCTTTCGGTAATGTATCGCACACATAGTGCCATTATCCATTTCTCTCACACATAGTTCCATCTTTTGGTAATGTATCACACACATAGTGCCATTACCTATTTCTCGCACACATAGTGCCATCTTTCGATAACGTATCGCACACATAGTGCCATTACCCGTTTCTCGCGCACATAGTGCCATCTTTCCATAATGTATCGCACACATAGTGCCATTACCCATAGTGCCATTACCCATTTCTCGCACACATAGTGCCATCTTTCGTTCACAATTTCCACCTCATTCTCATAGACATAAATTATCACATCTACAAGAAAATATAAAACATCATAGATATACATGATCAATTCCATCTATCCCTCCAATGAAGTTATACCATATTCGGCTTTAGAAAACAACCATGTACTTTCATCAATTCAATACCATAATCATACATTAATAATCTATAATTAACCATATCTCAACTATACTTTATTATTTAACTCAATTTATTCAAAACTAATAAGAAATATTAAGCTCATATTCGACTATTTACTTTTTTCAAAACTAATAAGAGATACTAAGCTCATATTCTGCTATTTACCAGCAAATATATCTATCTTTACTTCACAATTGTACTTCCATATAATAAAATTTCAATTGAACCCAATTGCTTAAAACTTACCTTGGTGGTTGATGAGTTAAGATTTTTCGGCTACTCGTTTAATTTCGCTTTCTCCCGATTCGATTTCGGTTCTTTCCGTTCTTGATCTAAAATAAATTTCGAAAAGAGCTCTTTCAAATAAAATTTTATCCATTTTAGCTCACAACACACAATTGGAAAATTTTCCATTTCATCCCACACATTTCACATTTTTACAAATTAATAAAATTTTCAATTAATACAAATATGCCAATCTTACAAATTTGGAGCTATGGCTGAAGGTTCCTTAAGCTTATTCAAGTCCCCATATTTCATTCAATTAAAACATAAATACATAATTTAGAAATTTAGTAATTTACCCCCAACATTTACTATGTTTACAATATATTCCTTATAGCTCAAAACACCAAATATCAAAACTCCAACCACACCTATCAATGGCCGAATATCCATAGTTCATAGATCAATTCATTTCTTTCATTTTTCTTGCTATTTAGTTCTTTCATGAATTTTCTTTTCATGAATTCCTCCTTATAATAAATTCCATCAAAATTTTCAAAGAAAACCTTGTTAATCTAACATACTTACATCAGATTTTAGCCTTAACCACATAAACACCCAATTTTTCATCCATGGCAACACTCCAACTATGCAACTAATTCAAAAATTCGTATATGGGTTAACTAAATTACCTTAATGTAGCCTCAATAATGTCAAAATTATAAAGAAATAAGTTTAAATACTCACCCTATTTGAACATGCAAGTGCCGAACCCCTTGAAGCTTTTCCTTTTCTTTTCTTCTTAGTTTGGTCAAAAGATGAAAAGATGAACATGCAAACTCTTTTCTCCTTTTTGTTTTATTATAATATACATATAAAATATATTATATCATTATTATATATTTAACACATAAACAAACATATCATATATATTACAAAGCCATAATGTCGTCCACTAAAGATTCAAAAGGTCAATTTAACATGCAAGTCCCTCAAGAAAACAAATCAATTAAACCATCCAACTTAATAAATGCTACTTTTACCACTTCAACAATTTAGTCCTTTCTCTTAAATTAAGCACATCAAAGAGCAAATAAATTCACGAAATTTTAGCACATAATCAATCATAAGTATTTAACACGAAAAATAATATTAAAATATATTTTTCTGCTTACCCACCATTCCGATTAAGGTCTAAATCGGGCTGTTACAGAGGAAAATTATTTTGATGTTATTTTATATGTTGTGGCATTAACATATGGCTATGTGAAAATTTTGGTGCTTTAATTTGAGCGATAGCATGCTTAATTGTGAAAAAGAACTAAATTGCATAAAGTGAGAAAGTTTCAAATTTCAAGCTAAAGGTGTCTAATAGTTAAAGGATGCCAAAATGGAGGTCTTTAAAGTGAAATTAGGCCAATAAATGAGTGTTGGTCGGCCATATAGCTTAGCGAGACAAGAGTATTTAATTTTTTGTCAAAATTGGATGGAGTTAGGTGACAAAAGATAAATAAAATATGATAAAAAGGAAAGCTATCATCTTTCACTATTCACTCTTCTTCTTCCACCGAATATTGAAGAGAAAATAGAGGTTTTTGGTGTTCAAACTTTCAGCTAAGTTATCTCCTTGCAAGTAAGTCATTTTGATGATTATTTTTTATCATTTTTGTACTTTTGGAGTCCCCAAAGCTTAAGCTAGCTAATGAGGGGACTAATTTGCAATATGGTTGAAAGTCTAATGACTTGCCATGAGAATATTTATGCTGCTTTGCTGAGTTTTTATGGAAGAAAATGAATGTTAGAGAGATGAGAAGCAACTTTGGTGAAAGGTGTAGTCATGAAAACACCTAAATGGGACCAAGTTGTAAGATATGTGATTTTGTAATAAATGCATGAAATAGATGAAATTGAGAGTAGTTGTAGGAGAAATAAATGTTCAGCTACGCTTATTTATTGAGAAAATAAGTTGAAAAATGATTTACGAGCCTAGGGGAAAAATCGTATTTTGCCAAAGTGTAAAGGCAAAATGGTCATTTTTGACTAAGTATAGATTTTAATGCATTATGATCATAAGAGGTTTTAAATGAGTAAATTTTGTTGTTATAGACCAAGAAGAGCGTGGAATCAACCTTGACCGAGGAAAAGGCAAGGTTACAAAATAGACCGTCGATTAACGTGTTTTGCACCGAGGTAAGTTTATGTGTAAACGATGGATTTTAAATACACATTGTTGTTACTAATTGGTGCATGGTATGATTGAGAACATGTATGATTCAAGTGGATTGAATTTGGTAGGTATTGAATAATTTTCATATGAATGACGAAACAAACATGTAAATGTGAGATAACAATTCTTGATGGTGGGCTAAGTGCGATACCACTTTATTACTTAATCATGATTGGTCTGTGTGCGATACCATCGTTTATATTATCATTTGGTGGGTTATGTGCGAGACCATCGTAACTATCCTTTTTGGTAGGCTATGTGCGATACCCCCTATTAAAGATTGATGTTGGGCTAAGTGCAAAACCACCGAGTTAATTAGTATTATGAATGGTTTAGTGAGAAATTATGTTGTGTTGTATCATGTGACTTTGTGGTGTTACGTGCAAGGATGCATGTTAATTAATGTAAGCATTAAGCTTGTAAAACCATTGGAATGTGGTAAGGAAGGAAATGAGTAAGCATGATTATTAATGTGGATTGTTCTTGTTTAGTATGTATTGCTATTTATTATTTAGCACATACTATGATGTTATTTGTTTACATGTAAACTTACTAAGCTTAAAGCTTACTCCCCTTTCTTTTCCCCTGTTTTATAATGTCAAAGAGCCAGGTCAGGATACAAAAATAATCGAAAGATCGCCCACACTATCAGCTCATCTCGCTATACCTAGACTTAATGATTTTGAGTATGGCATATATTGGGGTTAGGCTATGTAATTTATTTTGTTATTTTGGCCAAGAGTGTGTTGGCCCCTTTAATGATGAACTCTTTTGTATATAGCCATAGTTGTTGGCTCATTGTTATATATATGAAAAGATGAAGTTATTCAAGGAAGTGTTTTTTGCAAAATTTGAGTTGTTTAGTGATATGTTGAATGGATTCATGTTGTGTGAGTTAGAAGGATGAAAAGAACTTGGTAAATAGCCTTGTTCTTGTCCACACGGGTAGGCACACGGGCGTGTGTCTAGGCCGTGTATGGCACACGATCGGTCCCATGGGTATGTAACCAGGCCGTGTGTCCCTTGCATGATAGTTTTACAAGTCAGTAAGCTTTGTAGTAAACACATAGGCAGAGACACGGCCGTGTGCCTCAGCCGTGTGAGTGACACGACCATGTACACGAGGCGTGTGCCTTGGCCGTGTGACCTTAGTGAAATGATGACATCATAAATAGAATGCCAAGGTTTTGGCATACGGGCCAAGGACATAAGCGTGTGTCCGGCCGTGTGAAACCCCTGTAGGTTCAAAATTAAAATAAATCCCACACGGGGTAGGGACATGGGTGTGTGTGACCACACGGCCTGCCCACACGGGTGTGTTCCATTTCACACGAGCGTATGGCCTCTGTTTAGGTGAAAAATTTTAAGATCGTAAATCTTTCCAGTTGGATTTCGAAACTCTTCGTATGTATGTTTAAGGCTTTATAGGTCCTTAATGAGTATGTTGTGATGATGATAGAGATATGTCAAGTTGGGACTAATGTTGTGTGATTAAGTGGATTAAGTCTGGTAATACCTCGTGCTCGGTTCTGGCATAGAATACGGGCAAGGGGTGTTACATGTACAATATCTCGAATAGCATGCATTGGAAAGGATTATGGGCGTTATTCCAATTTCATGGGAATGTATTGGATGCTTTTATTCCAGCCAAGAGAAGTATGAAGCTAAGAGGTTTGGATTTGTAAGGTTTGCAAAACTGGTGGATGCTCAAAGGGCAATTTCAAGGCTTGATATGTTTGTGATTTTGGGAAAAAAATTTGGGTGAAAATGGCCAGATTCAGTAGTAAAAGGAAAATATGGAAAAAAAAAAGTTCATGTAAAGAAAGATTTAAGCCAAAAAGAGGAGATGCAATCAAAAGGGATGGAGTATTAGGAAGAGGAAAGGGAAGAATCAAATGGCAATGTAGTAAATGGAGGTCAAAGTTAGTGGAAGTGGAAAGAATAGGGATGAACAAAATTAAATTCATTGAAGGCCATATAGAGAACAAACAACTCTAGAATCTACAACATTGCTTGGTGTGGGAGACGGCATCTTTCTATAAGACAAATAACTTGTCTGAAAGAATAGCTAGAATAGGCCTTGGAGAATTAACGGTCAAGAAAATTCAGGGTAGATACTTTCTAATTGAAGTTCCTGATGATGAGCTATTGGAGTTATTAAAGCAAAAAGACTGGGCATATCTGAAAGAATTTTTCATTAATATATAGCCCTAGTTTGAGAAATTTAAAGCGACAAAAAGGGCAGCTTGGATAGAAGTCTTAGGGGTTCCACTTCATTGATGGAACTACCAAACGTTTAAGAGAGTGGCAAGATTATGGGGAGAGATAATAGCAATGGGAGACAATCTGACAATGGTAAACAACTTTGAGAATATGGATATTTTGATCTTAATAAAGCAATCATATAAACTCAAAGAAGTTTTTGGTTGATATCAATTTCGACAGCTTGTCGGACAGTATGGTAGCAAGAAATGGTATGGTCTTTGAAAGAAGGATGATGACTATGGAAATTTTGATTTTTCAATCAAAGATGAAGGCACTATTGAGGATTAGATATGTTTATGATGAATTAATGTTGCAAGAGTACTTTTGGTGGTTTTGTCCGAATAGGTGTAGGATTGATTCGACTAAATCCAAACTAGCTGCATTGATATGGCGCCCTCCTCTGCATGGATGCTTAAAGTTCAATGTTTGTGGGATTGCAAACGAGGCTAAAGCAGGCTGTGGAGGTGTCTTGAGAGATAAGGAGGGAGTCGCAAGAGCTTTATTTTCAGGTTCAGTAGCATCAAATGATACTGATTTGGCAGAGATTGGCACAGTGATAGTAGCATTGGAAGTATTTTTAGCTATGAAATGGAAGCTAAATGATTCTATATTTATAGAACTTGGTTCAAAAGTGGTGTTTTATTGGTGTGGAAATAAGTTGATGAGACCATGGACTCTTTAAGCAACTTTCACAGATATTGAAAGAGACATTGAGAAGGTAAGAAATGTTGTTTTTTTTTTATGGCAGAAAAGAATGGAAACGAAATGGCATCTTCCTTGGCGATTGCAGGTATAAATCGTGAGGAAATATTTGAAGCTTGGTGGTGAGCTATTACTTTGATGTAAACGTAGGTCTATTAGTGATTGAATGTGTTTTCTTTTGAAATGCTGTAACGTTAAACTATTGAACGTTATTCTGTTTTTTTTTACAATGTAATGCATTGAATGAAGCAAAAAAAAAATTGTTAGTAGAGAATTTAAAATTTCTAAGATAAATTTTAATGGATAACTTTAGTACAACTTTGTTTAATTTTACATAAACATAGTATAAAAGAGTAACATAAATATGCCTTGAATTATTGAGGTGTTAAGATTGATAAAACACCTTAAACATAATAGTAGAAAAGAGTAACATAAATGACACGTAAAAGTGACACAAACATGCACTATTGATTATTGAGATATTAGGATTTAAATAACATCTTAAACACAATATAACATATAAAAGCAATAC
Organism: Gossypium rotundifolium; assembly: GCA_025506655.1. Lineage (NCBI taxonomy): Eukaryota > Viridiplantae > Streptophyta > Magnoliopsida > Malvales > Malvaceae > Gossypium > Gossypium rotundifolium. The sequence continues at coordinate 11,069,551 of CP106730.1, read as the reverse complement.
ACACGAAATGGATAGCTAGATGATATAGAATCTTAATTCCTCAATAAGAGACTGAGATTGGATCAATGAGCAAAGAAGTTATCCCATCTTTTGTATTTTTCCCAACATGTGTGTACCCATCTCCATTCTTGTAAATGAAATCGGTGACCCTTGTAAAATTGAGAATTTGTGTAAGAATCGGCCCTGGAACAACTTTGGATATCTCACTAAATATCAATTCCTGGTTTATATCTTTCCAAGCATTCCCCACTTGCTTCTTCAATTCAATACATCCTTCTTCTTTTGAAACCGCATGTTCTCTAATGTAGCATTCAACAGCCGATGCACAGTGTCCCCTCTCTTGCTCATACTGTATATTTATATTAGTTTTATCATTAAATTTAAGTTATTGAGAATACTCTTGCAAAATTCTGAAAGAAAGTACCTCGTGTGAAGCAACATCATCTAAGAGACGAGCAACAATAGAAGAAGCATAAATGATTTTAGGGATGTTAGATGCCCAATTAAAAACCTCAGGTGTCACAAAATCTCCCATTCCAACAAAAGATGTGACAATTAACATGATATAACCAGCAGATACAACTCCGTTCCTCATATACTCCTCCATTGTTGGTACATAGTTTTCATTGTACCATTTGGCCTCCACAAAATAAGATTCGCACAATTGTTTAAACTATAAAAGGAAAAAAAAAATAAAGGAAGTCGTTACTTTTAGGTCATAATAGATTTTCAAGTTTAGAGTATTTAAGTACCAAGTTATGCCGATTAAGTCTTAGTTTAATTGGTATGGGCATTGTTACCAATGTAAGAGGATATGAGTTTAAGTGTGCTGAAGCGCATTATCTTCCTATTTATGGGTTGAGGGAGGAGTTATGGGTAGTTCTATACATTGTGTCAAAAAGAATAAATATGAGATTTTTAAAAAAAAAAAAACTTATAATCCTTCCAATATAATTTATTCTTTTTATAAAACGGAATATACTCATGATAAACATGTATCTATATTTAGGGATAATAAAACAACCCAAATCCATAGGTTTGGATCCAACCCTAGAAATCATATTTTCTTTACATGAAAATTGATTTTGGAGACAAGGAAAATGGATTTTTAATTAAAATTTTATAGTTCGGGTAGAGATATGGTTTTGATTAAACTTGCATTGTCGTCCTATCTTGAAAATGACGAAAATACCTTTTTTAATTTCATAAATAGTTCTATATATTTTAAATATAATTTTTAAACTTCTATAAGATTTTATATGAATTTATAATATGCATTTTATTTGATTTTGTAAGAAGTAATAAAACATAAAAATTATTTAATATTTTGGGTTGAGTTTGGGTAAAGTTGAGAAACTTTTTCTCTTGTTGGATATAAAATTTTTAAATATAAGGGGTGGTGTCAACGGGGAAGGTGTAAAAATTGGATGGGGCTGAGGTGAATAGTCCCACTACGCCTTGCGGATTGCCAACCCTACTCATTTGACACTTTCCTCTCATAATATATGAGAAAAGGGTTACTGTTTTTAGTAAAATCATTTAAAAATGAGATAGAATATGAATATACCGTCTCTTTCGCATATTTGACACGATATGATTTTCCTTGTTTAATCATTGTCTCCTCCAATTCTCCATAAAAATCTAACAATGGCTTGTAAAATGACTTCATGTATTCTGGGAATTGATCCATATAGGCAGCATCCCACCTGAAAATCAATTATGAAAAAGTTCAAAATTAAACATATTGAATAATGTTTTTTTTATACATGATTACATGAACTAACTGAATCAACTTCCAAATTTAAAATTGAATCGTGTGTACATATATAAGTTGCTAACCTCTGAATTGCATTCGTGAGGAGTTGAAGTTCTTCAAATGTGCCATAAGCATCATATATGTCATCCATTATTGATCCTATGACTATTGCTTTTGCTAATATCTCCCTAGCAAAAGAGTATTGTGGCTCAAAATACGCTCCCAATACCCAAAAGTAAACTTCTACCAATCTATCTCGAACGAAAGGTAGTTTTGTAGGTATGTCTAAACTTTTCCCCCACCTGAAACAAAACCCACATTAGCTTAACCATGTGTTGTTCATTATTAGGTATCGATTAGTCCTTTTAAATTAGGATAAACAATTAATATTGTTGAATGTTTTAGGAGTAATATATTGCCTTGAGATCTTGCTTAGCTCTTCCCTGTGTAAAATTTGTAACAAGTGGAAATCCAACTCTGCAAACTTCAACAGCACTTTGTTAGGGGAAACATCGTCTCGGTAAATTGAAATGAATCGCCTAGCCCCCAACCTTGGCAAGACCCTGCGGATGGGTTGGTATAGAGCATGTGAGACTAAGGCTGAAAGGGGATATTCGATAGTCCCAGCAGCTTTGGCTAAACCTAGATGAGTGGTGGTGAAACCAAGAGCTTCTTCAAGTATATCTTCCCCATGCACACGTAAATGTGAAGCTTCGTATAATTCTAGTAAGCCTTTCACATCACTTGTTAAGGACATGTTAAAGTTTCCATCATCATCTTTGAACTTGTTGAACCAGTCTACTCAACCCAAAAATATATTACTATATTAATCATTGTAATATAGAGAAATTAAATCTAACATTGGAACTCTCAACAACAAAGTTTTGTAGGAAAAAGAGAAATATAACACGAAGAAAAAAAAAATTAAGATTCACAAGATTACAAAGTTTTTCATCGTCACATCGTGGTCACCATCATCATAATTTATCATTATAGGAAAATAAATTACATGCAGCGACTTATATATGGATTTTAACCAAAACTAGTATGGATCTCGACCCAGATTTTGTATTGGGTAAAGTAAAATTTTAAAATTAAAATATACACTAAATCCTTATATACCTTGTAGATTTATAATTTGGTCCCTACTTTTATTTTGAAGAACATAGTTCTTTAGTTTTTGAATTTAAAATTCAGGTCCAACAGTTATCATCATTAAAATTTTTTATTAAATTTTTGGTGTGACATTTTAAAATTAAAAAATACTTAATAGTCATGTAACAATAAAAATAATGTTAAAATTACTTATTTGGAATTTTTCTTAAAAGCACTTATTCAGAATCGTATGATAAAATAAATTTGTTTGTTGAAATATTTTTCTTAAGAAAATTGATATTAACATTTTGATTGAAATGATTAACAATTTTAAGTATTTAGACTAACTAATGACATTAAAACTGTAGATACACTAAATTATGTCAAAAATTAAAGTATATAAATTAAATCTCAAGTTTCAGTAAGTCTAGAGACCAAAATTGAATTTTGACCATTGCCTTATAATGTCAAGAAATAGCGACACAAACATAAAAGAAATGGGAAGCCATATGTTAATTAACTATGTAATGTTTTAAACTATATTTATTTGCCTTTAAAAAATTAAAAATTTTAGAAAAAAAAATAAATTGAAGTAGATGGTGTAGAGTAGGGATGACAACGTTTACGGAGGTAACAATAGTTTTCAAAATTATAGAGCATGCTAGCTTGAGAGCAGTAGTGGATTTGATAATATCCACTCCTTTCCCATTCCATTATCTTCCCTATTTGTACTATCTTTAATATAAAAAAAATTCTAAATATACAATATTTTAACTAACAAAATTATAAATAAATCAATAAAATATAGATAAACTAACACAAAAAATTTGGATCACGAGGTGTTTGATTTTGATGGGAAAGAGTGGACTTTTGCGAAAACAGAGATAATGAAACAACGTGGGATGTATGTCTTAGCAGACAAACATCAAATATCACGCATTTCTTTGTTTCTTTCTTTTTTAAAACCACCAAAATTCGTTTCTTTTCTTTAATTATTATATTGTTTTAAAGTTGAGCATATGAATGATTGGAGTATTTTTTTTTTCCTTTGCACATTTCATATATATATCTATGTAATGTTTTAATTGGAAAAACTTAAACGAAAGACTGGAACTTAAAATTAACCGTTTTTATGTAAATGTGTGACATATTAGCAGGAGGAAAGTCCAAAATAGATTACAAATTAGAGAAAAGAATAATTGTTTTTTTTTATAATAAAAAAAAACAACCACCCAAAAGCAGCCTCCTCGCTTCGGCGTAAGCATATTTCAATGAACTCAATTCGATTTCTAATAATTTTAATTGGGTTGGATCATCGATTCAAGTTAGTGGCAAAAGAGCCGGACGATTTTGTTGAATCAAAACAGTTAATATTATTTTGATAAAAAACAAGATTTAACGTGAAAAATAGGAAGGAAAATGGACTCACCAGAAGGAACACCAAATCCATTCTCTCTAAGCAATCGAAATTGAAGAGAAGTAGTCTCGAGAGTTTGGTCATCTTTATAGTCATGCTCATAAATATTGAGCAATACTTCTTCTATCTCTCTTTCAAAATGGTAACTCACACCCAACCGTTTGATTGTATCAATTAAACGCAATTTGTAGAGTAACTCGTCATCCATGGCTACCTTAATCATCCTCTTTACTTCTTCTTTCAGTTCTTCATGTTGTAGTTTAGTTTTAGCATCAACGTTCTGAAAAATTGTAATATAGTACAATACGAAATCAATATAAACACGAAAACATATTTACTCATGTGCAAACACTAGTATATATGTTATTTAAGCTAAACAATATATTAACGACTGATATTTACTCATATGCAAACACACTTATGTATCTAAACTCTTTACCGTTGTTGGAGATGAAAGGAAAATATCCCCCCAAATGTTAGGATGGAAGTTGGCTAAGGGACGTTTCTGATTGGACATGGATCCACGAGTTGAAGAAGGAAGCTTTGATGAAGACTTTTCGTTAGCTAGTAACTATGTATGTTGGAAACACGGAGAAAGGAGATGAATTGGTGTGAGGCAAAGAGCTCCTATGTTGAAGTATTTATAGAACTTTCTCACCATGACATCTTGAAATTGAACAGTAGGTTCCAGTAAAAAACAATAGGTATAATGCCTTATTAATTACATTTTTTTTGGAAATCAAAATAAAAAAAATAGAAAGTTGTAAAAATTATTTTAAAAAATTCTGAAACTTAAAAATATATTATTTTAAAATTCAAAAATATTAAAATGAATTAATCATTTATTTGACATTACGTATATGTCCACATTAGTAAATTTAACATTTGTTAAGGTTGGAATGGTATCAAGGAACCTTGGATTAGTAGTTCGCTTTCCGTTATTGTTATTTTAAAAGTTTCATTAAAGTTTTCCTTAATTATTTTATTTTGAATTGTAATTATTAAGTATTTTTCTTGTTTTTTAACCTAGGTTTGAAATTGTTTAGCTTGTTTATTTTAAAGCATAATGTTTACTTCTGATATAATTTGCATGCTTTTCGATTTAGAAAGCCATCACCTTAAATGTTTTCCACAACTTTATAAATACTTAAATGTTTCGATAAAAACTCTTTAAATCCTAGCCGTCTTCTCAAAATTACACATCAATAATATTGTAATTGAATTGTTAATTAAAGTCGGTTTAAAGTAATGAATATTTTTTTCTAAAAAACAAAAGATCGATTTTCATACGAATCCACTTGAGTAAAAAGTATGACTTTACAAGACCACTTTGGTGATCGAATGTAATGCCTTCTACTTAGCCAAAATTCTTAGGCCTGGTCGGGGGTGTCTCATCCCAAAAACTGGGTTAGAAGAAATTGGGTTCGTAAAACCAAGAGTGGTCACGCCCTGATTTTTGAGTTAAGATTGTGAGAATTTTATTAAGTGATTTAGTTTGGTTCAGTGGTTAAGAGATGTGAGTAATGTGTGAGAGATTTTGGGTTGGAATCATTTCCCTTGAATTTTTGCTATTTTTGCCAGAACCCCTATCTTTGATCTTGTAGCTTATATTTTATTTTTGCTTAAGTGGTGTCAAAATGAGCATCTTGGTTCAATGATAAGGTTTTAGCTTACCCAAGGGTCTTGAGTTCAAATCTTGTTGTGCGCAAGTGAAAATTATTTTTGCTTTAAACTCGAGGAAAATCTGATAAGGATAAATAATAAGATTTAGTAGGAGTTAGTGGGAATATAGGTGGTTTAGTGGGGATATGGGTGGTTTTAAAAAAATATATTAAAATTATTTTCCCTAACAAAATTCCTATTCTGCAACCGTCCACTTTTTCCATTTTCTCTCACGTTCCATTTTTTTCCCATTTTGTGATTCCACATGGTATCCTTTTTGATTTTTCTTCATTTTCTCTTTTGTACGTCTCTGTTATTCTCGTTTGGCAAACAACCATTTTTCTGTCACTTTTCTATCATTTTGACTTTGTGTTGTTATTGCCGATGATTCACTTCATTTTATTTTCGTGTGGATTGTGTGTGATTAAGCATTTCAGTTTAGTTCAATGCTCGAATTGTAAGTATCCCCTGTTTAGTTTCCTTAAATGTTTTATGTGAAGTAAGTGTGGGCTCGTTGTAGGGATTTTTGTTTAATTGAATTTGGATTTGGTTAGGTATGAATCATGAGATGAATGCTCCTCCGGCTTTGTAAGTGCATTTAATTCTCTACTGTTAAGGGTGCTTGATTTACATCTGTGGTGTTAGCATTGAAACTAACCAAGTGTGTAATAAAAACACGAGAAAACAGTGATCGATGAAAGACGAAATTGGGACTGTTGACGCCACACGGCCATGTGCCCGGCCGTGTTAGTCACACGGTCTGGGCTATTTTGGCCGATGGCCCACACGAGCTGGGCCAGTTGGGCCATATGGGCCCACTTTCTAAAAATTTTCACCTAGGACCTTTTGACTATGAAATTCGTAAATAGACTACCCGTGGGGATCGTTTGGCTTAAAAATGACTCTAAAATGTGAAATATGATATTTTTCTATTGTATGTGATAGGGATATTATTTTGTTTCAATTACAAGAATGTCTAAAATGTGAAATTCGTATATCGTCTGTGATCTTATAATTCATTAGTATGTTCTTATGTGAAAAATGTATATGACATATGTGCATCTGATGTCTGTTAGTATTTGCAAGTACATTGGGGTGGGATATGATATGTGATGGAGGAAGTGTGATTCTAGCAGTAAATGGAGAAATGGTGTAAATGGTGTAAATGAAAAAAATTATTATGATTTTCTCCAAAATGAAAATGAAAATGAAGAAATGAAATTATTTGAAAATGGATGTGGTTTTTCCAAGGTGAAAATGAAAATGAAAAAAACCTTGAAATGATTTTTTTTTTTTGAATTGAATGAACTTTGAAAATGGAAATAAATCATTTGGTCATGGTGAACCATTGAATATAGAAATATTAAATATATTTTCTCATAGATTCTTTTCGATAAAGTCGTCATGATTTTATTGGAATTAGGATTAGGTTGGGAAGATTATTTAATTAGAAAAATATTGAGATGTTAATTTTGAGAAATAGAAAAATAAATATCGGGTTGGATTGAATTATAAAGCACTGGTTAAAAGTCTAAGAAGTACTTGTAATTGAATCGGATATGGCAGAGAACCAAAAGCCCCTCAAGTTAATGAGGGGGACAGAAAACCTTAGTATTATTAACTACGGTTGTCGCCCTCTATAGTCTTAGTTAGGCTAGGAGTTTGTTTTCCTAGTCGCAATAAACTTCTATAATTCAACAAAGGTTCTACTTCTTCTCCCTATAAATAGATGGCCCCGGTAGGGCAAAATACACAACTTTCAGATATAGTTATTCTGGTAAAAATAAAGAGATTTTATTCTCTAAGTATTGAATATATTTTTTCTAATAACAATTCCATAGGTTTCTATTGAGTAGAGATTTTTCATTTTCACACTAAAACAAAGAAAAATATTTTTGGTTTTATGTTTGATTTGAATCGTTTGAGCCTACACTCGAAGAAGTTCATGGTAGGAGAATAGCAGAGATGGTCTTTCACTTGAAAGTCGGGAATGTAAAGAATTTTTCTATCTGAAAACATAGGTGTGAATTTAGTTAATGGTTTATTACTATGAATATCACAAACTGACTCAATTTTCAAAATTTTTATTTTTCATTATGCAAGATAATCATTTTCAAATCTACTTTTTACCAACAATTGGTATCAGAGCACCAGACTGTGTTTTGTTTATAGTGTAAATCGAGATTGAAATTCTCTCTTTGCTTCATTTGTGATTAATTTTGATAATATGTGACATTCTTGTAATTGTATGCATGTTTAGGTGAATATATGTGAATGAATGTATGAACTTATTTTGTTGTTATGTATGATAAAATAATTTTGCCACTAGAAAGTTAAATATAATTTATTATTTTCTCAAACATGTATATTTTAGATCGTAGAGTATCATCTCCACGCAAAGTTTATTTTATCATTTTAGAATCAAATATGGGAGCCGAAAATGAACATAGAAATTTTGTAACCTAATTTTTTTCGACGAAACCTAGAGAACCGAGATGCGTCCAAAACAATTGAGACAATGGAAATCCAACCCAGCCAAATCGATAAGTAATCGATAGTGGTCCAGTAGCAAGAGGCTACCGGTTGTTCGATTGTGGTGTTTGATGGAAAAGGACCCATAGAGATGGCCAGGTGTGGTCTAGTGGTGGCGGTCCTATGATGACCCAAAACTTTTCGGTAGTGGTTGGCGATCATGATGACACAAAAATGGTGGAAAGACAACAATGATAGAAATGTCAACCAGTACCGTAACAGAAGTCCGTTGTGGCAAAAGTGAAGACCCAAAATATGTTTTATAGTGAATTTTATAATTTTTTTTATTTTTCTAGGGTAGAATCATGGAAACTTTGACCGGTCAGCGTCATTTAAATTTTTATGCTTTTATAAATGTGAGAAGCATAATGATATTTATATGAATACGAATGTATGTTCATGCATATATGTGGTAAGCATGCCATATAGATTAGGGAAGAATGCCACATGTACTTGTCATGCATATAATGATCATTTATGAACAAAACTAGATATTAAAAACCTTTCATGTTTTTAAAATTTTAACGAGAGAAGATCGCTAAACAAGACCTTCGACCTCTATCAATGGTCTTTTGTGATGTCTCGACAATTTAACTACCCCATGGTAGGGTCGTCATGTGGACCTCATTGAGGAGATTTCTTAAAAGTAAGTAGAACTCACTTGTGATCATATAATTTTGGACAAACCTCCATGGTAGGTATTATCATGCGATATTTTGAGAAGTTCTATCTTCCAAGAGGACAACTAGCCATAGCATGCTAATTGGTGAGATTATTTCAAGATGACTCATTTGTGGTGCATGATGCGATAGGTGTTGAGTTGATAGTTATACACTCAAGATCTTCTAGTTAAGCTCCTCCTCACATATCTCTACTTAATTTTGAATGATAGCCAAAAATTACATGATTATTAATATGTTTGAATGCATAAGGAATTAGGTTCATGTCCTAATTGGATGAAAATTCATGTTTTCCTAGTTGATTATGATCTCCCCACGGTGGCTTGATTCAATGGGTGTAGGAATTATTGTTGTAACGACTTACAAATGTTTTTAGGTTTTAATGTAAGATGCATGAATAATCTTAATGCATATTGTAATATGGCAAAATGTGTTCTAACATTTTCTTAATACAAAGATATTAATGTATGAATATTTTATTTTCACTTGAAAATAACACATACTCCCTTATTAAATATACTCATTGAAAAAAGTTAAATAGAAATAACTATAAGGATTGGAAAAGGAATATAGTGATTGTCCTAAGCTATGAAAAACTTAAAATAATTATTAATAATAAGTGCCATTTGGCTAGTTAAGCTGAGACTAGAAAATGCTAGGAGGAGCCAGATGAGATATCTCGTTGATAAATGCTGGCAAGCGTAACCAACACCCTTTATAAGTAACTAGAGAGTTGTAAAACTATCAAAGCGATTCTAGACAAACTAGAAGACATGTTCAGAGGCCAAGATACCTTGGCTCGATATTCAACAATTTCTAGTTTGATGAATGTCAAGCAAATTCCAAACACTCCGGCCAAAGACCATACAATCACTCTTATGGGATACTTTGTCGAGGTCATGGACAATGAGGTCAATTTAGCCTGGAACACTCAAATAAAGATGGTGTTCAAAAGTTTGTCTAAGGATTTTGCAGGCTTTTAAGCTACATAGAATCTTGGGAACAAGAATCTGACACTTACATAACTTAAAAAGGAGTTACAATCTTATGAGTTGATGTTGAATGGAAACTAACCGATCTGAAGAGTAGAAGCGAAAATAGTTATCGCTTCTTCCATAAAAGGAAAGGGAAAGCATGTTAAGAAAGGTAAGGCTAAGGTCTCTGAGCCAGCAAAAGTGGGAAGGAAGAGAATCAGAAAGCCTAAAGACTTATCTAACTCTAAATGTCCAGATAGTGTACATAGTACAGATGTCTGGATGGAAGATCCTTGTTTAAGCAATGTGCGTTAGTTACTCGATGGAACTTAGTTGGTAATATCCTAGTTTCAGAAGGTTAATGACTGGAGCGAGTTTTCCTTTTGAAACAAAGGAGTTCAGAAGTGAGATAGTGAATGGTATTTCAAATAAGCTCTAAATGAGTTTGACTAAGATGTTAAAATCCAGGTTGGATAAGATTTTCGTTGTTGATGTTACCTTGAGATGGAATTTGTATGTTGATGAATTTAGAACTTATACAGAATTTTTGGTATGAGACTTAGTAATAGCATGTCCACTCATGCAAGAATAAGAAAAAGTGTAGTTATATGGATAAATTTTTTGACAATTGAGTACATTTCACTATATGATTGAGTTTATGATCAGAAGTAGTCGACCACTAAAAACTAAATTTTCAGAGTGTGCAAATAAGGACTATTACAGTCGGTGAATATCCTAGTGAGAAAGTGAGATAAAATACAATGTATTTCAAATTTGGAGTGACCTGATTCCCAAGGAGGGGGATGTCCGATAAAGATCCGAATGATCATTTTGGCACGTGCAGAGTTCACAATTGTCAGATTACTGAGTATATGTGCCCTGGAGAAAGAGTAATCTAGGTCTCAAGGTTGTGCTTCGACTTGTGTACTACAACTTAAAGGTTTTGGTGGGGAAACTTGAGGATAAATTGATTTGTGATTTTCAAGAGTTGGTGGAAACGTTTTAGGAATGTTGAAAGCAACTTCTCCTGGTAAGATTTTCGGGGACGAAAATCTTTAAGGGGAAGAATTATAACAGCCCGATTTAGAGGCTAGTTGGAACAGTGATCTCGGGATCACTAATCCAGGTTAGAGAAAATTATTTTCATGTTATTTTATGTGTTATAACATGTTTATAAGGATGCATGGAAATTTTGGTACTTTAATTTTAGCGATTTCATGCTTAATCGCTAAAAAGGACTAAATTGAATAAAGTGTAAAAGTTCTATTATACAAGGTAGAGGTACCTAATAGTAATAGAATGTTAAAGTAGATGTATTTAAAGTGCAATTAGGCCAATAATAAAGGGTTGGTCGGCCATGTGGACAAGGGAGACAAGAGCATTTATTTTTGGCCAATAGTTGATGATATTAGTTGACAAAATGAATAAAATAAGATGAAATAAGCAAAAGCTATCATCTTTTCATTTTCTTTTCTTCTCCAACCTAAATTACCAAAAAGGGAGGGCTTTGAAAGCTTGAAAATTTTAGCAACTCATTTTCTCTACAAGTAAATGGTTTTGATGGTTTTAGTTGATAATTTTTATACTTTTGGAGTCCCTAAAGCTTAAGCTAGCTAATGAGGGGACTAATTTGCAATATGGTTGAAAGTCTAGGGACTTGTCGTGAGAGATTTTATGTTGGTTTCTGAGGTTTTATGGAAGAAAATGAATGTTAGGAAGATGAGAAACAACTTTTGTCGAAGGTGTTGTCATGAAAACACCTAATTAGGACTAAGATGCAAATATTGTATCTTGTTCATTAATGCATGAAATAGTTGGAATTTTGAATAGTTGTAAGAGGATTAAATGTTTAACTAGGCTTATTTAATAAGAAATTGTGATGAAAAGTGATTTATGAGCCTAGGGACAAAATCGTAATCTTACCAAAGTATAAAGGCAAAATAGTCATTTTTGCCTAAGTGTAGATTATGATGTATTATGATTTATAAGTGATTAAATGAGTAAATTCTATTGTTCTAGATCAAATAAAATGAGATTTGGACCTAGAACGGGAGAAAATAGACATATGGACAAATAGTTCCCTTTCTATCCTTTCGATATTGAGGTAAGTTTGTGTGCAAATGTTGCAATTATGTGCAAGATATTTAATATTTGAATGTTGTATGGAATGTATATTTACTCTATGAATGTATTAAATATGTTTTTATGAGATGTCAAGAGAATTCAATCTAAGAATAAAGGGAATGCAAAGGTCATGATACGATGATAATTAAGGTCCCGTATAAGACCATATTTGGTATATGGCCTCGGTGTGAGATATTGAATAAGACCATGTCGGGACATGGCATTAATATGATATTTCATGTAAGACCCTATCGGGGCATGATGTCGGTGTGATGTTATGTGTATGAGACTCAAGAGTGTTATTTAACAATTTGTGTGATTCAACAGGTATGTAGAAAATGAGAAAGTATGTGGTTGTACCATGAGAGGTACAGGTATGTGTTAGAATTAAATTGAGGTGAATTTAGTATATGATGAACCCATAGTGGTTTATGTGTAAATGATGCATTTTATATATATACATTGTTGTTGCTAATTGGTGCATGGCATGACAGAGAACATGTATGATTCAAGTGGATTGAATTTGGTAGTTATAGAATAGTTTTTGTATGAATGATGAAATAGATATGTAAATGTGTAATAACAACACTTGAAGGTGGGCCAAGTACGATACCACCTTATTACATAACTACAATGGGCTATGTGTGAAACCATCGCTATACAAATATTTGGTGGACTATGTGCGATACCACAATATCAATGATACATTTAAGCAGACACTATTATTATTAATCATATAATAATACATTTGTTTCTTTATTTATAGACATGCATATTCACTATAGTATTATCATGAATGAAATACACCATTTACTCAACTATCACACAAACACCAAATAAAATCTAATAATTACTTGTAGATTGGTTTAAGTTAAATTTCAAAACATGCCATATATCAAACATTTGCACATATACACTATGAAATAATATACAATTTGAATATATAGATATATATAACCAAATATACATTATCAGTACATTATTTTAATCTAGAATACCATAATAATATAAATATGCAAGCATACCAAATTCACATATTGATAGAACATTCAATCTCACCTTTCAACTTAATATGTAACTAACCAACCAAGAAACATATGTACCTTGTCTCATTATAAAATAATAAATATCTCATAACAAAGTTTACTTAAACATGACTTTCATTAATATTTTAACTACATTACACATATGACATTTTCTATATTGCCGAAACATACATTTTTAACCTATTTACCATTCGAAAAGCATGCTAGACAAGTGGTATATAAATTCCCATTGATTAATCTCATGAATACAAAACACAACCGCAACCACTATGCTTATCATATAGCTAATCAAGATTAAATTCTTGCAAAAACCGTACACATACACCTATACTATTTATTCATCTTCCATACATAACTTGCTATGACCGAATATATACATCCCTTGACATCTTTGCCTATGCCATCCTAAACAAGCAATTATATCAAATGCATAATACTTAAACTTGTCTATAAGAAACATACCATAGCCGAATATTGAAACCAAATATATCAAAACATAGCCAAAAACAAATAAACCAAACTTACACAAAATGATCAAGCCATTTTCGCATGGCTACTATATATATATAGATATACAAAACATCATTTGAACATTTAGCTAGCCTATACATGCCTTTAATTTAAATCAACTAGCTGAAAAGTACCAAAAGGGGATGATAGTGTGGTTGACTTCAACAATGATCCTTGAGCCGTAGCTTGACCACAATCTATAAAGCGAGCATTGAAACACACAAGTAAGCTCACTAGCTTAGTAAGTCTTAAGCAAAAGATAGTTCACTAATCAAGCACTTTAACATTTTAATCAATAAATGTAGGACATTGTATATGTATATTTCGATATGCAACTGATACAAAACCGAATACTAGTAATGTATTTACTCAATTACTTATACTTCACTACCATCCACCTGCAACTCATCAAAGCACAAAGTACATAATATTTCAACTCAAGTAACATTAATCACAACTTACCTTACTTCTGATGAATTCAAATGGGACTTATGCTTACCTGAGTTTTTAACTCAATAGATTCAATATGTTACACCTCGAGCAATTTATGGTTTCTTTGTTTTAAAGTATCAACGGCATTAAGCACCTTTAGGCACGAAGCCTAAATATATCACCGCACTAAGCACTGCTAAACACTGGCTTAGAATATATCACAGGCACTAGGCACCGCTGAGCACGGCTTGAATATATCACCATAGCTAAACACTGCTAGGCACGAAGCCGAAATATATCACGAGCACGAAGCACGCTGAGCTCAAGCCGATCTATTTATCAAATCCATTCATCAACTTATATTCCTTAACACTTACATCACTATCAATTCATATACATAAACCACATTCACATATCATATCAAATGTACTAATTCACATTGCATTTCAAATATCAATCCAATATAGAACATTTACATTCGGCTATCACCTATTTCCTTACTCAAATTAATCAAATAATATCATTGAAAATATTCATATTTATCTCTTTAACATTCTTTAACTTAAGAACTTACCTCATTGTCGACGGACAACTTAGGCAAAGCTATTCAAGAACTTTCGTCTTTCCCCGATCCAATTCCATTTTCTTTGCTCTTGATCTAAAACACATTAAATTCAGCTCATTAAAGTACATTTCACTTCAATTTAGTCCCAAAACACATAAACATGCAAATTACCATTTTACCCTAAGGTTTCACATTTTACTATTTAGTCCTAATTGCACAAAACACAAAATACACACAATTTGCCAAGACTATACAAGGGCGAATATTCCTAGGGACTTTACAAGCCCTCTCATTTCATTTATTTTACAAAAGTCCTCTAAAATTTTGTTTTTATAAAATAGCCCTAAATACAAAAATCTCACCAAAATTTCTAATACAAAACTTGTAAATCTTTAACACATCTTTAATCTAAAACCATCAAATATCAAAAACATTTAAACATGTTAATGGCCAAATCCTATATACATAAAAATTTCAAAAATTCAAGCATGGGTTAGGTATATCTGAAGCAACGATCTCAAAAGCGTAAAAATTATCAAAAACCGATAAAAAACTAACCTTGAATCAAAGCTTGAAGTAGCCAAAATTTAAACAAGGTTTTCTCCCTTTTCTTTAACACATTCGGCCATGAAAGGAAATAAGATGATAATGGCTTTTCTCATGTTTTATTTAACATATATTATAACATTTAATTAATTACCTATTTAACCTTATAACATAAAATTATATAATATAAAACTAAAGGTTAATCTTGTCATATAGCACCCACTAACTTAAAAATGGGTTATTTACCCATTTGACACCTCATATTAAAAAGCCATCATCATTCTAGTACTTTACACTATAGCATGCAACTTTTACACTTTACGCGATTTAATCTTTTTTGTTTAATCGAACACGCAAACGACTAAATTTTTCCACGAAACTTTCACACACCTTATTTCGCATATAATAAACACAAAATATAATATTTAAATATTTTTCAGACTCATATTTGTGGTCCTGAAATCACCGTTCCGATTAGGGTCAAATTCGGACTGTTACAGTAACTATTCTTTTGGTGGGCTAAGTACAATACCACCCTATTGAAGATTGATGGTGGGCTAAGTGCGAAACCACCAAGTGATTTTGTAACACCCCATACCTGAGTCCGAAGCTGAGACTGGATACGAGACATTACCATACTTGAACTTGCTTAAACATGTACTTTCGAGCTGTAAAATTTTGTTTCAAATTAAAACTTCTCTTTCTTATTCAAATTATAAATTTCATGGGCCTACGAGGCTTTAAACTCACATCTGGAATCTTTCATAGCTCGACCGAAAACTTTTACTCACTTTGTAAACTTTTCTTCAAAGTAGGGGTCATAGCCCGTGTGACTTGGGACACGCCCATGTCTTTACCCCGTGTACAAAACTTGGGTATCCTGGTTGTTCACACGGCCTAGGAACACACCAGTGTTCTCTACCCATGGTGAACACTGACCATCTCACACGGCCTAGGCACATGGTGTGTGGTCTATTCGACTTAAAACACTAACATGCAGGGGACACACGGCCTATTGACACACCCATGTGGGTTGACCGTGTATCACACACGGTCTAGACACACGCCCGCGTGCCTATCCATGTGGACACTTAGAGCCTATTTTCCAAGCCAATTGCCACCTTGAAATCAAGATCTATCCAATACCCAATTCAACAACTCAAGTACTACATGAAAATATGAACAATGATTCATAACATCAACATTGGTATAAATAAGCTTGGCAAATATTGGCCAATCTCTCTAGCCATATACAAAAAGAATACTAAACTTGATAGCCAACACTTTGGCTCCTCTTAAAACAAAACTCAAAATGAAATGCTTCCTATACATTCCATACTTAAAATAAACGACTTAGCTATACCAAAATAGCGATTGATCTCTGACTTCAATGATCCACAAGTTAGCGTGGCGGGACTACATGGAAAGAAAGAATAAACTATGTAATCATTTAGCTTAGTAAGTTTGCATGTAATACACATAGCAACATATTTGCTTTACATAACTCATTCATCTTAAACGATGGCTTCACAAATCTCAAGTGCTAAAACTTACTCACTCTTAATGATTCTTACACATCTCATGATACTTACTAGTCTCATGCTTGTAAGGTAAACAAGATACCTGTATCACTTAATCACATAGATCAGCATACTTTGCTTGATAAGCATAATCTTAATTTCATCATTCATAACATGAATAATACTCTTAGTTAGCTTTAACTACCATAACTTGATAACAACTTTACTTACTTCACTTTCTTGCTTTCTCATTCAATCTTTACTCTTTTGCCCGATGAATTACTATGAATGATCGAGTATACTAAATCTCATCTCACATGTGTCTCGATGCCAATGCTATATCCTAGATATAGTCTTACATGGGATCTCTTAACTTGATATCGACGCCATGTCTTGACATGGACTTACACAAAATCTTCCTTGTATGTTCCCTTAGGAACTTACCATTGCCATGTCTTGACATGGTCTTACTTGGTATCTTTACTTAATGAAACTTGTCAATGCCGAGCCTTGGCTGGGACTTACATGAAATCTTCCTTGGCACTCACCAATGCCATGCCTTGGCTAGGACTTACATGGGATCTCTATCTCATGATAGCTTTTCAATGCCAAGACTTGTCTTGGGCTCACATGATATCTTTACTTGGAGACTCACCAATGACATGCCTTGGCTTGGGCTTATATGAGTCTTCATCTCATAAAAACTCATCAATTCCAAGAATTTTCTTGGTCTTACATGTTAACTTGCTTGATTGCTGATGCCATGCTTTGGCTTGGTCTTATACGGACTTTCTCGTCTCATGTGGAAGATTGAGTATCCTAAGTAATTCATTTTCAATCGGGACTTTCATATACTTGGTCTTAATAACTTCTTTGTTTAGCATATCAACTAAACATTTTCATGAAAATAATGTGCATTTAGCAACATAACAAATAATTCAATGAAAATATTCATGAAGCTTGAAAATCATACAAACTTACCTCGATATACAAAATGTATGAAGAAATTCAATTTAGTCATCGACTTTGTTTTGCCTTGGTTTCGGTTCGGGCTTTATTTTTATTGATCTGTAATAATAATTTAACTCATTTAATAATCACATTGACTAAATTGACTCATAACTCATACTTTGGCAAAATTACCCATTTGCCCCTAAACTTTCTCATATTTACACTTTTGCCCCTAGGCTCGTAATATGATTTTCATTCAACTTTCTAATATTTCATGCTTAACTGATTCATTTTCTTGACTATAGCAACCATCAATTCTCACTCTTTCACTCATGTATGACCAATTTCATAACTTTTGCAAACTAGCCCTTACATGCATTTTTCATGAAATTCACTTAGAAAAAGGTGTTTATTCTACATCAAACTCTCATAATCCTCTGTAAAACATCAAAATACATGCATTTCATAGATGGGTATATTTTTTAACATCAATCGTAACTCAATATATAGCTAAAAATAGCTAACTCATGTTACGAGGACTTCAAAAATACGAAGAATATTGAAAACGGGGCTAGGATGCACTTACTAGCAAGCTTGAAAAATTGAACCCTAGCTATGGCTTCCTTCAAATTTTCAGCACAAGGGGAAGAAGATGAGTATGATTTTGTCATCTTTTCCCTTTTTAATCATTTAATTGATAAATGACCAAAATGCCCTTCTCACTAAACTTTCACAATTTACAAACTCATGTCCAATTTTGTCCAAAAACTATAAATTGGGAAAATTTCTATTTAAGGACTTCTAAATAATAATCCAAAGTTATTTCATGATAAAAGTTTCTAGAATCTCATATTTTGCAACATTTGCAATTTAGTCCTAATGGACCATTCAATGACAATTTCATAATATTTCTATATGAAACTTTCATACTATCATGCAAACATCTCATAAACCTCAAAACTCACTTTTACTACTTTGGATTTGTGGTTTCGCACCACTATTTTGACTAGGTCCTAAATCGGGCTGTTACAAATTTGGCATTGTGATTGGTTTAGTGATAAATTATGATGTGTTGTATCATGAGAATTTGTGGTGATAAGTGCAGGGAATGTAAGCTAATAAATATGAGCATTAAGCTTGTTATATGTTTAGAACATGGTAAGAGATGGAATGAGTAAGCATTATGAATGATTGAATAGGTAACCATGAATTAAGAGTAAAACTCATTATAGTACCTTGTGATTGAGTATAATCATATGAATATCAATAGTTGATTATTATTTGCATATGAACTTACTAAGCATTATTACTTACTCCTCTTCCTTTCCTATCTCTTATAGGTTAACTTAACTAGCTCGGGTTGGAGACTGCCAGAGATGTTTTCACACTATCGAGCAGGCACTTGGTAGGAAATTCAAGTCTTCTTGAGATATGGCATGTATAGGGATCTTATTTGGTTTAATTAAGTCATTGTTAAAGTAGCCAAATGTGTTGGCCTAAGAAAGTTTATGGTTCGGTTGTGTATAGCCATAGATGATGGCTCAAGTCTATTGTAATTGTGCTAGAAATAGTTCTCCCTCGTGTATGGGATGAAGACTTCATGTTTATGATTCAAATGTGATAATTCAAGTGTTTTAGTTGATGATTTGAGAAGCTTATGTGATGGTGTGTGAATGTGTGCAAGTGAGGGTGGCTAAATGGCTTGGAAAAGAGCCTTGAATTGGTCCACATGGGTAGACACACGGGCGTGTGTCTAGGCCGTGTGTCTAGGCCATGTATGACACATGGTCAAAACCTATGGGTGTGTGACTTGACCGTGTGTCCCCTGTATGTTCATGTTGTAAGTCAGTGTCGACCACGGGCTAGCCACACGGGCGTGTGCCTAACCGTGTGACCTTTATAAAGTTGCTGACGTCACAAACAAAATACCCAGGTTTTCACACACGGGTGAGGACACAGGCGTGTCTAGGCTGTGTGAAGGACACGGGCCATTGACACGTGCGTGTGTCTGGCCGTGTGAAAACCCTGTAGGTTCGAAAAGAAATTAATTCTACACGGGCATGGAACACGGGTGTGTGAAATGTCACACGGGCGTGTGACCCTGTCGTAGGTCAAAATTTTCTAAGTGGTTGAAAAGTTCTGGTTTGGTTCCTCGACGTCCCAAGCAGGTGTATAGGGTCTTGTAGACCCATGATAGGGACGTTATGATAGTAAATGAAAAGTTTTAAATTGCAAAGAATTTTTATAGCCCAAAGTGGAATGATCAAGCAAGTCAAGTCCGATAATACCTCATACCCGATTCCAGAGTCGAATACAGGTAAGGGGTGTTACATTTTATGTGCAAAATAGTTGGGAGTGAACTCACCACACTGAACACTAAATCCAAAGCAATCAAAATCGAAGAGAAATAACCCCGAGAGTTTTGTCATCTTTTTAGTCATGTTCATAAATATTATGCAATGCTTCCTCTATCTCTGTTTCAAAATGGTAACTACACTATGAGTCACTAAACTATGGGTAAGTTTTTGTTTTGGTCACTTAATTAAAAAAAGTTAAAATTTAGTCACTGAACTATTCAAAAGTTTTCATTCAAGTTCCGGGGTTGTTAAAATCGATTCTATGTTTGAATTGCTTTTACCAATCAAAAACCTTCTTTTCTCTTTTCTTTTATAGTTAAGTTTTTTTTTTCATGAAATGACTTTGGACATTAGAAATTTGTGAACCAAAATTCAAACAGCTCTTTTCTTCAATCTCCAACACTGACTGTTTGATCAATTTGGATCTAAAGTAAGTTCTTCTACTCGTCGAGAGTACTGATCCACCATACCAATTGTCAAATCGTCGTTTCAAGCTCGCTAGCGAATTTTTTTTTAAATTAGTAGTCCTATAACTTAAATAAAAAATTTTGAATAATTTAATAACTTAAATAAAAATTTGAATAATTCAATGACTAATGCAGGAAGCCCATTTCGCCCGAGCCTGCCATATTAAACCAAAAAAAAAAAAAACAAGCAAACAACAACAAACAGAATAAAAAACATTAAGGGTCCAAAGTCCATTTACAATTACAGACCCAATTACAGCCCAACAAGCCAACCCAAAAATTTTAAACCCAATCTGAAACCGGCCCGAATGGCCCAAACAGCTTTAGCAAAAACCCTAGGAGAGGTTCCAGACGTTTCCAAGCGCCGCAGCTAGCCTCCCTCACGCGTGCCTTCACACGCGTCACTGCTCGTGCTCCCGCACGCCCCACGCGCCTCCGTACACCACGTCCGCGCCTTTCGTACCTACAAACAGGATTACTAATAGCGAGAAATAGCAAAACACAGTAGAAAATAAAGAATTTTGTATTTTTGATGGCTATAAAAAACCAATCATACATTTGTAAATTTTTACACACACTGAATACAGAGAAATACAAAGAAATCAGAAAACAATTTTTCAAGGTGATTCCCGATCTCGATCCCTTTCGAATTTCAAATCTAATTTCGACTAGTCATTGATTCATTTTTCCATTTTTTTTCTTTTATGCATGTGAGAAATAAAAAAGAAAGGAGGAGGAGAGTACCTGTTTTGGGCAGCGTCGTCGGAGCTTCGTCTCCTTCAAAATTGCGCCCAAGGGGGAAATTGAAGCCTCCTCTAGTTTCGATTTTGAGGCTAACAAAGAAAAGATTACAGGTTCTTAGGTTTTCATTTTAAATGGCTGAGTGATTAAGTATTTTTTAGTTTATTAAGACATATTAAACGACACCGTTTAGGCTGTTTCAGTGGCTCTAAAACGGTGTCGTATTGGCCATGACTCGTGACCACCCGATGACCCGACCTATATGTGGCTGAGATCCGCGCGTTTTGGTCTCCGAGGGTATATTTGTGCAGTTAGTCCCTACATTTTGTGCCATCAATCGATTGAGCTCGATTTTATTTCTTTCGTTCTTCAATTTTTCCCTTAAATGTTGCACGCATTTTAATTTAGTCTGGTCTACACGCAGTGTTTTGACAATTCAAATATTTGCTAATTTAATCCCTAACCATTTAGGCGCATTTTATTTAAGTCCCTGATTCTGTTTTCACAATTTTATTTGTTTAAAAATTGCACTTTTAATTTTGTTTTTATTCCAGCTGGGGTCTTTTTCTATTTCAGTTTGTGTATTCTATTTTCTTTTCTTAATTAATTTGTATTCATATTTGTTTAATTGTTTTAACATATTATTTTGGAATATTGTACTAATTGTCTAGGTTTTTCTTTTTTAACTTGTATATTTTAAACTTATTTTAATATAACTTGTTCATTTTAAAATTTTCTTTTATGTATATCTCTTTGATTTAAAGATTTATATAATATTTCAAATACTTTTATACATCATTATTTTATGTATATATATAATTTGTATTAAAATTATTTTATTCTTGTGCATATATTATCAAGTTCATATTATGTATATATTTTTAAATCTATTTATGTATATATTTAGTCTCCTTTAAAACTACTTATGTTATATACATTTTCTTTCATAATTTAGTATATATATATTTTATTATGTATATACATTTTTTATAACAATTGTTTACAGAGGAGCCCAAATCACTTGAGCCCATTAGCCTACCAATTAACCAGATTCAAACCAAAACAAAAAACTAAAACCAATTAAAAAACCCAAAAATTATTATTATTAAAAGTCTTTAAATGTCCATTACAACAGCCCAATTTACAAAACAACAAGCCCAAATACACTAAACTGTTGACCCAATGTTTAACCAATTTTAACCCAACCTTAAAATTGGCCCAAAGGGCCCAATACATCTGACCCTCCCGAAACCAGTGAAAGGGTTCCAGAACATTCCTGTAACGCCTTGGCTCCTCTCGCGCGTGCCTCGACGTGCGTAACCGTTTGTATTCCCACGCGCATGCCCACACGCACCGTACCTCCGCCAGCGCAGCCTCCATACGAGCCACGTCCATGCCTCAGTACGCGGCCTTGTACCTTGGAAAAAAAGACAAAATAGTAGAGAAAACAAATCGAAGAATTGTATTTTAATTTATTTTTAATTTTTTGATTTTGGCCTTTAAATGGACGAAACAAACCACTGTAACAGAGGATTTTTACTAACGCACAGATACTGAATACAAAAAAAAAAGGATTTGAATCCAGTTTTAAAAGGTGATTACCAGAGCTTCCTCTTACTGATTGAGTCTTTTACTCCCTTCTCTGTATATTTTATACACCAAGCATAGGAGAATACAGCAATAGGAAAGGGAAAAGATTCAAAAGGTGAAAATAAAAAGGGAAAAGAGATTTTACCATTTGGATCCCTGTCTTCTCGTCACGATCGAAGTTAGATCGGATCGATTTGAGAGCAAGGCAAACTTAGCATAAGGAAATGGATTCGACCTTCATGCATCACTCTCACCGATTTCGATGGCGTTTGGTGGTAGCTTGGAAAGGTTTATCTTTGGCTGAGAATAGAACAAGCAAAAAGGGGCTGATTTCGGCTGCGGGGAGAGAATAAGAAGGGAACTTAGGGTTCCAAAAAAAAGGGTGTCTGTTAGTTTTAATCTGGTTTAAAAGGGAGTTATAAGCCATTAGAGAAATGGTGCCATTTGGGGTTCATTACCATAGCCTCAAAACGACACAGTACTAGGCGACCCGATTCTGACCCAACCCATATACGTAGGATCCGCGTGTTTTGCTTTAATGGGCTAATTACCCTTGTAGTCCTTCCACATTTCGATTTATTTTTCGATTAAGTTTTGGTTTATTTAAATTTCACCCCTAACTTTTGTTCTGTTTTCATTTTGGCCTCTGTCTAAACGTAGTGTTTTCGCGTCTGGGAAAATTTTGCTTTTAATCCCCTTTAATTTACACGCATTTTAATTTAGTCCTCCCTTTCCTATTTTATTTTCTTTAATTATTTTTGCTATATTTTTATTATTCGGATATTATTATTATTATTGATATTACTCTTGTTATTTTTAATATTATTATGAATATTATTTTATTATTATTATTATTATTACTACTAATTAATTTTAGTATTATTAGTATTATTTTTATTGTTATTATTATTATTTTAAACTATTATTTATAGTATTTTATTCACGGATTTTACTATTAATTTCTATTTTACATTATTAAATTATTTTTATATATGTTATGGGTTTCATATTATTTGGTATATGAATTTTCTTTTAATCTATTTATGTGTATATGTATATTTTTTATTTCCTTTTAAGTTCCTAATTTATTGTATATTTTGTTTATTTCAAAACCTTTATATATTATTACCTTCATATATAAATCATTTATTAGGTTTTATTTCACATATATTATTTATGTAGATTAACATGTATTATTATTTGCTACATATTTCACTATGATTTTTTTTCCTTGTATAAAATTTCATTTTAAAATCCATTTTCCTCATTGTTGCATGCAATAGCTATTTCCATCCATTTTTTTTATTTTCGAGCACCATCATGTGTATTACCTCTTTTAATTGGTGTTTATAGATTGTTTGTGATTCATCATTGTAACATTTTTGTGTATATATTGCCATTTCGCTTTGTATATTATCATCTCATTACGATTTATTTATCAAAGAAAATCGAGTTTAATGTCATTCAAATTTCAAAATCCTTCAAAGTTTTTTTTAAATAAGGCGATGCTCGTGTTTAGTGGTTTTGAGAAAATCGTGCTCTAACTTACTGAGTTCCGATTCTCCTCGTTTAAAACCTAATAACCGAGTATCATTTCTCTCTTAAATCAAAATGCATGACATTTCAAATAAAAAGCTTATTTTCGGTAAGTTGAGATATTGCACCCTAACTTATTGAGTGTGATGTTTTATTTTCTCGATATAAGAATTTCAAAAGAACAAAGGCAATATTTCGTATTCGGGATTTTGGAAAAATAGTGCCCTAACTTACTAAGTACGGCATTTTATTTCTTCGGAATAAGAAGCTTTGGCATCCAATATGATTCTGTCCAAATATGTATTAAGTAAATAGATCGTAATCTAGAGTCTTTTTAAATTTTCGACATCAGGACATTAATTAATCAATTAGATACCAATTTTGGGCGTATCGAGGGTGCTAACCCTTCCACGTGCATAACCGACTCCCGAGCCTGTTTTATGGATTTCGTAGACCAAAATCATTGCTTTAATAAATTAAAATGTTTTATTAAAATAATCTATCTTAAGGTGATCCGATCACACCTCGAATAAAAGATCGGTGGCGACTCCATTTCCATATTTTTTAAATTCGATCCCCGTTTTTTTCCAAAACTCGATGAAAAATGTTTTCAACAACTTGGCGACTCCACTGGGGACCAATAAGAGAGTCAAGCTGTAAAATTGATTAATTTTTGTCCTTTTGTCAAAAACTGAAAATTTGATTTGGAAAATTACGATCCTATTATTGTATTTATATTGTTGTGATTACTGTAGAACATGTTTGCATCATATTGCATGACCGCCGGGTCACACCTTTTAAGTGGGAGTGAGAAGCTACTCCTTCGTGAGGTTTTCACCTCCGTGCAGGATAGTGAATTGCTTTCAGGATACATCCGTACCTATGTCTTCGTGAGATTTTCATCTCCGCGCCATAGGAAATGTATTCCCTTGAATGAACTCGATCCATATGAGCCTATAATGGGTAAGGATTGAGGAATCTGTTGGTTCAGGTACCCTCAACTGTAGAACTCAAACCGCATATAAAAAAGCCCTAGGAGCCTACCCTAGATAGAGCCGCTCCAAACCCTTGTGGTCACCCGGTCAGGTGTTCTATGTTGTTTATTTCTCTGGCACTAACGTGTTTTCTTTTGATTGCATTACATTGCATTCATTCCATGTATTTTTATATTAGAGAGAGATGTCGATTCGGGTTCGGTTGCTAAATTAGGGAGCTCGGCATGAAGAACGAATTTCTTGATAAAACAGAAGATAATACGGATGTTCGTATATTTGTAGTCCTTTTCATGTAAAGAGCTTTGTCCTCTAGTAAAGTCTCCTAAAAGAAATTGAGTTAGAATCGACATCTCTTTACATTCATTTCATGGATTCATATAGCATTACATCACATGCATTAGATTTCATGAGATGACCCTGATTAGGCGAGATATTTTCGGTTACCCTAGAAGACATGGAACAAAGGTTAGAGAGAATAGAGCAAAGACAAATACTGATGCAAGAGCAGTTAGCCAATATTCAACAGGACATGCGAGATCAAATGAATATGATGCGCCAGATAACCCAAGTACTAGTTGGAGGGCTTGAAAAAAGGAGTGGCCCAATAGTCAGCAGTGTGGATAATAATGAAGACATCGTTTATTCCCCGATGAGTATCCCGACTCAATCAGACACGCATTCACATAGAAGACCCGTCATTATTGGACCCCAATGTCAAACTTATGCTTCGGCCCCATTCAAACTCCGGATAGGTTTAGGTTTTAACCCGAAGGATGATCGACCCAAATCGATACTAACAGAAACGAAAGGAAGGGAGAGTGGACTTCAAAGGCCTAGAGAAATAGGGAAAATGAAGTGAACAGCTTGAGTAAGCATCCCAAATTAGTCGCTGTAGGTCAACCGAGGGTTGTGACTACTGATTATCAGGGCTCATCAAGACGAAAACTCAGTGCAAAGCAACTCCAGTTTACACCAATTTCGATGTCATATAGGGAGTTGTATCAAAGCCTATTTGATGCACATGGGTGGCTCCTCACTACCCAAAATCGATGCAACCTCCATATCCAAAATGGTATGACCCAAAGGCCCAATGTGAGTACCACGCGAGGGTCATAGGGCATTCGATAGAAAATTGCCTTGCTTTCAAGAAATTGGTGGAAAAATTCATCGGCATGGGTATCGTGAAATTAGATGACACACCAAATGCAGAAATATGAACCTAAAAGTGTTTTGAGCAATTGGACAGTGGAAGAGACATGTATTTTTTAAGGCTAATCTAGAGCAATATTCAAAAATGCTTGTTGCTTTAAGCCTAGAAGCAACAAGAATTTTTTTTGTGAAATAGGCTTGTATCCAGAATCTTTATTTCAATGAAATGCATCTTTTTAAGTAAATATTTTTTTCATTATTTACATTTCATATAGTACATTCTTTCATGTCTTGGAATATTCTTTCATTCTTTATTCATGACCATACCATAAAATAATCATCCTTAAAATTATTTATTCTTTGGGATTACCTTTGTAACTAGGTACCTAGATATCAATGACAGGAGCGACGTTGTTACTGACTCTCTTTTCGAATGAGATATGCGTCTAAGGGATCTCAGGACTTTGAAGATGAAAAAAATTGTCACATATCTTCTGATTAGTTAATACTGGATGAAAAACAAATCCTACGTTGTGAGCCAAGAAACGAGATGAAGATCAAAGCCTAGCTCAATGCAGAAATAAGATTTCCTACATGTGGGGCATGGACGTTTTCAAGCCAATCTCCTCAAAAGCTTCTGGTCAACATTATTCATTTTTTGTGGACGTCGATTTCTTCACTAAGATGGTAAAAGTCACTTCATATGCCAATATTACAAAATCGATAGTCATCAAATCAAAAAAGAAAGAAAGAAAGAAAGAATATTGGCAAAAAAAACAGTCGAAAAGATCATATTTAACAGCAGAATGTCAAAAGTTTGTGTCTGTTTCAAAGATCACCGCCACATCACGAAGAAAGCGACCAAAAAAAAGAAGACCGAGACTTGTAAAGATTGGCATCAGAAGTTACTATGTACCCTCTATGCTTATCAAACATTGGCTAGGACGATCGCCGAGGCAGCACATTTCTCATTGGTTTCACTCATTGAAGCCAAGTTTCCTTTTTTCGAGTCTTATCATAACTGAAGTTAGATGAGGCAGAACGCGTTTAATCTCAATGTGATCAATTAAATTTGAAGAAAAAATGTTAAAAGCTATCTATCACGGTCAGATGATGCGAGCTCACAACAAAAATGATTCATCCTAGAAAATTTTATGATAGGGCTTTGAAGAAGATCCTTTCCCATGCAAAAGGAACTTCAGAAGAAGGAGGATGTCAAACCGAGAAGGACCTTAGGCAACAAAGAAGGCCTGTTCTAGGGAAGCATGGATATTGTCTGAGATAGATGACAAGGACCTACCCAATCCGGAGAATTCAAATTCAATAAAAAGAATTCAAAAAAAAGAAAAAAAGAAAGAGAGAGAAAAGGAGAAAAAGAAATTTTCAGAAAAAAGAAGAAAGAAAAGGAGAGGCCAAGGTGAAAACCTGCAAAGGGCACTTTGAGACCAAAGGGGATTTGAGTTGAAAACCCGAAAAGGGCGGCTCAAATTTTAATTGAAAGTGGGGCATACAGTAGTCTTGCTATGCCTGAATTAACAATAAGGAAGTATGCTACGTCTTGGGGCATCGACAAAGTACTTCGGATCCCTAAACACATATTGAGTTTAAAATGGTCCTCAAGAAGTTTGAACAAAGAAGCTCAGGCTGCGATATCTGGGGCACCTAGTTTCCACTTTATCTAATTTAAATTTGTTATTATATTATTTTCAAAATATAATCACAATAAATTTCTTTCTTGATTGCGATTGTTATCTTTGCTTAGCTTATTTGTTTCTAGCTATGTTCCTAATCAATTTCCTTCTTATCCATGGTTATGATCTTTTCCAAGCACTTCGCATTAAAATAACGATTAGTGGACTAATAATATTTTCATAAAATGAGTTTCGCATATTACTCTGGAAATTTCTGAATAATACAAGAACTCGAAATAGGACTATTGCTTAAAACTCACCAAGCTTAAGGAAGAGTCTAAATTGAGGCTATCTCTTTGGATTTTCTGTTAAAAATAGTTGGTGATACAATCTCGACGAAAATGGGTAATGTTAACCCAGGTGTATAAAAGGGAATCATTCACAAGAAAAATGATATTCGGGATCCATGCGAGCATTATGCATCTGGTTGAGTAATCAATAGATGCAAGCTAATACAGATCCTATACCTTTGAATAGGAATGGGATGGATGGGAAATGATTCAGATCTTATACCCCTAAGTCACAATGAGATGAACCTTGAAGTTACAGCGGGGCAAATATGTTGAACAGTTATAATTATTTCCTCGATTTTTCTATCGAGAATACCAGGCAAACAAGATGGCAGCATAATACGTCAACGATAGAGCCCTGATAAATGATGAGCGATGACAACCTTAAGCAAGGATCATTCTCATAAAATTCTGCATTCATGCAAAACACATTTAGTTAGGAGCATTTGATTCGTTACAATCATTGCATCCTAATCATTGCAAGAAATCATTCTCATGAC
Organism: Gossypium rotundifolium; assembly: GCA_025506655.1. Taxonomy (NCBI): domain Eukaryota; kingdom Viridiplantae; phylum Streptophyta; class Magnoliopsida; order Malvales; family Malvaceae; genus Gossypium; species Gossypium rotundifolium. Next base: position 11,040,425 of record CP106730.1, on the reverse strand, counting down.
ATTCTGCATTCATACAAATGTCATCCATAAGATGTATCTATTTAGGGGCACCTGATTCAATCCGATCATTGCATCCTAATATTTGACCATTCTCATGACATTCCGTATTCATACAAATGTCGTCCATAATATATTAGTTAGGAGCATTAGATGCATTCTTATCATTGCATCCTAACCATTTTGCATAAGCATAAACACAAAACTGATTTTACAACACAGGTCCACTAAAGGACGTTGTCGCAGCATCAGTAAATTCAAAGATCTTGCCTTCCTCGGTGAAGTGGATCGAAGACAATGAGATCGGCAATCCACGAGTTACGAGGCGAGATCAAAGCCAAACAATTTTATCACCTCAAAGTTCGGTGGAGCGGTCAAAGTTACAAATCCTTCTCCCCAGTTTACAATGAGGACCAGTCAGTATTTCTCTGAAGTTTCAACAGAGAAGATTGAAGTTATGAATCTCTTCTCCCTGAATTTCTATCACCTCAAAGTTCTAGTGGAGCAGGTCGGAGTTACAAATCCCTCCTCCCTGAGTTTACGATGAGGATCAATCAGTATTCTTCAAAGTTTGATGAGAAGATGGAGGTTACAAATCTCTTCTCCCAATTTCTAGCTCCTCGAAGCTCCAAAGTGGAGTAGGTGGAGGTTACAAATCCCCCCTTCCTGAGTTTATGATGAGGATCAGTCAGTATTCCTTCGAAGCTTCAACAGAGAAGATGGAGGTTACAAATCTCTTCTCCATAAATTTTTAGCTCCTCGAAGCTCCAGTGGAGTAGGTGGAGGTTACAAATCCTTCCTCCCTAAGCTTACAATGAGGATCCGTCAGTATTCCTTCGAAGTTTCAGCAGAGAAGATGGACATTACAAATCTCTTCTCCCTGAATTTCTAGCTCCTCGAAGCTCCAGTGGAGTAGGTGGAGGTTACAAATCCCTCCTCCCTAAGCTTACAGTGAGGATCAGTCAGTATTCCTTCGAAGCTTCAGCAGAGAAGATGGAGGTTACAAATCTCTTCTCCCTAAATTTCTAGCTCCTTGAAGCTCCAGTGGAGTAGGTGGAGGTTACAAATCCCTCCTCCCTGAGCTCACAGTGAGGATCAGTCAGTATTCCTTCGAAGTTTCAGCAGAGAAGATGGAGGTTACAAATCTCTTCTCCTTGAATTTCTAGCTCCTCGAAGCTTCAGTGGAGTAGGTGGAGGTTACAAATCCCTCCTCCCTGAGCTTACATGAGGATCAGTCAGTATTTCTTCAAAGTTTCAGCAGAGAAGAAGGAGGTTACAATCTCTTCTCCCTGAATTTCTAGCTCCTCGAATCTCCAGTGGAGTAGGTGGAGGTTACAAATCCTTCCTCCTTGAGTTTACGATGAGGATCAGTCAGTATTTCTTTAAAGTTTCAGCAGAGAAGATTGAAGTTCTGAATCTCTTCTCCACGAATCCTTATCACCATGAAGTTAAACGGAGCAGATTGAAGCTACAAATCTCTTCTCGAGGAAGTTACATTGAAGTGGATCGAAGCGCTAGTTTTCATGCCCTTGAAGATGCAGTGGGATGGAATAAAGCTACTCAAAGAAGGAAAGAAGCGCCAAGAAGTCAAGATTCAGCGAGACCGGGCAAATTTGGCCCTCTTTAAAGTCATTGCTCTATTCTCGTTATACGATAATGAGCAAAGAGGGGCATCTGTAGGAGCCCAAATCTGCCCGGGCCTATTAGCCTACCAATTAGCCAGATTCAAACCAAAAAAAAACTAAAACCAATTAAAAACCCAAAATTATTATTATTAAAAGTCTTTAAATGTCCATTACAACATTGATTTACAAAACAACAAGCCCAAATACACTAAACTATTGACCCAATGCTTAACCCATTTTAACCCAACCTTAAAGCGGCCCAGACCCAATACATCGACCCTCCGAAACACGTGAAAGGGTTCCGAATATTCTTGCAATGCCTTGGCTCCTCTGCGTGCCTCGGCGCGTGCAACCGCTTGCATTCTCACGTGCATGCCCACACGCATCGTACCTCCGCCATGGTATGACCTCCGTCGAAACACGTCCATGCCTCGATCTGTGACCATGTACTGCGAAAACAACGACAAAACAGCAGAGAAAGTAAAGCGAAGAATTGTATTTTCATTTATTTTTAATTTTTTGATAACGACATTTAAATGGACGAAACAAACCACTGTAATAGAGGATTTTTACAAACTCACAGATACTGAATACAAAAAAAAGGGGATTTGAATCCAGTTTTAAAAGGTGATTACAAGAGTTTCCTCTTCTTGATTGAGTCTTTTACTCCTTCTCTGTTTTTTATACCAAGCATACGAGAATACAAACAATAGGAAAGGAAGCATTCAAAAGGTGAAAATAAAAAGGGAAAAGAGATTTTACCATTTGGATTCCTGTCTTCTCCGTCACGATTGGAGTTAGATGCGGATCTGATTTGAGAGCAAGGCAAACTTGTGCATAAGGAAATGGATTTGACCTTCATGCATCACTCTCGCCAATTTCCAGTGGCGTTTCAGTGGTAGCTTGGAAAGGTTTATCTGCGGCTGAGAAAAGAACAAGCAAAAAGGGGCTGATTTCGGCTACAAGGAGAGAATAAGAAGGGAACTTAGGGTTCCAAAAAAAGGGGAGTCTGTTAGTTTTAGTGCGGTTTAAAGGGGTTATAAGCCATTAGAGAAGCGGTGTCGTTTGGGGTTCATTACCATAGCCTCAAAAGCGACCAAGATCTTCAATTCGACCGATTCGACCCGAACCCATATCGTAGGATCCGTGTTTTTGCTTTAATGGGCTAATTACCCTTGTAGTCCTTCCATATTTGGTTTATTTTACGATTAAGTTTTGGTTTATTTAAATTTCACCTAACTTTCGTTCGCTTTCATTTTGGCCTCTGTCTAAACGTAGCGTTTTGCGTCTAGGAAAATTTCGCTTTTAATCCTCTTTAATTGACGCGCATTTTAATTTAGTCCTCCTTTCCTATTTTTATTTTCTTTAATTTATTTTTGCTATATTTTATTATTCGGATATTATTATTGATATTACTCTTGTTATTTTTAATATTATTATGAATATTATTTTATTATTATTGTTATTATTACTACTAATTAATTTTAGTATTATTAGTATTATTTTTATTGTTGTTATTATTATTTTAAACTATTGTTTATAGTATTTTATTCTGATTTTACTATTAATTTCTATTTTACATTATTAAATTATTTTATATATATTATGGGTTTCATATTATTTGGTATATGAATTTTCTTTTAATCTATTTATGTGTATATGTATATTTTTTTTATTTCCTTTTAAGTTCCTAATTTATTGTATATTTTTGTTTACTTCAAAACCTTTATATATTATTACCTTCATATATAAATCATTTATTAGGTTTTATTTCACATATATTATTTATGTAGATTAACATGTATTATTATTTGCTACATATTTCACTATGATTTTTTTCCTTGTATAAAATTTCATTTTAAAATCCATTTTCCTCATTATTGCATGCAATAGCTATTTCCATCCATTTTTTTTTATTTTCGAGCACCATCATGTGTATTACCTCTTTTAATTGGTGTTTATAGATTGTTTGTGATTTATCATTGTAACATTTTTGTGTATATATTGCCATTTCGCTTTGTATATTATCATCTCATTACGATTTATTTATCAAAGAAAATCGAGTTTAATGTCATTCAAATTTCAAAATCCTTCAAAGTTTTTTTTTAAATAAGGCGATGCTCGTGTTTAGAGGTTTCGAGAAAATCGTCTTTGTAACTTCTTGAGTTCCGATTCTCCTCGTTTAAAACCTAATAGCAAGTATCCTTTCTATCTTAAATCAAAATGCATGACATTTCAAATAAAAAGCTTATTTTGGGAAGTTGAGATATTGCACCTAACTTACTAAGTGTGATGTTTTATTTTCTCGAAATAAGAATTTCAAAAGAACAAAGGCAATATTTCGTATTCGAGATTTTGGAGATATAGTGCCCTAACTTACTGGGTTGCGATTTTTCATTTGACCCAAATAATGGAATATCCTTCTTAATTTTAAATGTACGAGTATTGAATGTCGAAGGATAAACCTAATTTCAAGAATATAAGATGTGGTGCCCTAACTTACTGAGTCCGGCATTTTATTTCTTCGGAATAAGAAGCTTTGGCATCCAATATGATTCTGTCCAAATATGTATTAAGTAAATGTATCATAATCTAGAGTCTTTTCAAATTTTCGACATCAGGACATTAATTAATCAATTAGGTACCAATTTTGGGCGTATCGAGGGTGCTAACCCTTCTTCATGCGTAACCGACTCCCGAGCCTGTTTTCTGGATTTCGTAGACCAAAATTATTGTTTTAATAACTCAAAATGTCTTATTAAAATAATCTATCTTAAGGTGATCCGATCACACCTCGAATAAAAGATCAGTGGCGACTCCATTTCCATATTTTTTAAAGTCGATCCTATTTTTTCCAAAACTCGATAAAAAATGTTTTCGACAGTTTCAATAATTTATTTGTAAATTATTACATTGATTTTGAGTCATTTCATAAATTGTTAGTTTCAAATATTTTTAGGTTGTTTCAAATCATTTGCTATTATTTAAAATTTATTTTGTATTAATTTGCCTTGTAAATTTTGTAGGATTGCTATATCTTTTATTTTATTTGTCTTCGATTGTTGGAATGTGCCTTTTGAAATAGAATATGAAAATAATTGCTATTGTGTATTTATATTTTTTGTTTATATTATCGTTATTCATTTGCATAATGTTGAGTTCACTTATTAGTTTACACTAAAGGTTATGTGTGTTTTTTTCTTGATATTTGTAATGCCCCTAGCCCGTATCCGACACCGAATTAGGGTTATGGGCATTACTAAATCAATTACCAAGTAAGAACAAACACTCAATACAAAAAAATTTCATATCAAATCGCAAAAATTGAAATACATGTACATTCCATTTAGTATCAATTCTATCTCTTTTTTTTTATCTAAGTCATACCCTACATGATTTATCCACTATTAACCGGATTGGTACATACGTAATACAATCAAACATTTAATAATTTCTACTTGAACCGTACCTTCAAATCTATACTTAAGGCCGAATATATGTACAAAGTAATACACATGCAATAACCTAGACCAATGAACATTTTGATTAGTAGCCTATTTCTCTTTTAACAATGTCCTCTATTCTAACTATGTCTTATAGGACCTAGCAAGAATCGCCAAATCATTGATATAAATGGTAATAAACTTTTCCCTTTTCTAAAAGCATTTGCCGCACATAGCATACCCAATTTATCAATATTAAACGATGTTGGATGTTTCCATCAAACCTATAGTATCATCAACTCATACAAGAATTTATAAATAAACCACCATGTATCATATATATTTGACTCACAAATAAATGCATTATCACACTTAACACCCAACTAACATTTAAAGACCGTTCATAAGGGTGATACACCTCAAATATGCATACATAGAAACCAAAAATGAATTTTCATATTTGACTATATCAAGGCCGAATATACATTGATGCTAACAACATGATCAAGCATAACCAATTCAATTCCAAGCATAGAATTATAGCCATTTTCGCATGGCATTTGTATATACATTTGCAAAATAACGTATAAGTATATTCTAGTCAAGCTAGCTTATACATGCCATAATATTAAGATCATTACAAAAAGAGTACCAAAGGTTGATAGAGATAGTGTGCTTGACTTCGACGAGAATTCTCGAGCTTGAACTTCAACTTTAATAATCTAAAAGAAAACAATAAAACAACCACACCACATAAGCTTAAATAGCTTAGTAAGTTATAAGCAATAATGTAAAACATATAAATCCAGCAATTCACCAATCTCATTCAGTATACAATCAGTCTGACCATTGAACAAGTCATAATATCGCAAATCTAGCAGGTTATCATTCATCAGTAATTTACTTCTTCAATCTCAAACACACCAAATCAAATATTCACAAACTCCACACCCATATTGAGATGTTTTACCTAATCTTCATTTCATCCAAATAGTGAGACTATTACCAATAAACGTTTACCTTACACATTCATTTACCTTTACTAGGTATTTCAGTCTTTGAAGAGATGAAACCTATAACTCGCACACCCAGTGCTTGGAAAATGAATCCGCACACACAGTGCCATTAAGCCGATCCCTGCACGCATAGTGCTCGATGAGTAATTTCACACACACAGTGCCGTTCTACCGATCTCGCACACACAGTGCTCGGTGAACAAATCCGCACACACAGTGCCATTCTACCGATCTCGCACACACAGTGCTCGGTGAACAAATCCGCACACACAGTGCCGTTCTACCGATCTCGCACACACAGTGCTCGGTGAACAAATTCGCACACACAGTGCCGTTCTACCGATCTCGCACACACAGTGCTTGGTGAACAAATCCGCACACACAGTGCCATTAATTCATTTTCTCTTTGGTACTATGTATACATATGATTTCAATTCCATCCATACAAATACACATATAATTTAAGATTCAAACAACTTCTTTCTTTTATCACCTTATAACACATTCGACCACACCCATATATATATGTACCAAATTAATTATTCTCGTATCATCACCTATTTCCAAAATCCATCATTTAACTACCATTACTCAATCCACAATTATTTATCCATCCCAATACTACTGAATTTTTCATACATAATTCCACCACACATTTGGCTATCATGAATGTTTAATCCCAAACCACATCAAATTCGGTAAAAAAAAAAAAAAGAAAACTAAATTTTGATATGCTTAACTCAACAAATCAAGAGATATACCTATCTACATGCTTATAATAAACTCCATTCGGCTAGTATATCTTACTAGTCCCATGTCTCATTCGGCAATTTAACCAATAATTCATTAACAAATAATATACTTCTCATCATAAGCATTAAATCAATTAAACCCAATTGCTTATAAACTTACCTCGGTAGTCGATGATTTCGAGTGTCCCGGCTATTCGTTTAATCTAGCTTTTCCTTTGTCCAACCCCTTTTCCTTTGGACTTTGATCTAAACAAATTCAATTAAGCTCTTTTAACATCATTTCCATTTCAATTTGATCCATAAACATATAATTTAGCTCATTTACGAATTTACCCCTAACTTTTACAATATAAGCAATTTAGTCCCTAATGCCAAAACTCATCAAATATCCAAAATTTAATTAGTCCACCTTAGGGCCGAATGTTCTTCTAGTCCATGTAACTCTTTACAAATCAATTTTAGCAACTCAATCCTAAATAAAAATAAATTTGAATTTAAGCTATCATACTTCCTTTTCTTTTCATGTAAAATTTCATAGTATAAACATATAGATTTCAAGCATATATATATATATATATATTTCATCCATCAAGCACCCCAAAACAAGAGTATTCAACCATGGCGAACCTAACTCATGCTTCAAACTCTAAAATTTCTACATGGTTTTGATAGCATTTAAGATGACTAACTCAAAGATGTATATTTTATACAAAAAATCAAACTCAACACTAACCTCAAAATGAACATGCAATGGCCAATATTGAGCTTAGGTATTCCCCTTTTCTTTTCTTCAATTTTGGTGGATGAATGAAAGGAAGAAGATGATACTTCTTTCCCCTTTCTTTTTCTTATTTCTTTATTCAAAAAAATAATTAAAAAAATGCCACTAACTAATATAAATATTAATATATAATGTACATGCTAATCATATTGCCATCCACTAGCATGGAAATTGGTTATTTGACATGCAAGTCCCTTTATGACAAATCAATTCAATTTACTCCCTTACCACAATTAAGCATCCAATAAACAAATTAATTCATCATTTAAAAACACACTTAAACACATATCATATGTATCAATTTAGAACTAAAAGAGGGACAAAATAGTCATTATTAATATCTTAATCCGAATTTCGTGGTCCCGAAACCACTGTTCCGATTAGGGTCGTAATTGGGCTATTACAACTTTCCCCCTAAAAAAATTTTCGTCCTCGAAAATCTTACCGACGAATAAGTGCGGGTAGCGCTCTTTCATTGATTCCTCGGTTTCCCACGTTGCTTCCTCTACTCCGTGTTTATGCCACATCACTTTTACCAACACTATATTCTTATTTCGCAATTCTTTTACTTCCCGAGCTAAGATAAGCATTGGTTCTTCCTCGTAAGTCAAATCGGGCTGGATTTCAATCTCTGAAGGACTGATCACATGAGAAGGATCGGATCTATAACGACGAAGCATCGAAACGTGGAACACATTATGAATTTTGTCTAACTCTGATGGTAATCTCAATCATACGCAACCGGCCCAATATGCTCGATAACCTCGTACGATCCAATCAATCTCGGGCTTAACTTTCCCTTACGGCCGAATCTGAGTATTTTCTTCTATGGTGAGACTTTCAAGAACACTCGATCTCCAATCTAAAATTCAATGTCCTTACGCTTCAAATCTGCATAAGACTTTTGACGATCCGATGCCGCTTTCAAGCTATCACGAATTACTGCCACTTTCTTCTCAGCTTCCTTAATCAAATCAACCCCATGCATCTTGTTTTCCCCGAGTTCATTCCAGTACAATGGTGTACGACATTTACGTCCATATAAAGCTTCGTAGGGTGCCATTTTAATACTAGATTGAAAGCTGTTATTATATGCAAATTCAATCAAAGGCAAGTATGATTCCCACGTACCCTCAAACTCAAGAACGTAACATCTCAACATGTCCTCGAGTATTTGGATAACTCGCTTAGATTGACCATCCGACTGAGGGTGGAAAGCTGTACTAAAATGTAACTTGGTACCTAAAGCATCTTGCAGTTTCTTCCAAAACCGCGATGTGAACCTCGGATCTCTATCCGAAACAATAGAAATAGGTACCCCGTGTAACCGTACAATCTGCGAGACGTACAATTCAGCCAACTTATCAAGTGAGAAATCCATACGTATCGGAATAAAATGAGCCAATTTCGTCAATCTATCTACAATAACCCAGATTGAATCTTTCTTACTTGGCATCAACGGCAATCCTGACACAAAGTCCATAGTGACTCGCTCCCACTTCCATTCAGGTATCATAATCGGTTGAAGTAGTCCCGATGGTACCTGATGTTCAGCTTTAACTTGTTGGCACACCAAACACTTAGACAATTAGTCTGAGATGTCTCGCTTCATACCATGCCACCAATAATGCTGCTTCAGATCATTATACATCTTTGTGCTACCCGGATGCATTGAAAATCTACTACTATGCGCTTCATTACAAATCTTTCTAATCAACTCAGGGTTTTTCGGTACACAAATCCGATTCTTGAACCGTAAACATCCTTCAGCATCTATTTGAAAATCTGAATCCGCACTCGAACCACAATGATCTTTCTTTGCTTTTAAAGCATCATCAACTTCTTGAGCTTCTCGAATCTGCTGTTCAAACATTGGTCTCACCTTCAACTCAGAAATGATCGCATCATCCCTAGCAATAGCTATATCCGTATTCATCACTCTTAAAGTAAATAGCAATTTTTGGCTAAGTGCATCCACAACCACGTTAGCCTTCCTCGGGTGATAATCAATTATAAGATCGTAATCTTTTAATAGTTCCAACCATCGTCGTTGCCTCAGATTCAGCTCCTTTTGAGTCATTAAGTACTTTAGACTTTTATGATCCGAATAGATGTGGCATTTCTCACCGAAAAGATAGTGACGCCATATCTTCAAAGCAAAAACTATAGCGGCCAACTCTAAGTCGTGTGTCGGGTAATTCTTTTCGTGCGGTTTCAACTGTCTCGAAGCATAGGCTACAACTTTACCCTCCTACATCAAAACACAGCCGAGTCCGTTCAATGATGCATCACTAAAAATAACAAATTCCTTGCCTGACTCTAGTTGCACAAGCACCGGGGCTTCTGTCAACAAAGTTTTCAGCTGATCGAAACTCTTCTGACACCTTTCTGACCACTCGAATTTAACGTCCTTTTGCAACAGTTTTGTCATCGGAGATGCTATCATAGAAAATCCTTTCACAAAGCGTCTATAATATCCCGCAAGTCCCAAAAACTATGAATCTCCAATATATTCCACGGGGGTTTCCACTCAAGTATGGCTGAAACTTTACTCGGTCAACCCGAACACCCGATGCTGAAATAACATGCCCCAAGAAGTTGACTTCATTCAACCAAAATTCACATTTGCTAAATTTCGCGTATAATTACTTTTCACGCAAAATCTGTAGCACTAGTCTCAAATGCTCTGCATGTTCGGTTTCGTCTAGGAATAGATCAATATGTCATCTATGAATACTACTACAAACCGATCTAGATACGGTCTGAATACTCGATTCATCAAATCCATAAAAATTGTCGGAGCATTAGTGAGCCCGAACGGCATCACCAAAAATTCATAATGACCGTACCTTGTCCAAAAAGCAGTCTTCGGTACATCTGATTCTCTAACTCACAACTGATAATATCCAGATCTCAAATCAATTTTCAAAAACACTAAGGCTCCTTTCAATTGATCAAATAAATCATCAATACGGGGCAATGGGTATTTGTTCTTAACTGTCACCTTATTGAGTTATCGATAATCGATGCACATTCTTAATGTTTCGTCTTTCTTCTTCACAAATAGAACGGGCACACCCCAAAGAGAGAAACTCGGTCGGGCAAATCCTTTATCCATCAATTCTTGCAATTGAGTCTTCAATTCCTTTAATTCCATAGGTGCCATTCTATACGGGGCTACCAAAATTGGAGCGGTCCTTGGCATAAGCTCAATACTAAACTCTACATCTCGAATAGGTGGCAATCCCGGCAATTCCTCTAGAAACACATCCGAAAACTCACAAACAACTGGTATAGATTCAATTTTCTTTTCTGTTACTTTGCTATCAATCACATATGCAAGATAAGCTTCGCAACCCTTTCTCAAATACTACCGAGCTAATATCGATGATATCACAGTTGGTAACCCATTCAAATCTGCAGATTCAATCCGTAGTATTTCGTTATTCCGACACCTCAAATCAATAATCTTTCTTCTACAGTTCACTACTACATCGTGTGTGGTCAACCAATCCATACCGAGGATGATGTTGAATTCATCGAAAGGTAATAACATCAGATCATCCGGAAAAAACACATATCTCGAATCATCAAAGGGCAGTTCTTGCACACTTTATCCACCAACACACATCAACCCAGGGGGTTTGAAACTCGAATCACAGTTTCCGTAGACTCAACAGGTAGAGTCTTACTGGATACTAATGTTTCACACACATACGAATGAGTTGAGCCGAGATCAATCAAAGCAGTTACATTAGTATCAAAGAGAGTGAAAGTACCAGTAATAACGTCTGGAGATGAAGCCTCCTCTCTAGCACGGATGGCATAAGCTCTAGCCAGTACACGTATCTGTTCGGATGACCGCATCTGAAGTTCCCCTCTGAACACCACTCCTGCCTCCCCTACTACGAGCTGGTCTACCACTAGCTATAGTGCCACTCGGTCTCGCGCTCTGAGTAGTACCCTTCTCAACCGTCTCCAGACAATCTCGAACAAAGTGATTTTGCGAACCACATTAGTAACAAGTGCGATTAAAAGATTTACCCCAGCACTCACCAAAATGCCGTCTACTGCACTGTTGACACTCTAGTTTGCTCGATCGAGCATTGCCGACACTAGCCACAGATGTAACTCGTGAATTCATTGGTGGCCGATCTCGAATAGAAATCCTCGTAGGGGGTTTGGGTCGACTACCATCGTTTTTGGACTTCTTTGTTGTCATCTGTGAAAATCTGTCCACGGATCTCTTCCAAAATCTTTAGATTCAACTTCAGCTTTTCGTTTTTCCTTCCCCAATTCTTCAGCCTTACAAGCTCTTTCCACCAGTTCAACGAACTCATTAATCCCCAGAATGCCAACTAGGAGCTTTATGTCTTCATTCAGACCATCCTCGAATCTCCGGCACATAGCAGCCTCAGATGATACACATTCGCGAGCGTAGCGACTAAGTCGCACAAACTTGCGCTCATATTCAGACACAGTCATACGGCCCTGTTTGAGCTCGAGAAATTCTTTACGCTTGGAGTCTATGAAGTGCTGACTTATGTACTTTTTACAAAATTCCGTCTGAAAGAAGTCCCAGGTTACTCTCTCCTTCGAAACAACTGACACGAGAGTATTCCATCAGTAGTAGGCAGAATCACGCAACAATGATATGGCACACTTCAAACACTCATCGGGTGTGCAAGACAGCTCATCAAAGACACGGACAGTATTATCGAGCCAAAATTTAGCTCGCTCCGCATCATCATCATCCTCAGCTCTAAATTCTTGAGCTCCATGCTTTCGTATACGATCAACAGGAGGTTTAGTTACTCGTTCAGGATTGGCAATAAGAGGTACAATTGGTATCACAGGTGGTACATTCGGATTCAGGGGTGGTTGAACAGCCAAAGTGGTTCTTAAGTAATGACTGAACCAATCGCTCATCATATTATGGAAAGCCTGCTTTACCCTCTCATCTGGGCCACTCACAGCAAGTCGAGATTCTTCCGACGCGGTCCCTTGCGCGGGAGCAGGCACCACACTCTCAACATCATCAGCTAATGCTTGCTCGGGATTCGGATCCATTACTATATAAAAGAAACAAATACATTTCACTGGTCGAAGTCATCACACTATCACATTGTAAATTATGGCATGTATAGCTAAATCCTCACGTGCTACGTTAGTCCGAGAACCGACTAAACCTTAGCTCTGATACCAATAAAATGTAATGCCCCTAGCCCGTATCCAACACTAGATTAGGGTTACGAGCATTACTAAATCAATTACCAAGTAAGAACAAACACTCAATACAAAAAAAAATTCATATCAAATCGCAAAATTGAAATACATGTACATTCCATTTAGTATCGATTCTATCTCTTTTTTTTTATCTAAGTCATACCCCACATGATCTATCCACTATTAACCGGATTGGTACATACGTAATACAATCAAACATTTAATAATTTCTACTTGAACCGTACCTTCAAATCTATACTTAAGGCCGAATATATGTTCAAAGTAATACACATGCAATAACCTAGACCAATGAACATTTTGATTAGTAGCATATTTCTCTTTTAACAATGTCCTCTATTCTAACTATGTCTTATAGGACCTAGCAAGGATCGCCAAATCATTGATATAAATGGTAATCAACTTTTCACTTTTCTAAAAGCATTTGCCACACATAACATACCCAATTTATCAATATTAAACAATGTTGGATGTTTCCATCAAACCTATAGTATCATCAACTCATACAAGAATTTATAAATAAACCACCATGTATCATATATATTTGACTCACAAATAAATGCATTATCACACTTAACACCCAGCTAACATTTAAAGACCGTTCATAAGGGTGATACACCTCAAATATGCATACATAGAAACCAAAAATGAATTTCCATATTTGACTATATCAAGGCCGAATATACATAGATGCTAACAACATGATCAAGCATAACCAATTCAATTCCAAGCATAGAATTATAGCCATTTTCGCATGGCATTTGTATATACATTTGCAAAAGAACGTATAAGTATATTCTAGGCAAGCAAGCTTATACATTCCATAATATTAAGATCATTACAAAAAGAGTACCAAAGGTTGATAGAGATAGTGTGCTTGACTTCGACGAGAATTCCCGAGCTTGAACTTCAACTTTAATAATCTAAAAGAAAACAATAAAACAACCACACCACATAAACTTAAATAGCTTAGTAAGTTATAAGCAATAATGTAAAACATATAAATCCAGCAATTCACCAATCTCATTCCTTATGCAATCAGTCTGACCATTGAACAATCTAGCAGGTTATCATTCATCAGTAATTTACTTCTTCAATCTCAAACACACCAAATCAAATATTCACAAACTCCACACCCTTATTGAGATGTTTTACCTAATCTTCATTTTATCCAAATAGTGAGACTATTACTAATAAACGTTTACCTTACACATTCCTTTACCTTTACTAGGTATTTCAGTCTTTGAAGAGATGAAACCTATAACTCGCACACCCAGTGCTTGGAAAATGAATCCGCACACACAGTGCCATTAAGCCGATTCATAGTGTTCAAGACGTATAGTGCTCGGATCTCGAACAAATGAACACACAAGTCATTCTATCGATCTCGCACACGGTGAACAAATTCGCACACACAGTGCCGTTCTACCGATCTCACACCAATCTCGAACAAATTCACATCTCGCACACGTTGCGGTGAAAAATCGTTCTACCGATCTCACACACACGATTGCTCGGTGAACAAATCTCGCACAAATCTGCACACAGTGCCGTTTCACACACACATAGTGCTCAAGTGCCATTAATTCATTTTCTCTTTGGTACTATGTATACATATGATTTCAATTCCATCCATACAAATACACATATAATTTAAGATTCAAACAACTTCTTTCTTTTATCACCTTATAACACATTCGCCACACCCATATATATATGTACCAAATTAATTATTCCGTATCATCACCTATTTCCAAAATCCATCATTTAACTACCATTACTCAATCCACAATTATTTATCCATCCCAATACTACCAATTTTTCATACATAATTCCACCACACATTTGGCTATCATGAATGTTTAATCCCAAACCACATCAAATTCGTAATAAAAGAAAACTAAATTTTGATATGCTTAACTCAACAAATCAAGAGATATACCTATCTACATGCTTATAATAAACTCCATTCGCTAGTATATCTTACTAGTCCCATGTCTCATTCGGCAATTTAACCAATAATTCATTAACAAATAATATACTTCTCATCATAAGCATTAAATCAATTAAACCCAATTGCTTATAAACTTACCTCGGTAGTCGATGATTTCGAGTGTCCCGGCTATTCGTTTAATCTAGCTTTTCCTTTGTCCAACCCCTTTTCCTTTGGACTTTGATCTAAACAAATTCAATTAAGCTCTTTTAACATCATTTCCATTTCAATTTGATCCATAAACATATAATTTAGCTCGTTTATGAATTTACCCCTAACTTTTACAATATAAGCAATTTAGTCCCTAATGCCAAAACTCATCAAATATCCAAAATTTAATTAGTCCACCTTAGGGCCGAATGTTCTTCTAGTCCATGTAACTCTTTACAAATCAATTTTAGCAACTCAATCCCTAAATAAAAATAAATTTTAAATTTAAGCTATCATACTTCCCTTTTCTTTTTCATGCAAAATTTCATAGTATAAACATATAGATTTCAAGCATATATATATATATATATATCCATCAAGCACCCCAAAACAAGAGTATTCAACCATGGCGAACCTAACTCATGCTTCAAACTCTAAAATTTCTACATGGTTTTGATAGCATTTAAGATGACTAACTCAAAGATGTATATTTTATACAAAAAATCAAACTCAACACTAACCTCAAAATAAACATGCAATGGCCGAATATTGAGCTTAGGTATTCCCCTTTTCTTTTCTTCAATTTCGGTGGATGAATGAAAGGAAGAAGATGATACTTCTTTCCCCTTTCTTTTTCTTATTTCCTTATTCCACTCATATTAAAAATAATTAAAAATGCCACTAACTAATATAAATATTAATATATAATGTACATGCTAATCATATTGCCGTCCACTAGCATGGAAATTGGTTATTTGACATGCAAGTCCCTTTATGACAATTCAATTCAATTTACTCCCTTACCACAATTAAGCATCCAATAAACAAATTAATTCATCATTAAAAAAAACACACTTAAACACATATCATATGTATCAATTTAGAACTAAAAGAGGGACAAAAATAGTCATTATTAATATCTTAATCCGAATTTCGTGGTCCCGAAACCACTGTTCCGATTAGGGTCGTAATTGGGCTATTACAATATTGCTTTGTGGTTTAAATTCCAAAGTTTTCAACTCCTATAATAGATCTTTCATTTTATCCCGAATTGGTTAATGCACTTTGAGATTTGGTTTTATGATTGCATATTTTAAAAATTCTCAAAACAAGGCAATATTTAGTGATTGGAAATTTGAGAAATCGTGCCCTAACGTGCTGGGTTTCGATTTTCTATTTGACCAAATAACTAAGTATCCTTTCGTAATTTTGTTCGTGTTTTCCTTTTAAAAGATAAGGCAATATTTCGTGTTTGGAAATCCGAAAAAATCGTACCCTAACGTGCTGGGTTTTGATTTTTCGTTTGTCCAAATAACTAAATACCCTTTCAAAATTTCAATGCATAAGTTTTGAGAATTTTGGGTTGATCTTGAATTCGAGGACTTAAATTGTCGTATCCTCACATACTTGTGCTGGATGTGATATTTTATTCCTTCGGAACAAGAGAATCTTATTATTCAAATTCGAGTATCTCCAAACGGGACAAAGAAGATCATAATTTTAAAATCTTTTTAAATTTTCAACACAAGGACATTAATTAATCAATTGGGTGCCAATTTTGGGCATTGCGAGGGTGCTAATTCTTCCTCGTATGTAACCGACTCCCGAACCTGTTTCTTAGATTTCGTAGCCCAAAATTATTGTTTTAATAAAGCAAAATGTTTTATTAAAATAATGCATCTTAAGGTGATCCGATCACACCTCGAATAAAATATTGGTGGCGACTCTATCTGTCATTTTAAAAGTCGATCCCCGTTTTTTAAACTCGAAAAAAAATGGTTTCGACAACTAAATTATAACTTTTTTTAGTTAAAGGACTAAAATATAAATTTATTTATAATTTAATAATCAATGATTTAATTAAAAAGAGGAAAATTTATTACAGAGGTCAATTCAAGTGCAATAGAGGTCAAATAATTTGGTACTAACTGTGAAGAGGCTTGTGGATTGAAATTGGACAGGCAACGTAAGGTAGCAATGATTCCTTGAATTTGGATTGTGATGAAGTGTTTTGGGTTGGAATATTGGGTTACTAAAGTTCTATTATTTTAGATTTGTGGTTATTTTCAATAATGGAAATTCCATTGTATTATTGAAGTAAGGGATGGTACATATCCTTTAAAATAGAAAATTTTATTTAAATTAATTTATAATTTATAAAATTTTAAATCAATAATAATTTTCAAAATGATAAAAGTTTAATTTAATTTTTAAAATTTATAAAAATATAAACTATTAAAATATTAAAATTACATTTTAATTATAATAAAAATATACCATTTAATTCAACTTCAAAAAAAATTTTAGCTTCTTCCCTCTATGTGAGCATTCTAACACCTTAAAATACTGTTTTAGCTTACATTAAAACACTGCCAGCTTTGCCGACTTGTTTACAAATCTTTTCCACAATGATTTCACCTTTATTACCCTCACTAATTGCACCGAAGCCATTTGTGTTGCTTGCCTCACCAAAGCCAACGTCCTTATATATTTACACCATACCATTTGATGTGTGTAATTTTTTAATTATTTGTAATATTTTTTATTTGAATTATGCTATTTAAATTTTTAAATATATTATTTATATATTATGTTAGGATCGACCCGATTAAACAACAAGAAAAATAGTGGAATAAATTGAGAAATTGAACACGCAAATTTAATGTGAAAAATTCCTCCAAAGAGGATAAAAAACTACGGACAAAGATAATTTTAATATAATGGCAAAAGAACGAAGAGTACAAAAGATGGAGATAAAAACTAAACCCCGAAAACCCGAAAACAAAGAACCCTCAAAACGTAAACACAAAAATTCTATAAATGTGTTATGAGTTCTAATATCTAATAGGTGTATTTTCTAATGTTATAAAAGAGCCTATTTATAGGCTAAATTCATAGGTCAAATAATAATAAAATAATCTAAACTAATCAGTGTTTGATTGAAACAAATAAACAGAGTTTAACTAGAAGATTACTTCTCAAATTTGACTGAAATAGGAGTCATACTTAACATATTATTTATTATTGATTTAGATAAATAATTAAAAAATGAGCTTAAAGTTTATTTTTGATAATTTTTTATGGGTTTTCAATTTGAACTATTTCAATATTTTTGCCATAACTTCAGCTACGGAACTCCATTAAAAACATGAATAAGGTGTTAAAAATTGGTATAGAAGTTAGATGCAAAAATTGTCGAGAAACCAAGTCGATCTTGTGTAGGTCATCAAGCTCTTGGGTGGCGGTGGAATACTTTGTATACACCTGAATTGACGCATCACTCAGTCGGATTTGTGCATCTAGACTGTTGCAAAAATGATCAATGATACTTTCACGTACCAAATGTTGTGATTGGCCAAAATTTTGACTGGGACGCATTCTTGGATCCTCGGATACGCATATGTCATCCATACAAACTGCAATACAAATTTATAAATTTTAGCACGTGCCTAATATTTAATTTCAAATGCTGGAATAAAAAACTGATAACTTTTAAATTTTATAAACAAACCTCCTCTTTGGTTTGTTGATCTAAAGCTAGTTGGTTATCCTCGAGCTCGGTCGATATACTACTATGTCTCGCGAGGTTGTTCCACCTATTCAAATAATATGTTATTTCAAAATTACAACAATGAAAAAGAAAATCAGTAATGATATTATCAAATGAATTTTACCATATTACATGTGGGAATTCGTAAGGGAGTTCCACTCGAGGGCGTGAAAAGGGTAGTTGATACCACGCCCATGATTGAAGATGGAACATGCAACCACCGATTTTAACATTTTTTTGATATCGTCGCTCGAGACATTTCTCGAGTACAATGTCGCTAGCATCGTTAATCCCCAACTAAGTCATCCCACTTTTTTCAAGTTAGGTAGCAGTAGTAGCCACCTTAAATGTACTAGATTCCAAGATTTATCTGGCATTAACAGACCCTCGATCAACCTCAAGATGAATGCGTGAAAGAATTGTTCTTTTTCAAGGCCACTTGAAGAAGCCTCGATAGTTTGGTAGTTGTCCTCCAACCATTTCATCTTGATTCGACTACCCCTAAACTTGTTCAACACCTTCCCTAATAGTTTCTAGCATGTTGCACTCCAATTGGGACTAATCACTTGCCCTATAATGACTTCCCTATCAACCAATAGAATGAGTTGTATGCTAATGTCCTCGAGTGTTATTGTACACTCATCGTAAGGAAGATGAAATGTGTGTGTCTCTAGTCTCCATCTTTTTACTAAAGCATTAATAAGTGGGAGATCCAATTTCGTCCCCCTAAGCATGCAAGCCACATATAAAAATCATGCATCTCGCAAGTGTCAATAAATGACATCCGGTGCACCTTCACTTAAATTGTTTATATATGTCTCCAAAATTTGATCTTCAAGCTGAGTATATAAATATAAAAATTATGCTTGATCATTAAGGCACTTATAGCCTTTGTAAAGAGCACTATGACCAAGGAAAACACAAGGCTTGGACCAAAACTGAAGTTTGTTTTTGTTGTAAAGCCTTAGATAAGGATAATGGCAATATCCAAAAGTTCTTAGATGCAAATACTCGGGTTTAGCATTGTAGAGTAGCTCATGTGGAGATTTTCCATGCAACATTGAAGTAGGCAACCTATTGATCAGGTATACCACACTAAGAAAGGCATGTGCCCATAAGTGCATTGGTATGGAAACACTGTAAAATCGATTTCAGCAATGTGTTTTTGCTTTCTCTCGACCATGCCGTTTCGCTCTGAAGTCTGAAGTATGAGGACAAGTAACTCTGTGTTGAATATCATAATGTTGAAGAAGTGGAAAGAAAGATTTAAATTCGCCTCCCCAATCACTTTGGAACATATCTTGGAATTAAATTGTACTTGAACAAATTTTTGAAATTGAACAAATATTTCAACAGTCTCTGGCTTTTTCCTTAGTAGGTAAATCCAGGTATATCGGCTATAAGTAGAGGTGTGCATGGTAAGTAGGTTAGCCAGCCCAACTAAAAATTTAGTCCCGTTCATTAGGCTCGAGCTAGGACGGGCCCAAAAATGGGCCTAAAATTTTGCCCAAACCCGGCCCATATAAAAATGCTAAAACTCGGGCCCGACTCGGCCCATCCAGATTAATTTTTATAATATTTTATATAATTTTAAATATATATAATACATCAAAATATTAAAAAATCAAAATAAATATTTTTCAACAAATTGAAAATAAATTTTAAAAAATATATAGACTTAAATAACACTAAAATAGATGCAACTTAACAAGTAAATGCCTCTAAAATAATAACAAAATTAACAAATGTCTTTAAAATAATAACAAAATTAACAATAAAATAAGTTTTATATAATATCTAAATAATAACAATAAAATAATAGAAACATAATAGTAAAATGGTAGTAAAATAAGGAGAAAAACAATAAGAAAATATTATTAAAAATAGTTTTTTATTTAATGAATTAGCGCGGGCCGGGCCCGGGCCAAAATACCTTACCCGAGCCCGACCTATTTTTTAAACGGGCTTTATTTTTTGTCCAAGTCTATTTATCGACTTATATTTTTATCCAAATCCTCTACATTTCGAGTGAGCCTTTAGATCGGATCGGGCCGCCTGGCCCATACACACCTCTAGCTATAAGCATCAAAAAAGGCAATATAGTACAAACACCCCTCTGATGACACATGGGCAGGACCCCATAAATCTGACACAACCAGCTCAAAAGGAAAATTATATACAATTGTAGAAGCAGTAAACGAAAGCATGTGAGACTTTCCTAACTGACAAGTAGGAAGGAAACTGAACTTGAATTTCCGTCAGTCTTCAGAGTGATGTATTTATACAACACATGATCATACAAACCATGCTATTAATTGACTTAACTAATTTCAACTGCTACTAACAAAAATAACTACCAACAATTTTTCAATATTTCTTAATAATACCAATTTTCAACAAACCTAAATATTTGTAATCAAATCATAAAATACACAAATACTACTAAATAAAAAAAGATAAAAATAATTAAATCTCACATACTATTAGAATTAGACTTCGAAGCTACTTTGATTAGAAAAAGAAATGGTATAGTGGAAATACGTGTAGACGTTGGCTTTGGTGGGGGCACGCAATACAATTGGCTTTGGTACATTTATTGAGGGTGATTAATTGCTTACTTGTAGTTAAGTATTTTGCATGCACTAGTATTGAATTTTGACACTTAATTACATCCACAATTTACTAATAATATATAAACTAATATCAGAATTCAAACCTTTAAAATACCAACGCTTAGCCAAAGATGAAAAAGTAAAAACAAAACAGAAACCAAATAGGCCACCCAAATTCCTCGTTCACAAAGCCAAGTAAAAATATGACATTTGAGGTATGGATTATGTCGAAACCATTTTTAAGCTAATTATAAAAAATGGGGGTCGACTTTAAAAATGAAAATAGGAATCCCCACCAATCCTTTTTTACTTAGGGGTGATTAGATCACCTTATAAAATATTTTATTTTAAAATATTGATTTTGGTCCACGAAATTCAAGAAAATGGGTTCGGAGTCGGTTACTACGAGGAAGGGTTAGCACCATCGTAACGCCCAAAATTGAGTACCTAATTGATAATTTCATGTCCTAATGTCAAAATTTTGAAAAATTTAAAATACGATCCTTTTATTTGAAAGAAAAATCAAGACTTGCTTATTTCGAAGAAATAAAATACTACACCCAATAAGTTAGGATGTAGCATTTCAAAGCTTCGAACTAAGTTTGCTTTTATTTGTAGAATGTTCTTACCTCAAGACACAAAACATCATATCTAATAAGTTAGGATACAACATTTAGAATTCCCGATAATAAGTTTTGATTTGAAGTTTATAAGTTTCAATTTCGAAGGAAAATGGATACTTAATATTTGAGTTCAATGAGAAAAATCGAAACCCAATAAGTTAGGGCACAATTTTTCTTGAAGCTCCCAAATATTAGGTATCATCATATTTTTTTAGAACAACTTTGAATGAAAAATGCGACAATTTAGTAAAATATATTTTTTAATAAAAATGATTTGAATAAAATATTGTATCAATGCATTATAAAACATAGATTTCATATATTAATTCACTATAATTACAAGTCGATTAACAAATAATATAGACAATTAACAAAAGAATAATGTGACATAGCAAATGATACACATAATAAGAGGATTATGTTGCAACAATATTAAGCAAATAAAGAACATAAATAAACAAATACAAGTTATAAAATATGCAATAACAATTTAAAAAACCTATATGGAAGATAAAAATTAAGAAATAAATATGCGAGATCAAATGAATATGAAGCGCCAGATAAACCAATTACTAGTTGGAGGGCTTGAAAAAAGGAGTGGCCCAGTGGTCAGCAGTGTGGACGGTGACGAAGACATCGTTTATTCCCTGATAAGTATCCCGACTCAACCAAACACGCATTCGCATGGGGTACCCGTCATTATTGGACCCCAACGTCAGATTAATACCTCAGATCATAAATCTCCCGATGGGCTCAAGTTTTAACCCGAAGGATAATCGAGCCAAACCAGTTGTTCTGGCAGAAATAAAGGAAATGGGAGAGTGGACTTTAAAGGCCCCAAGGAAGAAAGAAAAGGAAATGAATAATATGAGTAAGTTATATGAGGGTAGTTCGAGCCGATTCTGACAGCTCGACCAAAGACAACGCTACCGACTATCGAGTTTCCCAAGACAAGAGACCAATGTAAAATCAAATTCAGAAAAACTCCAGTGTGCTCTCATTCCAATCTCGTATAGAGAGTTGTACCGAATTTTGTTTGACGCACATGTTGTATCCACTTTTCATATAGAACCAGTACGGTCTCCATACCCTAAATGGTATGATGTGAACACCCAATGCGAATACCATGCAGGAATTATGGGGCACTCGACGGAAAATTATGTTGCTTTCAAGAAATTAGTCGAAAGACTCATCAGATTAGGCATCGTAAAATTCGACAATCTTTCTGGTACAGGGAAATCGTATCCCAAAATTTTTGTTAAAGGGGTAAACATTGTGAGTCCCATGATAAATAGGGGCATGAGATCAGGAGTACATCACGTTCAAGGCTCCAGTGCAAAACATGATACTGGCGATTTTGAACATTAATGACATATCTGAAGAGTGAACCGGTGAAAAGACTTTTCCAAGCTTCCGCCTTTACGTACTTAAGATGTTTTGAACAATGGGACTGTGGAAGAGATCCTTGTGTTTTTAGAGTTAATCTAGGGTAATATTCAAAACATGGTTGTTGCTTCAAGCCCAGAAGCAAAAAGAATCCTTTTGTGAAATGGGCTTGTGTCCAGAATTTTTTATTTCAATAAAATACATCTTTTAAGTAAGTATTTTTCATTCTTTATATTTCATATTGTACATTCTTTCGTGTTTTAGAATATTTTTTTCATTCTATATTCATGACCATACCATAAATAATCATCCTTAGAATAATTTATTCTTTGGAACTTGCCTTCGTACCTACAATAGGTACCCAGATATCAATGACAGGAGCAACGTTGTTATAGACTCCCTTTTGAATGATATATGAGTCTAAGGGATCTCAGGACTTTGAAGATGATAGAAATTGCAACATATCTTCCGATTTGTTAATACCTAATGAAAAACAGATCCTACGTCGTGAGCCAAGGAAGGAGATGAAGATTAATGCCTAGCTCAATGCAGAAATAAGATTTCCTACATGTGAGGCATGGATGTTATCAAGCCAGTCTCATCAAACGCTTCTGGCCAACATCGATTTGCCTTCGTGGAAGTCGGTTACTTCACTAAGATGGTAAAAGTTACTTCATATGCCAATATTACAAAGTCGATAGTCAAAAGAAAAAAGAGAAGAAAAGAAAAGAAAGAAAGAATACCGACACAAAAAAAGTCAAAAATATCATATTTAACTGCACAATGTCAAAAGTTTGCGGTCTATTCAAAAATCAGACGCCACATCACAGTAAAAGCAGCCAAAAAGAAAAACAAAAGATCAAAAAAGACCGAGACTTGTAAAGATTAGCTTACGAAGTTACTATTTACCTCTACGCTTATCAAACATTGGCGGGAGGAGTCACCGGGGCACATTTCTCATTGGTTTCGTCCATTGAAGTCAAATTTCCTTTTAAGTCTTATCGAGGCGAAGTTGGATGAGGCGAACACATTTAATCTCAATATGATCGGTTGAATTTGAAGAGAAAATGTTAAAAGCTATCTATCACGGTCGGATGATGCGAGCTCACAACAAAATGATTAGATCTAGAAAATTTCATGATAGGGCTTTGAATAAGACTTTTCCCATGCAAAAGGGACTTGAGAAGGTGGATGCCAAACTAGGAAGGATCAGATGCAAAGAAAGAAAGCATGTTCTAGGGAAGCATGGATATTGTCTAAGATAGATGACAAGGACCTACCCAACCCAAGAATTGATTCAATAAAAAAAAGAAAAAGGAAATTTTAGCAAAAAAAAAAGAAAAGAAAAGGAGAGCCAATTTGGGTACATGCGAGTTTGGGTGCAGAAATTTGGGTAGTCCGTTTAGGATTTGTAATTTGGGGTATTGGGTATTGAGGGTGTAATTGGGCTTCTGGTGATTTTCAAGTTTGGGCTTTAAGTCCGTTTACTATAAATGGACTGTAATTGGACATATATATATATATATATATATATATATATATATATATTATTTTTTTTTCTTTGTTTTTTTCTGAATGGAATGGGCCCGGGAAAAATGGGCTGATTACAGATTATATTCACCATATCGATTGATTCCGCTTGTATCAACTGAAATATAATATTTTAATTGATATAAGTAAAATGAATGTTAAAATAAATATAAATAATTTTATTGTTTATTTTGAATTTATTGAATAACATACATGGTATCGAATGACTTTATTATTTAATTTACGGAGTAATTTCTATATTTGGAGTCTATTTAATGATAGATTTAGTAGTGAATTGTTTATTAAATAATTTTATATGATTGATAAATATTTTATATTTAGGATTTTTAAATCTTATCATTTAATCTTTATGAATACTTTATATATCAAATCTTTTTAAAATAACAATCCCCTTTTAGTCACTAATCCTCACTTTTTAGCCACTAAATTATGGGTAAATATCATTTTGGTCTAAAAAAGTTATAATATAATTATTAAATTATTCAAAAGTTTTCATTTAAGTTATTAAACTATTCAAAAGTTTTTATTTAAGTTATAGAACTATTAATCACTTTTTTTTTTTTTGCTTCATTCAAACCGATATGTTGTAAATAAAACATAAACAACTTACAAAATACCACTATGAAAAATATAAAGTCGGTAATGACAATATATATCGCAAAGAAAAGAGAAATAAAATAAAGAACACATATATTTTACGTGGAAACCCTTTCGGAAAAAAAAAACTACGAGCAGAGGAGAAGAAAAAATTCACTATGTCAAATTCAAACCATTACAAGAGGAATAGACTATGTCTACTTATAGGCTTGTAAAACCCAATTCTAATCAAAGTAAAAATATATTATGCTAATAAATGCTAAATATATTATACTCATAAATACTAAATCTTCTAGAAAGAAGATATATTTTGTTTAACTTGACTTGCAAGCAATATCTTAGAATTTGGGTCACACAACTCTAACAATCTCCACCTTGACACGAATTCTCAACAAACAAGTTCTTCATCGCGAACTCTCAACGAACAAGTTCTCCACCTCTTCCATAAAACCCCTTAAGGGTTTAACTTCAACAATGAACACCAACCAAGTCTAAGCAATGCTCAAACTTGGTTATAGGAAGTGACTTAGTCATCATATCTATAGGATTTTCATAAGTACTAATTTTGCTCACAACAATATCACCATTAGCAATAATATCACAAACAAAATGATACTGAACATCAATGTGTTTTGTTCTCTCATGAAACACTTGATCTTTTGTAAGGAAGATGGCACTCTGACTGTCACAAAATCTTGTCTTGATTTGAAGGTCTTCATTGAGCTCACTAAAGAGTCCCTTCAACCAAATAGCTTCTTTACAAGCCTCAGTAATCGCCATGTACTTAGCTTCAGTGGTAGACAAAGCGACTGTGGTTTGCAAAGTATCTTTCCAACTGATTGCACAACCTCCGATTGTAAAGACATAACCAGTGAGAGATCTTCTTCTATCAAGGTCTCCAGCAAAATCAGCATCAACATACCCAATGACTCCATCTCTAGTTCTTCCAAACTGTAAGCAAACATCAGTAGTACCTCATAAGTATCTTAAAATCCATTGAATCGCTTTCTAATGTTCTTTACGAGATTCGCCATGTATCGCTAAGCCTGCCGATTGCATATGATAAATCGGGCGTGAACAAACCATAGCATACATGAGATATCCCACAGCACTAGAGTATGAAACATGTGACATGTACTCAATCTCATCATCTGATTGTGGAGACAAAGCCGATGAAAGTCTAAAATGGGTTACTAAAGGAGTACTAACAGGCTTAGCACTCTGCATATTGAACCTGCAAAGAACTTTCTCAATGTACCCCTTCTGACTTAGGTACAATTTACTTGCTTTTCTATCTCTGAGAATCTCCATACCAAGTATCTTCTTTATTGGTCCCAAATCTTTCATCTCAAATTCTTCACTTAGTTGGGCTTTGACCTTTCTTATCTCTCCTTTATCATTTGTTGCTATCAACATGTCATCAACATAAAGAAGTAGTACACAAAAGAACCATCCGTATTTTTCTTAAAGTAAACATAGCTATCAAAACTACTTCTTTTAAAATCACGAGAAGTCATAAAGGAATCAAACCTCTTGTACCACTGTCTTGGTGACTATTTCAAACCGTAAAGGGACTTTTTTCAGCAAGCAAACATAGTCCTCTTTTTTTAAGACTGTAAAACACTCTAGTTGTTTCATGTAAATATCTTCCTCAAGTTTTCCATGCAAGAAATGCAGTTTTTACATCTAACTGCTCAATCTCCAAATCATGCATAGCCACAATACCAAGAAAAGCTCGAATCGAACTATGCTTCACAACTGGGGAGAACACATCTGTGAAGTCCACTCCTGGAATTTGACTGTAACCTTTTGCAACAAGCCATAATTTAAATCTGGGTTCTTCAACTCCTGAAGTCCCTTCTTTCTTTTTAAACACCCATTTACAGCGAACATCCTTTTTACCTTTAGGAAGTTTCATAAGATCCCATGTTCTATTTTTGTGGAGTGATTCCATCTCCTCTTGCATAGCAAACATCCATTTTTTTGAGTCTTCACAGATAATCACCTTAGAATAATTACACGGCTCTTGGTTTGCATCTATATCTTTAGCCACATTTAAAGCATAAGCAACTAGATCATCCTCGACATACTTCTTTGGAGGTTTAATTTCTCTTCTAATTCTATTTTTAGCGATAGAGTGTTGTGGTAAAGAAGCAACTCTATTCTCAATTTTTGTACTGGCTTGAGGAGTCGACTCTGTATTAGTCTGATGCTCCACCTGCTTTTGATTTTCTTTATTAGTAGAGTCTTTAAGAGATAAGTTAGGTAGCATAGCAGTTTCATCAAAAACAACATCTCTGCTAATCACAACCTTTCTATTTTCATGACACCATAACTTATACCCTCTTACACCAGCTTTATAACCAAGAAAAACACATTTAATGGATCTCAGTTCCAATTTTCCATTATCAACATGAGCATATGCAGGACACCCAAAGATCTTTAAATTAGAATAATTAGCAGGATTACCATACCATACCTCTTGTGGAGTCTTTTTCTCAATGTCAACGAATAGAGATTGGTTGATCAAAAAACATGTAGTAGAGGCTGCTTCGGCCCAAAACGACTTTGGTAAGTTGGCATTTGACAACACATATTGAACCTTTTCCATGAGTGTTCTGTTCATTCGTTCTGCAACGCCATTTTGCTGTGGAGTATGATGAACTGTCAAGTGTCTCACGATCCCTTCTGATTTACAGTTTATTAAACTCATCAAAACAAAACTCTAAGCCATTGTCTGTGCAGAGGCATTTTATTTGTTTTCTCGTCTATTTTTCAATCATAGTTTTCCAAGACTTAAATACGAAAAACACATCATTTTTCTGCTTTAGGAAGAATGCCCAAACTTTTCTGGAAAAATCATCAATAAAAGTTAGCATATAATTAGCTCCACCTCTTGAAGGCACTCTTGATGGCCCCCACAGATCAAAATGAATATACTCCAACATTCCCTTCGTGTTATGGACTCTTCTGGTGAATCGAACTCTCTTTTGCTTCCCAAAAATACAGTGCTCATAGAACTTCAATTTGCAAATTCCTTGCCCATCAAGAAGTCCTCTTTTGCTCAATTCTACCATGCTATTCTCACTCATATGCCCTAGGCGCATATTGCAAAGTTTAGTAATATCATCATCTGATAAGGAAGAGGAAGCAAAAGTTGTATCACCAATAATAGTAGAACCCTGCAAAACATACAACTTGGCATTCTTTCTCTGCCCTTTCATCACAACGAGGGAACCTTTGGAAATCTTCAAAATCTCATTTTCAGCTGTGTATTTGTACCTTTTGAATCAAGAGTACTTAACAAAATTAAATTTCTCTTCAATTCTGGAACATACCGCACGTTACTAAGTGTTCTGACAACTCCATCAAACATCTTAACTTTAATTGTTCCAACACTTGTGATTTTACACGAAGCACTATTTCCCATCAAAACAACACCTTTAGAGACTGTTTCGTAATTTGTAAACCAATCCCGATTGAGACTCATGTGGAAGGTGGAGCCTGAATCAAGTATCCACTTCTCGCTCACTTTAGAATTGTTGACAGAAGCGACTAGAAGTTCACCATTGTTGTAGTCTTCTACAACATCAGCTTCACCACAATTTTTTGGTTGTTTTCCCTTTTGATTCGCAGCCTTCCTTTTAATCTTGTTCTGTAGCTTATAACACTCAGATTTAATGTGCCCTTTCTTCTTGCAGAAGTTGCAAGTTTTACCTCATTTTGAAGACTTCGATCTACCCTTAGATTTACCGCGAGGATTCCGTTCCTATGTTCTTTCACGATCATCATCAGCATTTTGATCTTGTCTCCCACGAACAATGAGACCCTCTTCTTGAGAGTCGGGTTTAACCACAAGATGCTTCATCTTATCATACGAGGTCAAAAAATATAAACCTTATCAACTGTGAGAGACTCGCGGCTATCGTGTCTCTGAAGGTTGAATAATATGGGGGCAATGAACAAAGTAAAATCAACCCTAGATCTTCCTTATCATAATGAACCTCCATGGCCTCCAAGTTTGAGAGAATTTCTTTAAACACTGTTAAGTGTTCATGCACAGACGCATCTTCCTCCAAACGATGAGCATAAAGACGTTGCTTCATATGCAACTTGTTGGTTAGAGTTTTTGACATACATATTTGTTCTAGCCTCTTCCATAATGCAGTGGTGGTCTTCTCCTTCATCACATCTTGTAAAATTTCGTTAGACAAATGCAGATGTAATTGTGTTAACGCCTTTCGATCCTTACGCTTCTTCTCTTCCTCCAACAATGTCGAATGCATCTTATCTACCCATAGCAAGGCTTCCTCTAAATCCATCGGTGCTATAACTGCCTGCATCTTTATCTGCCACAATGTGAATCTGGTGTTGCAGTCTAACAGCAGAATTTCATACTTTAAAGACGTCATTACCGTGATCGATATGAAAAACCCGGAAGCTTTGATACTAATTTGTAAAAAATATAAAGTCGATAAAGACAATATATATAGCAAATAAAAGATAAATAAAATAAAGAACACACAGATTTTACGTGGAAACCCTTTGGGAAAAAACCACGGGTAGAGGATAAGAAAAAATTCACTATGTCGAATTCAAACCATTACAAGAGAAATAAACTATGTCTATTTATAGGCTTGTAAAACCCAATTCTAATCAAAGTAAAAATATATTATGCTAATAAATGCTAAATATATTATACTCATAAATATTAAATCTTCTAGAAAGAAGATATATTTTGTTTAGCTTGACTTGTAAGCAATATCTTAGAATTTGGGTCACACAACTCTAATAACCACAATGAAACATTTCCTACAATTGAAAACTAATATTTGATATTGAAGCTAATACTCACCACCAAGCTTTAAACATGTCACCAAAATTAATACCTGCTACCGCCAAGGTTTAAGCCATTTCATTACCTTTCTGATCAGCCATCAAGAATACTACACTACCTACTTACTCAATTTTCCTCTCAATATCTGAAAATATTGTTTGTTATGACCACGGTCTCATATCCTTGTTCCGACACCAATTGTACACCATTTTTGAACCAATTTCTACAATAAGAAAACCATTCTTCCATCTCATGGATAATATAATAACTCCGTAAATATTTATTTACAAATTTGATTTACGGAAATGAGATCCTGAATCATTTTTTGGATATCACTCAAAACCAGATCATTACATGATACCTCACCTAACCTACAATTATCTCATCCCAACCAACCAAGAGGGATATTAAGCTTCTTAAGTAGCCAACTAGAATAGGACTTGCACTATACACATGTAAAGACCTAATATTAAGAGAGGGCCACTCTATCTATAAATACATATCTCTAACCTTGAAGGGATCTTCTCCTTCTACTTTAATCAAATACACCTACCATCTCTATTTTACAGCTCTCCACACGACATCCACCATATGAACCATCGCTCAAGCATCTAACCTCTTCTCTTCCTTACCAATTATAAATTATTACATGGTAGTGTTGACATCTCTCAAATGTATGTTGTGAAGTGTTGGAAGTTGTAGCGTATTCGAAATAAATTCTATCTTGTGAATGGTGAACCAAATTTCCATTTAATTCTTGAGTGATGTGCAGGGTTATTTAACAATGGAAATGGCACGAAAATTCCTTATAATTGGATTTGGTGTTAATTCTAATGATGATAGATGTACTTATAAATAGTAATGAGTCGGGTTGAATATATTGGTGATAATTTTATTCTTTAATAAATGAGTAAAATAAAGATAAAAATGAAGGGAAAATTAAAATCAAAACTATATAAAAAAGATAGCCTAAAATAAAATGAAAAGCCAATGAGATGAAGCTCTAGCCAAAAGTAAAAAAACTTCGTTTGATTCAAGATTTTGATAGTCAATGCAAGGATTATTTGTAATGTTCTTTAATAAATTGATTATAGTTGTTGAAAATTGCCTATCAACCAATCTCTTCTTACCTTTTTGATAATAAGACAATTTTCATTAAATACTTCTCTTATTGATAAACAACCCTATAACAAATGCTTAAGATTTAATCTATTAATAGCATTAAGAATAAAAGCGACCCAATTCTAATCAACAAAGCACAAAATCAGGGTTTATTTAAGTTACATCGCATGCCCACACAACAATGCATATCTCCGTCATACCCACCTATGTTATTTGTCACATGTATTAGAATACTAAACAATTACATATTTTATCATTCTAATTGACAATGCAAACATTCTAAGCAATTGAATACGGTACCGATTTTCAACAAGCCTCAATATTTTTAATTAAACCAGAAGACATATATAAACTAAAGAACAATTAAATCTCGCAAACTATTAGAATCAAACTTCTAAACTCCTTTGACTAGAAAAGAAGAGTTTAGAAATTCTTTACTGAAATTAAAATGCAAAATTCTAGGTATGTCTAAGTCTTAACCTAATAATATTTGTCAAAACCATTTTTTAATGGAAGTTTGAAAAACGGGGATCGACTTTAAAAATATAGAAATGGAGTCGCCACTGATCTTTTATTCGAGGTGTGATCGGATCACCTTAAGATGGATTATTTTAATAAAACATTTTGATTTATTAAAACAATATTTTTGGTCTACGAAATCTAAGAAAACGGGTTCAGGAGTTGATTACATACGAGGAAGGTTTAGCACCTCGTAGCGCCCAAAATTGGTACCAAATTGATTAATTAATGTCTTAATGCCGAAAATTTGAAAAGATTCTAGATTACGATCCATTTACTTAAGATATATATGTATTTGGAAAAAACCGTATTGGATGCCAAAGCTCCCTATTTCGGAGAAATAAAATGCCATACTCAGTAAGTTAGGGCATAACATCTTATATTCTCAAAGTTGAATTTATCCTTCGACATTCAATACTTGTATATTTAAAAAAATAAGAAGGGTATTCCCTTATTTGGGTCAAATGAAAAATCGCAACCCAGTAAGTTAGTGCACTATTTCTCAAAGTTCCCAAATAAGTTTTTTTTTTGTTTGAAATATTATGTATTTTGATTTAAAAGAGAAAGGCTACTTTGTTGTTAGGTTTTAAACAAGGAGGATCGGAACTCAGTAAGTTAGAGCACAATTTTCCCGAAACCTCTAACACTAGACTTGCCTTATGAGTTTAAAATCAGAATGACATTAAAACGCTATATTTTTCCTAAGAAACGATGGAATATTAATACACCAAGCAATATATTAATCCATACATCCAACATTATAACAATGAATCATAAATAATTAATAGTCACAAATTAACAAACTACAATTCATATGTTAGCACTAATCATATAAGACAATTTCGATACTAGCAATTGAAGAAAATAGGCAAAATAATATAACCAATTATATGAAATGAGCCTAAATCAAGTTAAAATAATAAATAGATTTAAAATAAATGATGTAAAAGAATATATATATATATATATTTTTTAAAGAACTCGATAAAAGACAATAATTTAAAAGAATAATATATATAAAGAAAGAAATAAACTATATAATATGAAAACAAAACACATCTAAAATGAACAATATATGTAAAACTTAGAATAAATAATATATAAAGTCATTTTAAATAAATAGTATAATAAACCTTATTTTAAAATAAGTTAAAATAAATAATGCATTTGAAGAATAATTTAAAAACAAATAGTATATAAATGTTTTTAATATTATGTAATAAAATAGTTTAAAACTAAATAAATAAATGAATTAAACTTGATGAAAATGCAAAGATGATGTACAAAAACAAAAAAAAAAGTATTTAATCGAAACAAAACAAAATTAAAAGACTATTTTATAATGAAGAAAATCATTTAAACATATGCGGCGATCAAATGGAAATGCGTATAAATGATCAGGGGCTAAACCGCAAATATTTCCAAGGCGCCAAAACGCAGCATTTAAGAGAGGACCAAATCGAGATAGCGCACAAATTATGGGATAGATTTGCAAATAAAATAGTAACAGCATTAAAAAAAGCAGAAGGACCCACAGCGCAATTATCCCATCTAAAGGAAAGCACGCGGATACTGTCTTCGGGTCAGGTTGCGAACACGGGCTAACATGAAACGGCGCCGTTTTGTATATAAAAAAACCTTGACAAAAACGCTATCGTTTTAGTTGATATAAGAGTCAAATTTTTTCCTGAAACTTTATTTTCTCCCTTTCTCTGTTCAAAAAAAACCTAGAACACTCTTAAAACAAATCAAAAAAAAACCTCACCCCCTTTTCTAAAACTCTTCAGCTCTCCGTCCCCTCAGTCGACGCATGGGCTTCACCGGTGCCTAGCACCTCCGCCACTGTCGCCATTTAGGGAGCAAGCCCAGTTAAACCCCCTTTAACCCTAATCTAAACTTTAAACTCTCAAATCCCTCATTCAAATCGAAAATCAAAACCGAAAAAACCCTTTTCTTTTGTTTGTTTTACTTTTATTGCAAACAAAAGCGAAACGGAAAAAAAAAAATCAAAATAAAAGAGCAACCTTTTTATTCTTTTTTCTTCAAATCTGTTCTTTCTGTATTTCGTATTGATATCTTTTGTGTTCGTAAGAATGTGCCCCCTTACAATGGTGTATTTCGGCCCTTTAAAGTGAAAATTGGAAATAAAAAAAACTAAAACAAAAATCAAAATTACAAGTTTTATTTTCTCTCTGCCATCTGTTATTGCTATTGTTACTATTGTCCTTTTTGCAGGTACGGCCGTGCATGGCATACGAGAGGCCATACGTGGAGCGTACGGAGGTGCGCTGAAGGCTAGGTTGCGGCGCATGGTTGCGGGGTTAGGGTTTCTGATAGGTTTAGATAGTGGGCTAGTTTAGGTTAGTGATCGGGCTTGGTTTAATTTATTTGTGTTTGAGTTTTAATGGTTTTAAGCCTACTGAAATTTAGTGGACTATTTGATTTGGTTTTTAATTGTTTTTTGTTTAAGTTTTGGATATAGTGTAGGCCTGGGCATAAATTGGGTCCTACAACTACCCCTCTTTGCTTATTTTCGTGTAACGAGAATAGAGCAAAGACTTCAAGAAGGGCCAATTTTGCCCGGTCTTGCCAAATCTTGACCTCTTTTAGTACTTTTCTTCTTTGAGTAGCTTCGTTCCATCCTGCTGCATCTTCAAGGGCCCAGGAACTGACGCCTCGATCCACCCAAAGAAATTAGACTTGTAGCTTCAACTTGCTCCACTGCAAACTTAGGGAGATAAGATCTAATTTTTCGATCTGCTCCTGCAACTTTAGGATTGCTAGATCTGCTATCTTTAATCTGCTCCTGCAAACTCAGGATTGCCAGATTTGTTGTCTTCAATTTGCTCCTGCAAACTCAGGATTGCCAGATTTGCTATCTTCAATCTGCTCCTGCAAACTCAGGATTGCCCGATTTGTTGTCTTCAATCTGCTCCTACAAACTCAGGATTGCCAGATTTGTTGTCTTCAATCTGCTCCTACAAACTCAGGATTGCCAGATTTGCTATCTTCAATCTGCTCCTGCAAACTCAAGATTGCCAGATTTGTTGTCTTCAATCTGCTCCTGCAAACTCAGGATTGTCAGATTTGCTGTCTTTAATCTACTCCTGCAAACTTAGGATTGCCAGATTTGCTGTCTTCAATCTGCTCCTGCAAACTTAGGATTGCCAGATCTATTATCTTTGATCTGCTCCACTGCAAACTCAGGGAGTCAAGATCTACAAATTCATCGATGTTGCGACAAAGTCTTCTAGGGACTGTCTTGTAAAATCAATTTTGTGTTTATGCTTATGCAAAATGGTTAGAATGCAATGATCAGAATGAATCTAATGCTCCTAACTAAATGTATTATGGACGACATTTGTATGAATGCAGAATGTCATGAGAATGGTCTTTCTACAAAGATTAGGATGCAATGATCGGAATAAATCAAATGCCCCTAAATAGATGTCTCTTATGGATGACATTTGTATGAATGCAGAATGTCATGAGAATGATTTCTTACAAAGATTAGGATGCAATGATCGGAATGAATCAAATGCTCCTAACTAAATGTGTTTTGTATGAATGCGACATTTCATGATAATGATCCCTTTTTACAAAGATTAGGATGCAATGATCGGAATGAATCTAATGCTTCTAACTAAATGTGTCTTATGGGTGACATTTGTATGAATGTAGAATGTCATGAGAATGATTTCTTGCAATGATTAGAATACAATGATCGGAATGAATCAAATGCTCCTAACTAAATATGTTTTGCATGAATGCAGAATTTCATGAGAATGATCCCTGTTTAAGGTTGTCATCGCTCGTTGTTCATTAGGGTAATATGCTGCCCTCTTGTTCGGCTGGTATTCTTGACAAAAAACCCGAGAAAACAAATATCTTGCTCAACAGATTTGCTCTCACTGTAACTTTAAGGTTCATCTCATTGTGACTTAGGGATATAGGATCTAAATCTCTTCCCATCTATCCCACTACAACCTTGAAATGTAGGATTTGCTTCTTCTTCAATTCATCACATTTCTATTCAAAGGTATGAGATCTGTATTATTTTCTATCTATCCCACTATAGCCCGAGGGTATAGGGCCTGTAGCTTGTTTCATCAACTGATCACTCCTCGTGTGACCCAGCCGGATGTGTATGTATGATGCTCGCGTGAATGCAGAATATCAATTTTTTTTCCGGAGAATGATTCCCATTTTACACTTGGGTTAACATTGCCCATTTTCGTCGAAATTGTACCACCAACTATTTTTGATAGAAAATCCAAAGAGATAGCCTTAATTTAGACTCTTCCTTAAACTTGGTAAGATTTAAACAATAGTCCTGTTTCAGGTTCTTGTATTATTCAAAGAGTTTCCAGAGTAATATGCGAAACTCATTTTATGAAAATATTATTAGTCCACTAATCGTTATTTCAATGCAAAATGCCTGAAAAAGATCATAACCATGGACAAGGAAGAGATTAATTAGGAGCATAGTTCGGAACAAATAAGCTAAGCAAAGTTAGCAATCGCAATCAAGAAGGAAATTTATTGTGAACATATTTTGAAAAGAATAATATAATCACAACTAACAAATTTAAAATGGATGAAGTGGAAACTAGGTGCCCCAGATATCGCAGCCTGAGCTTCTCTGTTCAAACTTCTTGAGAACCATTTTAAGCTCAATATGTGTTTAGGAGATCCGAAGTCCTTTGACAATATCCCAAGACATAGCATACTTCTTCATTATTAATTCAGGCATAACAAGACTGCTGTATCCCCCCTTGATCAAAATTTGAGCCGTCTTTTTTGGGTTTTCAACTCAAATCCCCTTTGGTTTCAAAGAGCCCTTTGCGGGTTTTTGCCTTAGCCTCTCCTTTTCTTTCTTCTTTTTTTTTTTTTTGCTGAAAATTTCCTTTGTCTTTATTTTATTGAATCTGAATTCTTCGGGTTGGGTAGGTCCTTGTCATCTATCTCAGACAATATCCATGCTTCCCTAGAATATGCTTTCTTTGCTGCATACAGTCCTTCCTAGTTTGGCATCCACCTTCTTCTGAAGTCCCTTTTGCATGGGAAAAGTCTTCTTCAAAGCCCTATCATGAAATTTTCTAGGACGAATCATTTTTGTTGTGAGCTTGCATCATTTGACCGTGATAGATAGCTTTTAACATTTTCTCTTCAAATTCAACTGATTATATTGAGATTAAATGTGTTCTGCCTCATCCAACTTCGGTTCTGATAAGACTCAGAAAAAGGAAATTTGACTTCAATGGACGAAACCAATGAGAAATGTGCTGCCCCCGGTGACTCCTCCTGGCCAATGTTTGATAAGTGTAGAGGGTAAATAGTAACTTGTGTAAGCCAATCTTTACAAGTCTCGATCTTTTTGATCTTTTGTTTTTCTTTTTGGCTGCTTTTACTGTGATGTGGCATATGATTTTTGAATAGACCGCAAACTTTTGACATTGTGCGGTTAAATATTATATTTTTGACTTTTTTTGTGTCGGTATTCTTTCTTTCTTTTCTTTTCTTTTCTCTTTTTTTTGACTATCGACTTTGTAATATTGGCATATGAAGTAACTTTTACCATCTTAGTGAAGTAACCGACTTCCACGAAAGCAAATCGATGTTGGCCAGAAGCGTTTGATGAGATTGGCTTGATAACATCCATGCCTCACATGTAGGAATATTTCTGCATTGAGCTAGGCATTAATCTTCATCTCCTTCCTTGGCTCATGACGTAGGATCTGTTTTTCATTAGGTATTAACAAATCAGAAGACATGTTGCAATTTCTGTCATCTTCAAAGTCCTGAGATCCCTTAGACTCATATATCATTCAAAAGGGAGTCTGTAACAATGTTGCTCCTATCATTGATATCTGGGTACCTATTGTAGGTACGAAGGCAAGTTCCAAAGAATAAATGATTCTAAGGATGATTATTTATGGTATGGTCATGAATACAGAATGAAAGAAATATTCTAAAACACAAAAGAATGTACAGTATAAAATATAAAGAATGAAAAATATTTACTTAAAATATGTATTTTATTGAAATAAAAAATTCTGGACACAAGCCCATTTCACAAAAGGATTCTTCTTGCTTCTGGGCTTGAAGCAACAACCATGTTTTGAATATTACCCTAGATTAACTCTAAAAACACAAGGATCTCTTCCACAGTCTTATTGTTTAAAACATCT
Organism: Gossypium rotundifolium; assembly: GCA_025506655.1. Taxonomy (NCBI): domain Eukaryota; kingdom Viridiplantae; phylum Streptophyta; class Magnoliopsida; order Malvales; family Malvaceae; genus Gossypium; species Gossypium rotundifolium. The sequence goes on along the minus strand of CP106730.1, from coordinate 11,002,436 downwards.
TAAGTACGTAAAGGCGGAAGCTTGGAAAAGTCATTTCACCTGTTCACTCTTCAGATATGTCATTAATGTTCAAAATCGCCAGTATCATGTTTTGTACTGGAGCCTTGAACTTGGTTACTCCTGATCTCATGCCCCTATTTATCATGGGACTCACAATGTTTACCATTTAACAAAAATTTTGGGATACGATTTCCCTGTACCAGAAAGATTTTTGAATTTTACGATGCCTAATCTGATGAGTCTTCAACTAATTTCTTGAAAGCAGCACAACTTTTCGTCGAGTGCCCCATAATTCCTGCATGGTATTCGTATTGGGTGTTCATATTGTACCATTTAGGGTATGGAGACCGTACTGGTTCTATATGAAAAGCGGATACAACATGTGCGTCAAACAAAATTCGGTACAACTCTATATACTGAGATTGGAATGAGAAGCACTTTGGAGTTTTTTCAATTTGATTTTACATTGGTCTCTTGTCTTGGGAAACCTATAGGTGGTAGCGATTGTCTTTGGTCGAAATTCAGTCGTCGGCTTGAACTACCCTCATTACACTTACTCATATTATTCATTTCCTTTTCTTTCTTCCTTGGGGCCTTTAAAGTCCACTTTCCCATTTCTTTTATTTCTGCCAGAACAACTGGTTTCGCTCGATTATCCTTCGAGTTAAAACTTGAGCCCATCGGGAGATTTAACATTTCGAGGTATTAATCTGACGTTGGGGTCCAATAATGATGGGTACCCCATGCAAATGCGTGTTTGGTTGAGTCGGGATACTTATCAGGGAATAAACGATGTCTTCGTCACCGTCCACACTGCTGACCACTAGGCCACTCCTTTTTTCAAGCCCTTCAACTAGTAATTGGGTTATCTGGCGCTTCATATTCATTTGATCTCTCATATTCCGTTGAATTTTGGCCAATTGCTCTTGCATCAGTATTTGTCTTTGCTCTATTCTCTCCAACCTTTGTTCCATATTTTCTAGGTTGACTGAAATAATTTTTAATTAATCAGGGTCTTATCATGAAATCTAGTGCATGTGATGTAATACTATGTGAATGCATGAAATGAATGTAAAGAGATGTCGATTCTAACTCAATTTCTTTTAGGAAACTTTACTAGAGGACAAAGCTTCTTTACATGAAATGGACTACAAATATGCAAACATCCGTATTATCTTCCATTTCATCAAGAAATTCGTTCTCCATGCTGAGCTCCCTAATTTAGCAACCGAACCCAAATTGACATCTCTCTCTAATATAAAAATAAATGGAATGAATGCAATGTAATGCAATCAAAAGAAAACATGTTAGTGCTAGAGAAATAAACAACATAGAACACCTGACCGGGTGACCACTAGGGTTTGGCGTGGCTCTATCTAGGGTAGGCTCCTAGGGTCTTTTATATGCGGTTTGAGTTCTACAGTTGAGGGGACCTGAACCAGCAGATTTCTCAATCCTCACCCATTATAGGCTCATATGGATCGAGTTTAGTTCAGGGGAATACATTTCCCTATGGCTGCACGGAGATGAAAATCTCACGAAGACATAGGTTCGAATATATTCCGGAAGTGATTCACTATCTTGCATGGAGGTGAAAACCTCACGAAGGAGTAGTTTCTCACTCCCACTTAAAGGTGTAACCCAGCGGTCATGCAATATGATGCCAAAGTATTTTACAAAACTCGAACCATAACAATCAAATGAGATGAATGCAATAAAAGGATCGTAACCTTCAAATCAAATTTTCAACTTTCGACAAAATAACAAAAATTAATCAATTTTACGGCTTGACTCTCTTTATGTCCCCAGTGGAGTAGCCAAGCTGTCAAAACCATTTTTTTTAACGGAAGTTTGAAAAATGGGGATATACTTTAAAAATATGGAAATAGAGTCGCCACCGATCTTTTATTCGAGGTGTGATCGGATCACCTTAAGATGTATTATTTTAATAAAACATTTTGATTTATTAAAACAATATTTTTGGTCTATGAAATCTAAGAAAACGGGTTTGGGAGTCGGTTACGTACGAGGAAGGGTTAGCACCCTCGTAGCGCCCAAAATTGATACCAAATTGATTAATTAATGTCTTAATTCCAAAAATTTGGAAAGATTCTAGATTACGATCCATTTACTTAAGATATATATGTATTTGGACAAAACCGTATTGGATGCCAAAGCTCCCTATTTCGGAGAAATAAAATGCCATACTCAGTAAGTTAGGGCATAACATCTTATATTCTCGAAGTTGGATTTATCATTCGACATTCAATACTTGTATATTTAAAAAATAAGAAGGATATTCCCTTATTTGGGTCAAATGAAAAATCGCAACCCAGTAAGTTAGGGCACTATTTCTCAAAGTTCCCGAATAAGTTTTTTTTGTTTAAAATATTATGTATTTTGATTTAAAAGAGAAAGGATACTCGGTTGTTAGGTTTTAAATGAGGAGGATCGGAACTCAGTAAGTTAGAGCACGATTTTCCCAAAACCTCTAACACGAACCTTGCCTTATGAGTTTAAAATCTGAATGACATTAAAAAGCTACATTTTTCCTAAGATACGATGGAATATTAATACACCAAGCAATATATTAATCCATACATCCAACATTATAACAAGGAATCACAAATAATTAATAGTCACAAATTAACAAACTACAATTCATATGTTAGCAATAATCATATAAGACAATTTCGATACTAGCAATTGAAGAAAATGGGGCAAAATAATATAACCAATTATATAAAATGAGCCTAAATCAAGTTAAAATAATAAATAGATTTAAAATAAATGATGTAAAAGAATATATATATATATATATATATATATATTTAAAGAACTCGATAAAAGACAATAATTTAAAAAGAATAATATATATAAAGAAACAAATAAACTATATAATATGAAAACAAAACACATCTAAAATTAACAATATATGTAAAACTTAGAATAAATAATATATAAAATCATTTTAAATAAATAGTATAATAAACCTTATTTTAAAATAAGTTAAAATAAATAATGCATTTGAAGAATAATTTAAAAATAGATAGTATATAAATGTTTTTAATTTTATGTAATAAAATAGTTCAAAACTAAATAAATAAATGAATTAAACTTGATGAAAATGCAAAGATGGTGTACGAAACAAAAAAGTATTTAACGAAACAAAACAAAATTAAAAGACTATTTTATAATGAAGAAAATCATTTAAACATATGCGGGGATCAAAGAAATGAGTATAAATGATCGGGGCTAAACCGCAAATATTTCCAAGGTGCCAAAACAGCGACATTTAAGAGAGGACCAAATCGAGATAGCGTGCAAATTATGGGGTAGATTTGCGATAAAATAGTAAACATTAAAAAAGCGAAGGACCGCAGACATAATTATCCCATCCAAAGAAAAGCGCGGATCCTGTCTTTGGGTCGGGTTACACACGGGATAACATGAAACGCACGCTTTTGTATATAAAAAACCTTGACAAAAACAGCTGTCGTTTTAGTTGATATAAGAGTCAATTTTTTCCGAAACTTTATTTTCTCCTTTCTCTATTCAAAAAAAAAAAACCTATAACACTCTTAAAACAAATCAAAAAAAAAAACCTCACCCCTTTTCTAAAACTCTTGACTCTCAGTCCCTCGATTGACGCATGGGCTTCACAGTGCCTAGCACCTCATACCTTCGTCGCCATTTAGGGAGCAAGCGCGAGTAAACCCCTTTAACCTCGATCTAAACTTTAAACTCTAAAATCCCTCACTCAAATCGAAAATCAAAACCGAAAAAAACCTTTTCTTTTGTTTGTTTTACTTTTATTGCAAACAAAAACAAAACGAAAAAGAAAAAAAAATCAGAATAAAAGAGCAACCTTTTTTTTTTTTTTCTTCAAATTTGTTCTTTCTGTATTTCGTATTGATATCTTTTGTGTTTGTAAGAACGTGCCCCCTTACAATGGTGTGTTTCAGCCCTTTAAAGCCGAAAATTGGAAATAAAAAAAAAACTAAAACAAAAATCAAAATTACAACTTTTATTTTCTCTCGCCATCTATTATTGCTATTGTTGCTATTGTCCTTTTGCAGTAGGTAGTGCGTGCATGGAGGTGCGCGTGAGAATATCTGGAGGCGCTGTTGAAGGTGGGTTGTGGCGCATGGTTGTTGGGCTAGGGTTTCGATAGGTTTAGGTAGTGGGCTAGTTTAGTTTAGTGATCGGGCTTGATTTAGTTTATTTGTGTTTGGGTTTTAATGGTTTTAGGCTTCTGTAATTTAATGGACTCTTTGATTTGGTTTTTTAATTGTTTTTTGTTTAAGTTTTGGATATAGTGTAGGCCCGGGCATAAATTGGGTCCTACAATATCTATTTATAAGGCAAAAATAATATATTGGAGAAAATACAAAAGTACCCTTAATTAAATAAAACATATTTTTTTTTAAGTTTCTTGACAATTTTGCATCAACTCTCAGATAATTTATTGAATACTTTCTTGACGTATTTTATGAAGTTCGTATCTAAAGTTATGATCAAAATATTAAAATAGTACATGTTAGAAACACAATTAATTTACAAAACTTTCTAAAATTAAACTTTACCCTTATTTTTCTTAATTTATTTACCTAAATTAATAATAAATAAAATATAAATATAAAAATATATTTAAAACTTAAATAACATAATTTAAAAACAAAGTTATCACGAATAATTTAAAAATTACACACTTGGAGTAAACAACCAAATGGTATTGTGGAAATAAATGTGGACGTTGGCTGTGGTGGGTGATTAATTGGTTGCTTGTAGTTGAGTACTTTACATGCACTAGTATTGAATTTTGGCACTTAATTAATAGAATAGTATTCTCTTTCTTCCGGATTTGAATCTATGTATTGAGATGATATAATCAAAAGAATTTTTTAATGACGTAGCTTTCTTTATTTATTTTAAAAAAAATCACAAACTATACTCTATTTAATTTTATTTTTATCTAATCAAAATATTGGACAGTTTAATAAATTAAAAGAAAAAATACAAAAGAGTGAACCTCGGGCTCTCTGCTCCTATTAGAAATTTGTGGCTGACAGTGTCTCAAAGTGTAATTTAGAATGGCAGCTTTTTAACACGTTTGAAATGTCAGAGAAAGTGACAAAAGACAGCAGTGGCAGTTGCGATCAGTTCTTTTCAAGGAATAGGAAATCGTGGGTTCTAGTTTTCTCATCAGCCTTTAAAATACTGGCGCATAGCTAAAGATGGAAAAATAAAAACTAAGCCACACAAATTCTTCGTTGATTAAGTCAAACGAAAACATGATAAGGTATGGATTGATATTCATTGTATGGATTGATTTCATTTGTATTGATTGAAATATAATATATTAGTTCATAAAAAATAAATGTTCGAATATAAATATAAATGATTTTATTATTTATTTTAGATTTGTTAAGGTGCTCAATGGTCACGGCAATAGAGGTTTCTCTATTCAATATTTACTTGTAGTTAGTTATGGTAGATGCACTAGTATTGAATTTTGGCACTTCATTAATATTATTTTTTTCTATTGTCAATGTAGAAAGATATAAATTTAAGTGTGTTAAATCGTATTATTTTTTATTTATAAATTGAATAAGAACTATTGATCGTTATTGGCTTTGGTGCAATTATTAAGGGTGATTAATTGGTTACTAGTAATTGAGTATTTTACATGCACTAGTATTGAATTTTGGCACTAAATTAATAGAATAGTATTGTCTCTTTCTTCTGGATTTGAATCTATTGTATTTAGGCATGTATTTAGATGATATAATCAAACGATTTTTTGATGATGTAGCTTTCTTTACTTTAAAAGAATCATAAACTACATTGTATTTAATTTTATTTTATCTAATCAAAATATTGAACAATTTAATAAATTAAAAGAAAAAAAACATTGGACCTCGAGATATCTGTTCCTATTGAAAATTTGTGGCTGAATGTGTAATTTAGAACTGTAGCTTTTTAATACATTTGACATGCAGGAGAAAGTGACAAAAGGCAACAGTGACAGTGACGATTAGTTCTTTTCAAGGAATAGAAAATCATGGGCTCAGGCTTTTCAACAACTAATAAAACACCGACGTTTAGCCGAAGATGGAAAAAACAAACAAAACTATTTTTCTTCTTTCATTAAATCAAGTAAAAATATAATAAGGTATTGACTGATATTCATCAATTGATTTCGTTTGTATCAATTGAAATATAACGTTTTAGTTAATACAAAAAGATAAATATTGAAATATAAATATAAACAAATTTTTATTTATTTTGAATTAGTTGAATAATATGCAAAGTATAGAATGATGTTATTGTTTAATTTATAGAATAATTTCTTTACTTCCTCATTTTAAGTTTGTTTAATGATAAATTTTATTAAGAAATTTTATATAATTAATAAGTATTTTATATTTAAAAATATTATATATATTAAATTATTTTAAAATAACTAAATCCAAAATAATACATTCAAATAGAAGGATACAAATATCTACATTAGTGCCCCAACACTGCAACCCAAAACACTTATCACCATCCATTTCAAGGAATCATTGCTATGTTTCGTTGCGTATATCCAATTTCAATCCACAGAGCACTTCACAATTCGTCACCCGCCACACAAAATTCTTGAAGGCTATTATATCAACAACACCGCCACTAATACTAACATTCATGAAGCCCAAACATCCTACAAATTTAGCCAATATTGCTCTTGAATTTACCTCGACAATAATTCCTCGTATTTTTTTTATTTACTAAATTATAGATAAATGATCATTTTGGCCACACAATTAAAAAAATTATAATTTAATCATTAAATTATTCAAAATTTTCATTCAAGTTATTAAATTATTTAACAGTTTTATTTAAATTATTGAACTATTAATCACTAATTCGGCAAAATTATTTATCTAAAATTCAATTCACTTACATAATAAAATTTTAAATATTTATTTACGAACTCGATTTATAGAAATAAAGTCTTAAAATCACTTTTTTCGATACCATTAAAAACCAAATTGTTACATGATACCTCACTTTACCCACATTTATCTCATCCCAACCAATCTAGAGGATTTTTATGCTTCTTAAGTAGCTAACCAGAATAGGACTTGCACTGTACACATGTAAAGACCCAATCCATATGAGCCACCGCTCAAGCATCTAACCTTTCTCTTCCTTACCAATTACAAATTATTACACGGTAGTGTTGAGGTCTCTCTCAAATGTATGTTGTGAAGTGTTGGAAGCTGTAGCATATTCGAAATAAATTCTATCTTGTGAATGGTGAACCAAATTTCCATTTAATTCTTGAGTGATGTGCAGGGTTATTTGACAATGGAAATGGCACAACAATTCCTTATAATTGGATTTGGTGTTAATTCTAATGATGACAGATGTACTTGTAAATAGTAATGAGTAGGGTTGAATTTATTGGTGATAATTTTATTCTTTAATAAATGAGTAAAATAAATATAAAAATAAGGGAAAATTAAAATCTAAAATTAAAATTAAATCAATATGAAAAAGAGATCCTAAAATAAAATAAAAATTAATGAGATGAAGTTCTAGCCAAAGGTAAAAACCATCATTTGATTCAAGATTTTGATAGTCGATGCAAAGATGATTTGCAATGTTCTTTAATAAATTAATTATAGTTGCTTACAATTGCCTATCAACCAATCTTTTCTTACCTTTTTAATAATTAAGACAATCTCCATTAGATACTTCTATTATCGATAAACAACCCTATAATAGTCGCTTAAGATTTAATCAATAAATAGCATTAAGAATGAAAGCAACCCAAATTCTAATCAACAAGTGTTGGAAAATATGGACATCACATATATAACAAGGGTAATTACATGTTATTATTTACTATCATAATAGGTTAGCCCAAATTAAAAGTAATCTTATTTGGTTAAAGTTTATTAGGCTTTACTTATTAACTAAAGTATAGTTCACATATGTGTAGATGCTCTAGTAACTAATTTCTAATTGATGGTGGGCTGGTTAGAAATTAGAGCTAATGTGCCAAAGTTATATATTAGGGTTATGATCCCTAAATTATACAACAAAGTAACTTTTCTAATATTCCATCTTTATATAAAAGAGTCACATTCTCTAAACTACTTGTGTGCTTGTAACACCTCAAAATAGGGTCTAGGAGTTTTCGGGGTATTTTAGGGATTTTAGCATTAGAGTGTTTAAAATTTTACAACATGGTATATCGGTAATGCTTTCGAATATGGTTTTTAGAAAATTAAATCAATTTTTGAAAATTCTTTTTAAATACCTTTAATTTTGAAAATAGGACTGATTTGTAAAAGAGTCAAAACTTAGAGTTTTTTAAGAGGCAAATAAACCAAACTTCAAAAATCAACCTATTTTCCCCTCCATCTTTATAAAACCCGGATAATTCCTCTCACCCTTTATGTTTTGTTGTCCCTTGCTCCTCCAAACCCCAATCCGTCAATCTTGATTCCTAAACTCTATTCATTTTGATTTTTATCACTCTTCAAGCTATAAACCTCTATTGAAACAAAGAAAAAAAAAAAGTAAAAAGCACCATACTGTTTTTCCATTGTTAAGCTTTCGCGTTTTTGATCAAATACTCAATTTTTCGTCATCTAAGGTAATGGTTCAACTCCTAAATAGTTTTAAATGTTATTTAGTCTTTAAAACTAAGTTTTTAGCCATTAAATTGCATAGTTGAATAAAAGTGAAAATTAGCTCGTTAATGGTGGATTTTAGGATCGAGTAATGTCGAAACCATTTTTTATATGTTTTGAAAAAAATAGGGATCGACTTTAAAATGAAATATGAAGTCGCCACCGAACGTTTATTCGAGGCATGGTCGGATCACCTTGAGATGGATTATTTTAATAAAACATTTTAATTTATTAAAACAATAATTTTGGTCTACGAAATCTAAGAAAATAGGTTCGGGAGTCGATTATGTACGAGGAAGGATTAGCACCCTCGCAACGCCCAAAATTGGTACCAAATTGATTAATTAATGTCCTAACGTCGAGAATTTGAAAAGATTTAGAATACGGTAGCTTTTTAAGAAATTGAAGTGGATATTGAAATTCTCTTATTCTGAAGGAATGAAATCCCATGCCCAACACGCTAGGGTATGACATTTCAAACCCACGATATCAAGATCATCTCATAATTTTCAAAATTCATGTATTAAAATTTTTTTAAAAGGATACCCGAGGGTCTGGTCATACAAAAAAATCGAAACCCAGAACGTTAGGGCACGATTTCTCAGATTTTCAAACACAAGATATTGCCTTATTTCTAAAGCTAAGAAAACACGCATGAAATCTTAAAAGGATATTCAGTTATTTGGTCAAATGAAAAACCGAAACCCAGCACGTTAGGGCACGATCTCTCGGATTTCCAGACACGAAACATTGCCTTATTTTAAAGATAAGAAAACACGCATGAAATCTTAAAAGGATATTCAGTTATTTGGTCAAACGAAAAATAGAAACCTAGCACGTTAGGGCACGATCTCTCGAATTTCCAGACACAAAACATTGCCTTATTTTAAAGCTAAGAAAACACGAATGAAATCTTAAAAGGATATTCGGTTATTTGGTCAAACGAAAAAAAGAAACCCAGCACGTTAGGGCACGATCTCTCGATTTCCAAACACGAAACATTGCCTTATTTTGAAAGTTTTTACTAAGCAATTATAAAATGGACTCAAAATGCATTTCGCATAGCTTATTTGGGATAAAAAAACAACTAAGTCGGTCCAAATTGGAGACAAAAGCATGGTATCAAACACAAAATAATAATATGTGAATAGAACATTACACAAATGAATGACAAAGATAACAATACTCACATACAATTTGAAATATACAATAGCGATAATTTCACAACACATCATATTTAAACGATATTATCAATCAAAGCCCAATGAACCCTTTTCTTTAAAAAAAAAACTATACAAATTTTATAAAATGGATTAAACAATATATATAACCAACAAGAGAAAATAAACATAAATCAAATTAAAATAAATAGAATATATGCAATTTAAAATAATAATGAATAGATTTAAAATTAATAATATAAAAAGTAGTTTTAAGAATCAATAATATACAATAATTTAAAACAAATGATATATGTCGTAACCATTTTTTTGGGGAAGGGTGAAAGCAGTGGAAACGACGCTATCGACTCGGTTTTGAAAAAGAAAAGGAAAGGAGTCGCCACCGATCTTTATTTGGTGTGATCGGATCACCTTCGTTTTAATAAAACATTTAATTTACTAAAAGCAGTGCTTTTTGGTCTCGAACTTTGAGAAGACGGATTCGGAGGTCGATTACGTGCGAGGAAGGATTAGCACCTCGACACGCCCAAAATTGGTACCAAACCGATTGATTAATGTCCTATTTGTTAAAAACTTTAAAGGGGTTCAAAATCGATGCTTTTATTTTTAAAAATTGGAAGGGCGCTAAGGCTTTCTTATTTTGAAGAGGTAAAGCATCGCGTCCGATGAAGATTAGGGCACAATGCTTTAACCTCCGGCTAAGCCCGCCTTTTGAAACTTGATTTTTATTTGGAGAGGATCTTCCGCTATTAGTCAAATGAGAAATCGGAACCCATAAGTTAGGGCTCGATTTCACGAGATTTCAAATACTGAGAAGCGCCTCTATTTTAGAAAAAAGCTTATCCAGAAGTATCTAAGTGTCGAGTCCGATAAGTTAGGGCACGACATTTCAATTCTGAGATTTTGTTTTAAATTTGCAACTTGAAAGAGATATCCGTTGTTTGACATAAGCGAGTAAAACCGAAACCCGATAAGTTAGGGTTCGATCTTCCGAATTTTCAAACACGAACATCATCTTTATTTTTGAAAATTTTGATTGATTAATATTGAACAAAGTAAGGATACTAACAAATGAAGTGAATGCATGAATAAATCTACTTCTTATAAGCGAATGAACCAATAGATGGTGAAATAAGAACGACAATAATGAAATCATAGGAACAAACGGGATGATAATAATAACAACGATAAATAAATAAAGATTTAAAAAAATATGATAGGTACTTGAAGTGTTTTAAAGTATTAAAAGGTAAAGAACAACAAACGAATAAATAATAAGTAAAAATGACAAATATAACAAATAAATAGATAATGAATAAAATAATATAAAACAAAATTAAGTAAATGGTGAAGATATTAATGAAATAATATAATGATAGGAGTACATTAATAATGAAAATAATAGCATATTGAAAAATGAACAATAATAAAATAAATAGGGTAATAATAAAAAATAATAACAAGATTAGTAACAAAGTAATAATAATAGTGAATAATAATAATTAATAGAGGAATAAAATAATAATAATAATAATAATAATAATAATAATAATAATAATAATAATAATGAACAACAATAGAATACATAGGAGTAGTAATAATAAAAAAATAACAATACTAGTAATAAAGTAATAATAATAGTAAATAATAATAATAATTAATAATGGAGGAATAGAATAATATTAATAATAATAATAATGCTGAAAATAATAATATAATATAGTAACACGTAATATTATAGTAATAATAATAATAATAAAACAATAATAATAATAAATAAACAAAAAACATTAAATAACAATGATAATTAAAGGGAAGGACCGAATTGAATTAAAAATAGAATCACAGGGCGATTTATAATAAAAGAAAGGCGAAGGACCCTATTGTGATCTGCATAAAATATGGGGATGGGAGCTAAATTTACCCAAGGCGCCTAAGCGCAGCGTTCAAGAGGACTAAATTGTAATCGATCGAAGCTTATGGGCCAAATGGCAAAATTTAAAAACTTAATTGTAAAAATAGAAAGCGGAAGGACCACGCGCGTAAAATTCCCATTTTAGGAAAACACGCGGATCCTCTGGCGGTGGGTCGATTCGGTCGGAGGGGGAAGCGTCGTTTGGGGCTTTTTGACGGCCGGCCAAAAGCGTCGTTTTGATCGAACTATATAAACCCTTTTGGTTTAAAAATTCATTTTTCCTTCCTAAAAAAACCGATTTGGGTTCTTTGTTTCTCTGCGGTGAGGGTCGTGCGATTTCCGTGAGGTGGGCATTCCGATCGGCGCCGCCGTGCCGCTCAACCACCAATCCACGGTGGTAGGAAAGGTAAAAAGTTTATTATTTTTCCTTTTTTTTTTCGCTTTTAGATTGTATGTCTTTTATACTAAAGTTGCATATAAATTCTTTGAAAAAGAAGAAGAAGGAAATAACTTTCGTAAAAATGAAAAAATAACCTTTGGCTTCTATTTCTTTCGGTTTTAGCGAGTCTTTTGCGTTCCCTCTTCTTATGTTTGGATCATCTCTTTGATGCTTTGAGATTTCTTTTTTGTATTGGTTTCTAAAAGGCTCTCTTTTTTTGCTGAACTGTTCCTTTTTGTTTGAAAGAAATCTCTCCTTTTTATATTCAAGGATCAATTCGGTGAACCCGACGTGAAAGAGGCTATCGTATTCTCTGTTGTTTTTTTGAAAAGCCTCTTATTCTGTGATTTTTATGGCTTATATAGCGAATGAAAAAAATACAAAATTGATATTTCTTGCTTTTATTTACTTTATATCGTTCTTTGTCCTCTTTTGTTTGTAGGTGGTGGCGGGTTGGTCAGGCGGCGTGACAGGCGGGCGTGTCGACGTCTTGGCCTTGAGGGGCGAGGTCGAGAGGTCGAGTGCTAGGGTTTTGTTTTTTTTTTTTTTTGTTTTTGTTTTCTGGTTGGTGGTTTGGGCCATTTGGGCCCTTTTTTTAATTTTTAGTTTTGGGTTTGTATTGGGCCTATCTTTTATTTTAATTTGGGTTGTATTACATTATTGTAATTGGGCCGGGCATTTTGGGCTCTACAATTGCCCTCTTTGCTCATTGTCGGTAACGATAATAGAGCAAAGACTCAAAAAGCCAATATTGCGGCCTCACGAAATCTTGGCCTCTCGGTGCTTCTCTTCTTCATGTAACCTCATTCAGTCTATCGCATCTTGTTACTTCAATCTACTTCACCGTTATGTGGCTTCAATTTGCTCTTCTGCGACTCCAATGGGGTGTGATTTGTTTTATTTTAGATTGCTCATTGCATCTCCAGGATAGATGAGGTCTTTGGTCTTGACCTATCCCACCTCTAGTTAAGGCGATAGGACTAAAGCTTAACCATGCTCCCTCTTGGTTAGGGACAGAATTACAAATTTTGACCTATTCCACTTGCTGGTCGGGGACATAGGGCGATGGCCAAAATCATGTTCTCTCTTGGTTAGAGAGCCAAGATTCGCCTTCGATCTTGCTCCACTACTGGTTAGGGCGACAAGATCTACAATTTTGACCTATTCCACTGCTGGTCAGTGGTAATAGGATGGTGGCCTAAATCGTGTTCCCTACTGGTTAGGGAGCCAAGATTCGCCTTCGATCTTGCCCCACTACTGGTTAGAGCGACAAGATCTACAATTTTTGACCTATTCCACTGCTGGTCAGTGGTAATAGGATGGTGGCCTAAATCGTGTTCCTTACTGGTTAGGGAGCCAAGATTCGCCTTCGATCTTGCCCCACTACTGGTTAGAGCGACAAGATCTACAATTTTGACCTATTCCACTGCTGGTCAGTGGTAATAGGATGGTGGCCTAAATCGTGTTCCTTCTTGGTTGGGGAGCCAAGATTAGCCTTGATCTTGCCCCACTACTGGTTAGAGCGACAAGATCTACAATTTTTGACCTATTCCACTGCTGGTCAGTGGTAATAGGATGGTGGCTTAAATCGTGTTCCCTACTGGTTAAGGAGCCAAGATTTGCCTTCGATCTTGCCCCACTACTGGTTAGGGCAACAAGATCTACAATTTTTGACCTATTCCACTGCTGGTCAGTGGTAATAGGATGGTCTTCAAGCTATTCCACCGCTGGTCGATGGCAACATGATAATCCTCAATCTATTCCACCGCTGGTCGATGGTAATAGGACAACCTTCAACCTATTCCACCGCTGGTCGATGGTAATAGGACAATCTTCAACCTATTCCACCGCTGGTCGATGGTAATAGGACAATCTTCAACCTATTCCACCGCTGGTCGATGGTAATAGGACAATCTTCAATAGTGCTGCTACATCGTCCTCTAGAGGGCATATCCTGTAGACTCGACTTTGTATGCTTGTATTTATGCCAAATGATACGGATGCTATGGTCGGAATGACTCAAATGCTCCCAACTACGCGTGATATGGATGACGTTTACATGAATGCAGAATGTCATAAGAATGATGATTTTCCATTAAGATGCAATGATTGTAATAAATCGAATGCTCCTAGCTAAATGATATTATGGAGGGCATTTGCATGAATGTGGGATGCCATGATAATGATTCTTTGCTAAAATGTATAAGGGTCACGATCACGATGATTGCGCGCTCTAATGATGATGAATGTAAAATGAAATGACCCTTTTTATGCTTAGGGTTGTCACCGCTGTCGTCCACCAGTCGTACAACCACGATATCTCGCTATTGTTGGTACCTTTGCGAACTCAAAGAAACAATCATATTTTGTTCAAACAGTTTGCCCCAATGTGACTTCAAGGCTCACTCCACGGCACATCTGGACTTTAAGGCCTATACTATCTTCGAATCGACCCATTGTGCCCTATGGGTATTGAAATTGTGTCATCTTCAATCCATCCCACTACGACTCGGAGTGTAGAATCTATGCTATCTTTAGTCAATCCCACTACGACTCGGGGCATAGAATTTGTTGATTTGGTCATTGCCTTTCCATTCTTGTGGATTGTGACCGGTGTGCACACATGATAGTTGCGTGGATACAAAATCATTCTTCGCGGATGATTCCCTATTCATACATCGCCTTTTTTTTTTTATATCGTGATGATACTATTTACGTAATACCTCGTCATTTGTTCAATCACCGTTTTCGATCCAAGAGATGGCCTCGATTCGAATTTTCCTCCACCATTATTCTGTCCCTAAACTCGAGGAGTTTTAAGCAATGGTCTGTTTGAGCTCAGACACTACTTAGAAGTTTCCTAGAGTAACACGTGAAACTCCTTTTTGTGAAAGTGTCGTTAGTCCATTAATCATTATTTCAATGCAAATGTCCGAAAGAGATCATAACTATGGATAAGGGCGAATTTAGTTAGGAGCGTAGCTTTCGAAACCAATGGGTTAAGCAAAAGCGGCGAGTGCAATCGGAAAGAAATTTATTGGCGGTGTATCTTGTAAGGTAAAAATAGAAACTAGGTGCCCCGGATATCGCGACTGAGCTTCTGCTTCAAACTTCTTGAGGACCATTATAGGCTCAATATGTGTTTAGGGATCCGAGTACTTTGTCGATGCTCCAAGACGCAACATACTTCTTCATTGCCAACTTAAGCATGGTAAGACTACCGTATGCCTTACTTTTGATCAAAATTTAAGCTACCCTTCTCGGGTTTTCAACTCAAATCCCCTTTGATCCCAAGGCGCCCTTTGCGGGTTTTCGCCTCGACCTCTCTTTTCTTTTTTCTTTTTTCTATTTTTTCATTTTTGTTTTGTTTTTTTTTTTGGTCATTTTTTCGCGACTCTCCTTTTTTGAAATTGAACTCACCGGATTGAAGAGGTCTTTGCTATCCATCTTGATTAGTATCCATGTTTCCTCAGAACAAGCCTTTTTTGCTGCATTTACTTTTCCTTTCGGAGTCCTCTTGAATACGAAGAACCCTTCTTAATGCCGGGTCTTTCTCTTGAAATTCTTTTGGACGAACATTATAAACCAATGGTAAAGATGCCCCGGTGAGAGTCCTGGCGAACTCTTAAAACCTAGAGGGTAAATGGTAACTTCTCTATGCCAACGTTTACAAGTCTCAGTCATTTTTCAAAAATTTTGAATGGTTTTGGCTATCTTGCTGCACTGATGTGGTGTCTGACCTTTGGACAGACTATAAATTCGTGCCAACCCATTTCTTTCTGGCATTCTTCATCGCCATTCTCTCTTTATTCTTTTTCTTTTTCTTCTTCTTTTTTCCTTTTTTGATTTTTTGTGTCTTTTGTTTTTTTGAATTTGAATTTGAATTTGAAGTTGAAGTCGACGACCGCTGACTTTGTAATTTTGACATGTGAAGCGACCTTTACCCCCTTAGTAAGGTAACCAAAGGCTATGATTATGAATCGATGTCGGCTCAAAGCTCTTGAGGAGACTGGCTTGATAGCCTCACATATAGGAATCCGCGTTTCGATGGCCCTAATGTGTCTAACTGTGATCATGCGATAATGTCTTGCCTTATTCTTACGGTGAGCTAAGCTTCCATCTTCATCTCCCTCGTTGGCTTGTAGTGTCGGCTGACATTTCGCGAGGTAGGATCAGCCATTTTTAACAAGTTAGGAAGTAAGTTGCAATCTCTGTCATCTTCTAAGTCCTTAGATCTTTCTAGACACATATTTCGCTAGAAAGGGAGTTAAATAAATTATCGCTCAGTCATTGATATCTGGGACCCATATCCGGTATGAAGGCAATTTAGAGAATGAATGATTATTTATGAATGAAGAATAGAAGAATATTCAATAGCATGGAAAATAAAAATATTGGTCCAAAAGATGCATTTTATTGAAGTAGTAATTCAAAACACGAGCCTATTTCACAAAAGAGATCTTATTGCTTCTAGGCTTAAAGCAACAAGTATACTTCATATATTACTCTAGGTAAGCTTCTAAATACTATAGGAATTACTTCCACAGTCTCATTGCTTAAAATGTTCTTAGGTTCATGCTTCTGCTTTTGGTGCGTCGCCTATCTCCACAACACCCATTTTGACGAATTTTTCCACCAACTTCTTGAAAGCTGTGCAATTTTCTATCGAGTGCCCTGTAACCCCCGCGTGATACTCACACTGGACACTTGGGTTATACCATGCTGGGTATGGAGGTTGTAGTGGTTTTATAAAATAAGGAGCTACAACATGCATATCAAATAAGTTCTGGTATAACTCCCTATACGTCATGGGAATAGGAGTGAACGAGGTTTTTCCGAATACGCTCTGGATTGGGTTTTGCTTTGGGGGATCGGGTGGTAATCGCCTTCTTTGGTGGTTTCTTTGTCAGAACGTCTTGAATAACCCTTAGCATACGCATTCGTGCCGACCCATCTTTATCTTTCCTCTTGGGGCTTTTGAAGCCCTTCTCCCTTTTCTTTGTCTCTAGTAGGCCAAAAACAACGCGATTGGCTTGCTCATTCATCAGGCCCATTGGAGAATTCAATGACATCAAGTATCGATCTATATTGAGATCCAATAATGATAGGTACCACGAGAATGTGCATCAGGTTGAGTTGGGACATTTATTGGGGAATAAACGATGTCTTCATCATTATCCACATTGCCGGTCACCGGATCACTCCTTTTTTCAAGTCCTCTGGCTAGTAACTGAGTTAGCAGGCCCATCATGTTCTTTTGGAAGTCTAGCATTTGCTCTCGCATTTCTTGTTGAATTTGGATCAATTGCTCTTGCATCTGTATTTGCCTTTGCTCTATCCTCGCCAACCTTTGTTCCATGTTTCCCAGGTTAACTGAAACATTTTGCCTAATTAGGGTCCTTTTGTAAAAGTCTAATGCAAATGAATGTGATGTAATGCGAATGCAATGTAGTGCGAATGCATGAATGCAAAGAGGTATCGATTCTGATCAACTTCATTTTAGAAAACTTTATTAGAAAACAAATTCTTTTACATAAAATGGACTACTATATACTTTCGTCCCGAGTCCTAAAGGTTTTGATTTCTCAAGCAATGGAGCTAGCTCTTGACCGTGATCAGACTATAGCCCATATCTTATGCTTACCATATCCACCTGTAATGCCAAAATCTGTAGATGACCAACTACCTCTTGAATCTGAACTATCACCTCCCTCATGAGGTAATCTCGACTCTTTAACTTGATGATCATAAGAATGATTAAGTTCTTCTTTCCAACACTCCTCTCCTATCTTCAGAAGCCTGATTCGCAGTTCGTAATTATGTAATACTGATTTTAACTCTTCAATTGCTGATCTTGATCCTACACTTTACTCGATTGCAGAGTTACAGCTTCGAGGGTAGTGAAGAGACTGTCCCAGCTTAGCATCAATTTTCCAAAAAGTATCGATCATTTACTCTAGCTAGCGTCGTACTCATAAAGATTAGAGTTTTTCTAGACAAAGAAGGAACTGCGGAGCTTCAAACATTTTAGATTGTATCCGTTCAACAGCTTTTCTCATTCTAACCACAGGTGAAAGTCGTCCATTCTGATTCGTCTCTTTGAATCTATCTAACCGGGTCAATACAAGAATCAAATCCCTTGCAATGTTGTTTGGATCACAACGATGAGCCCAGAAATTCACAACAGCCTATCCTTCCATCCTAGATGGTTCCAGCAATTCCATCGCCCATTCTTCAGAAAGAAATTTCCATCATTGCCCCTGACAGAGCACGGCCTTCGTCTTGGGTGAAATTAGTGCTGAAAGAAACACTACAAGAATGCAGCGTTGGCTCGGCACTATGGTTGCTCCTTTGTGAAGCATAGGAAAAGGCTTTCACTCTTTCCTGAGATTTCTATCTTAACCAAAGAAGTTCTCTAGTTAGTGCTTTGTCAATTGCAAGTGCATCAAGGAATGGAGCTCCAAAGGAATGTATGTAGGTTGTTTCACCTCTCCGACATTAAAGCATGGCAAGTCTTGCAAAAAAAACACGACTGTATCTTGTGAGGGTCGATAAAATGATTATAGACAGTAATCTCTAGATTCTCAGCTTCACCATTAGCTTTCTTCACACTTTTCTCCTTCAATGAAAACAACGGATCTTTGCACAACTGCTCGCTTAATCCAGTGATCTTGTGCTCGTGATTGGATGGACTGACTTTCGTCTTCCTTCGTTCAGCCAGGATCTATGACATTCTGATTAGCAAAGAATCCACAACCGAACTAGGATGAATATTCTGGGAAAGGCCTCTTTGAGTGGCTATGAAACTTGAATGGAAACCCCTATAGTCAAGGGTACCTCCTCCAATGTCTGTGAAGTTGTTTTGATTATCTTAAAAGATTGGCAAACCAGTAGGCATCCCTATTTCGCAGCATACTACCTTAAAATGACAACCATCACCCTCAGTGTTTCATGAGAGTTTTTAGATTTCCTGTTCGCGCCGTTTGAGTCATCAGGCCTTGCACTATCGTTGTTTCTGTTAAATGTAACATCCTCAAATACAATTGTAAACCTATGCTTGTTATTTGGAAGAATATCAACAGTAAATAAACTTTTCTCCCCGTCGTAAGCAAGGTCCTTTTCAGCCAATTCATTGTCATAGGTCTCTTGCCCTCTGCCAATCACTTTCTTTCCAACACCCTTGTCGTCTACAGGGTTACCATCTTCACATGAAAGAGAAACACTGTAATGGTAGAAGTGTCTATCCGTGCCTTACCCGCTCACCATGAAGTGACCGGTGAGTATAATTACTTTCTACCATGCATTGTCATACAATCTTTTCCACATCCGATTTAGTTTTGATCGGAACAACATTAGGAAGCACAGGTGGCTGAGATTTTAGCACTGCCCCATTTGCTCAAACGGATCCATACCCTTCTAACTGCCTAGGTTTTGACTATATACGGACGACTGCATTGTCTTCCACTTTATCAAGGAATCTGCTTTTCCATAACCAGCTTTCTAACTCAGAAACTAACCGTGAATCGATACCTCTCAAAATATGAAATGAGATGATATGCACGAAAATAAAATACAAAGGGTTAGTATCGCAAAGTATAAAACAAGTGAAAGTGAACAAAAACCAACCTAGGTGACCACTAAGGTTTGACGTAGTTCTATCTAAGGTGGGCTCTTAGGGTTCACTATATGTGGTTTGGTTCTAAAGTTTGAGGTACCGAACCAGTGATTCCTCGATCCTCACCCATTATAGGCTCATACGGACCGAGTTCGGTTCGAGAATACATTTCCTATGGCCATGCGAAGTGAAAACTTCACGAAGACATAGGTACGGATGTATCCGGCGATCCACTAGCCCATGCGGAGGTGAAAACCTCACGAAGGCACGCTTCGCTCCCACTTAAAGGTGTGACCATAGCGGTCATGCGATGCAATGCCAAAGTATTTACGAGACCAATATTGGAAGTGCATTAAAAGAAGCGTGATTTTTCGAAACCAATTTAATCAAAAGGACAAAAATCAATCAATCTATGGCTTGACCCTCGAGTCACTCCCCAGTGGAGTCGCCAAGCTGTCGTAACCATTTTTTTGGGAAGGGTGAACAGTGGCAGCGACGCGTCGACTCGATTTTGAAAAAGAAAAGGAAAGGAGTCGCCACCGATCTTTATTTGGTGTGATCGGATCACCTTCGTTTTAATAAAACATTTAATTTACTAAAACAGTGCTTTTTGGTCTACGAACTTTGAGAAGACGGATTCGGAGGTCGATTACGTGCGAGGAAGGATTAGCACCCTCGACACGCCCAAAATTGGTACCAAACCGATTGATTAATGTCCTATTTGTTAAAAACTTTAAAGGGGTTCGAAAATACGATGCTTTTATTTTTAAAAATTGGAAGGGACGCTAAGGCTTTCTTATTTTCGAAGAGGTAAAGCATCGCGTCCGATGAATTAGGGCACAATGCTTTAACCTCCGGCTAAGCCCGCCTTTTGAAACTTGATTTTTATTTGGAGAGGATCTTCGCTATTCGTCAAATGAGAAATCGGAACCCAGTAAGTTAGGGCTCGATTTCCCGAGATTTCAAATACGGAAGACCCTCTATTTTAGAAAAAGCTTATCCCGAAGTATCTAAGTGTCGAGTCCGAGAAGTTAGGGCACGACATTTCAATTCTGAGATTTTGTTTTAAATTTGCAACTTGAAAGAGATATCCCGTTGTTTGACATAAACGAGTAAAACGGAACCCGATAAGTTAGGGTTCGATCTTCCGAATTTTCAAACAGAACATCATCTTTATTTTGAAAATTTTGATTGATTAATATTGAACAAAGTAAGGATACTAACAAATGAAGTGAATGCATGAATAAATCTACTTCTTATAAGCGAATGAACCAATAGATGGTGAAATAAGAACGACAATAATGAAATCATAGGAACAAACGGGATGATAATAATAACAACGATAAATAAATAAAGATTTAAAAAAATATGATAGGTACTTGAAGTGTTTTAAAGTATTAAAAGGTAAAGAACAACAAACGAATAAATAATAAGTAAAAATGACAAATATAACAAATAAATAGATAATGAATAAAATAATATAAAACAAAATTAAGTAAATGGTGAAGATATTAATGAAATAATATAATGATAGGAGTACATTAATAATGAAAAATAATAGCATATTGAAAATGAACAATAATAAAATAAATAGGGGTAATAATAAAAAATAATAACAAGATTAGTAACAAAGTAATAATAATAGTGAATAATAATAATTAATAGAGGAATAAAATAATAATAATAATAATAATAATAATAATAATAATAATAATAATAATAATGAACAACAATAGAATACATAGGAGTAGTAATAATAAAAAATAACAATACTAGTAATAAAGTAATAATAATAGTAAATAATAATAATAATTAATAATGGAGGAATAGAATAATATTAATAATAATAATAATGCTGAAAATAATAATATAATATAGTAACACGTAATATTATAGTAATAATAATAATAATAAAACAATAATAATAATAAATAAACAAAAAAACATTAAATAACAATGATAATTAAAGGGGAAGGACCGAATTGAATTAAAAATAGAATCCTGGGGCAGATTTATAATAAAAGAAAGGGCGAAGGACCCTATTGTGATGCGCGCAAAAATATGGGGGACTGGGAGCGCAAATTTACCCAAGGCGCCTAAACGCAGCGTTCTAAGAGGGACTAAATTGTAATCGATCGAAGCTTATGGGCCAAATGGCAAAATTTAAAAACTTAATTGTAAAAATAGAAAACGCGGAAGGACCACGCGCGTAAAATTCCCATTTTTCCGGAAAAACACGCGGATCCTCTAGCGGGCGGGTCGGATTCGGGTCGGAGGGGGAAAACGACGTCGTTTTGGGGCTTTTGGACGCCGGCCAAAACGGCGTCGTTTTGATCAGGCTATATAAACCCCTTTTGGTTTAAAAAAATTCATTTTTTTCCTTCCCTAAAAAAAACTGATTTGGGTTCTTTGTTTCCTCTGCAGGTGAGGGGTCGTGCGATTTCCGGCGAGGTGGGCCGCCTCTGATCGACGCCGGCGCCGGCGCTCCGGCCACCGTCCACGGTGGCCGGAAAGGTAAAAAGTTTATTATTTTTCCTTTTTTTTTCTGCTTTTAGATTGTATGTCTTTTTATACTAAAGTTGCATATAAATTGCTGAAAAAGAAGAAGAAGGGAAATAACTTTCGTAAAAAATGAAAAAAATAACCTTTGGCTTCTATTTCTTTCGGTTTTAGCGAGTCTTTTGCGTTTCCCTCTTCTTATGTTTGGATCTGTCTCTTTGATGCTTTGAGATTTCTTTTTTTGTATTGGTTTCTAAAAAGGCTCTCTTTTTTTTTGCCTGAACCGTTCCCTTTTGTTTCGAAAGAAATCTCTCCTTTTTTATATTCAAGGATCAATTCGGTGAACCCGACGTGAAAGAGGCTATCGTATTCTCTGTTGTTTTTTTTTCGAAAAGCCTCCTGTTACAGTGATTTTTTATGGCTTATATAGCCGAATGAAAAAAAATACAAAATTGATATTTCTTGCTTTTATTTCTGCTATCGCTCGTTGCTGTCCTCTTTTGTTTGTAGGTGGTGGCGGAGCTGGTCGGGGCAGGCGACGGGCGGAGCGTGTCAGACGTGCGGCGCAGAGGGGCAGAGGTCAGAGGGTCAGAGTGCTAGGGTTTTGTTTTTTTTTGTTTTTGTTTTTGTTTTCTGGGTTGGGCTGGTTTGGGCCATTTGGGCCCTTTTTTAATTTTTAGTTTTGGGTTTGTATTGGGCCTATCTTTTATTTTAATTTCGGGTTGTATTCTGTTATTGTAATTGGGCCCGGGCATTTTGGGCTCTACAATATACAAAACATTTAAATATACATATAAAAGTGTAAAGTAATATTGAAACATTTTAAAATAAATAGATAGAATCTAAAGTAAGGTGTATAAAATAATTTTAGATAAATGCTAAAAAATTTTTAATAAAAATTACATTAAGACAAGTTAAAATAAATAATGTATAAAAAATAATTTAAAATAGATAGTATACAAATATTTTTTAAATATCATATAATAAAACAGTTTAAAACTAAATAAATAAAGGAATTAAGTAAACTAGAGACGAAATTGAAAATCAAAACAATGTTTTAAGGATAATCAGTAAATAAATTAATTATTAGAGCCTAATTAGGGACTAAAACATAATGCATAGAAAACAAAGAGGACCAAATGGGCAAATATCCCTGGCCTCTATGCGTTGCATTTAATGTAGGACTAAAATGCAATAGAAAAAGAATTGCGGGGGCGAATTTGAAAGAAAAAGAAATTTGAGATAGGGACCAGATTGAAACACACCTCAAAAGTGGAAGGACTGAGAGCATAAATAGACCCTCAGTCCAAAACACGCGAATCCTTGGCGGTATGGGTCGGGTCGCGGGTCGGATATGAGCAAAATGACACCGTTTTGAGGCCACTTCAACAGGCCCTAAACGACGTCATTTCCAAGGTTTATAAAAAGGAATTTTTTTTGAAATGTTTCATTTTTTGCCGTATCCTCTAAAAACAACAAACAGAAAATGGGAGAAAAGGGGGGTAGGCTCTGCTAGGGTTTCTTCACCCTTACGCCACTCCGCCATCGCAGCGGTCAAAGGCCGACACCGAGCGAGCCGTGCTTTTCTGGCCCTCGTTTTAAGGCGCATGTGAGGGCCAAACCCTCCTAGCCCAGAGAGCCGAAAGAGAAAGGGTCCCTCGACCCTTTTCGGGTCTGACCTCGCGAAGGAGATGGGGTCTCCGGTGACGCGTCCACGGGATGCTCTCAAGTAAGTCTCTTTTCCTTTTTTCATTTTAAGCCCTCCAAAAAGAAAATCAAAATGAAATCCAAACAAGAAGCAAGAATCCGGATCCAAAATAATCACCATTCACTCTTTCTTTTTTTGTATTTCTTTGTATTTTGTGTGTGTAAAAAAAAGTACAAAAATTTTAAGGCTGTTTTATAGCCACCAAAATACAAATCTATTCTTTTCTATCTATTTTTGCTGTTTCTTTGCTATTGGTGGCTTGTTTGCAGTACTGAAGGCTTGAGACATGGCGTCTGGAGGGCGTGGGCGTGCGAAGCACGAACAATGGCGTCTTGTGAAACCTTGTGAGGGAGGCTATCTTGGCTGGAACCTCTGAAGGTCTCTAGGGTTTCTGAGATCCTTCTGTTTGGGCCATTTGGGCCATCTTTAGAATCGAGTTTAGGGTTTTGGGTTGGCTTGTTGGGCTGCAAATGGGTTAGGGGTTAGGTTTTAGTTTATTTGGGTCCTAATCTGGGCCATTTGTAAATGGACTATGGACTGTAATGAATTTTTAATTTGGACAATTATTATTCTGTTTGTTTTTTTTTTGGTTTAATCTGACGGCTCGGGCGAAATGGGATTTCTACAAGTAAAAATGTGATTTCAAAGTATTTTTCAATTAGTTTTGACATGATTAAGAGGTTCTAAATTTACTATAAAGTTTTCGTTAAAGATTTCTTGAATTTTAATGAATTTTTGGAAAATAGCCATAAAACATGTTGAAAAAGTCAATACCATGAATTGATTATTTTATTGTAGTTTAAAGGTTGAGAATTAGTCGTATGTGAAATATAAGATGAATGGAATTGGTTTTAGGTGAAAAGAATAAATGTATATTGAGATATTCGAATTTAAAGTTTGTTATGCTAAAGGTTTTGACTACATAAGAACATAGCTTAGGCTTATGTTTTTTATTGATTGTGGTGAGTCCTTAACTGATTTTTGAATTTATTGTTGTGTGAATTATTATGTTGAAATTTTAGATTTGATAGAACCTTCTATGAGTAGAGATAAAGGTAAGAAAAAGCTAGTTTGAACTTTCGACTTTTGGGCAAAAGCATAACTAGTGAGTGTTTGGAATAGTTGCTTGTGGATATGATTCAATAAATTATTAGGGAATTTAGTAGTAGCCTAAACTCCTACTCTAAATTCTGAGTGCAAGCTTTCTTATACCTATGTTACCTTGTGAACAATGTGCTTATGTGTTTGTGAATATGTGAATTGAGATGAGATGCTATTGTAACACCCCTTACCGTATTCTACACCAGAATTGGATACGAGGCGTTACCGTACTTAACTCACATGGTCATACAACTTTGGTCTATCAATTTTCATTACAAATTAGAACCTTTCTATACACACCTCTAACATCCTTATAATGGGCTTACGAGACCATAAACATGCTTCCAAAAGGTTTCAGAAATAGATCGGAAACTTTTACACACTTGGAAAATTTTTACCTAAACAGGGGCCACACGCCCGTGTAGGCTTAGGGACACGCTCGTGTACCCCTAAACATGCCCATGTCTTCCACCCGTGGTGGACACTGCCAAATTAGACACGGCCTTGACATGCCCATGGTCGTAGACCGTGTGTCACACCTTGATATACTAACTTATTCACACGGCTTAGAGCACACGCCCATGTGCTAACCGTGTGTCACACACGGCCTATAAAAACGACCGTGGGGTTAGCCCGTGGTCTATTCTGACTTAAAACACTAACATGCAGGGAACATACGGCCTAAACACACGCCCGTGTGTCTATTTGTGTAGGCACTTAGAGGCTATCTACCAAGCCTTTTTCCACTCTCATTTGCATACCATCATATATTAGCACATAATATCACATACCATCAATATAACTCTTGAATTAAGGATATTTAATCATAAGAGTGATAAAGTCTTCATCCCACACACTAGGGAGAACTATTCCCAATACATTTACAACAACTTAAGCCATCATATATGGCTACACACAACCCAATTATAAGTTCTCTTAGGCCAACACAATTTGGCTACATCAACAAAGACTTAATCAACCTTAAGTACTAGCCCTATACCTGCCATGACTCATAAGGACTTGATACCTCATATCAAGTGTCTGTTCGATAGTGTGAAAACATCTCCGGCGATCTCTAACCCGAGCTAGCTAAAATAACCTATAAGAGGTGATAAAGGAAGAGGAGTAAGCAATAATGCTTAGTAAGTTCATCTGCATAATTTAACAATCATAGATATTCACTGAATAAATGTAACTACGAGGTAATATGTCGAGCTTTTCTCATTAGCTCATGATTACTTACTCAATCATTCTTGAAGCTTACTCATTCTATCTCTTACCACATTAATACAATGCCACAAGCTAATTTGCTCGTTTAATTAACATACGTTCCTGCACTGATCACACATGATCAAATAAAACAACACATCAAGCATTTTAGATAAGTCACTCACTCTACTAATCTCTCGGTGGTTTTGCATTTAGCCTACCATCAACCTCTAATAGGGTGGTATCGCACACAGCCCACCAATCATTTATAAGCGATGGTATCGCACACAGCCCATCGATTACTAATTAATCAGGTGGTAACGCACATAGCCCACCGATAACAATATAATTGATGGTATTGCACATAGCCCATCGATTACTAATTAATCAGGTGGTAATGCACATAGCCCACCATTAAAAATTTAACCAATGGTAACGCACACAGCCCACCTTTAATAATATAGTTGATGGTATCGCACACATCCCATCACTAATCATCAATAAGATGATACCACACATAGCTCACCGTTATTACACATTCATAGATAGTTATCCACATGTATTTCTCTATTTCAAAAGTTCTTCCGAGAACATCCTCACACACTACTATTCTTACTTAACTTTCTACGATTCTCATTTGCATTTACACAATGCATTAATAAATCTATCTCATGCAATTAAAGTGCATCGGTTACACATAACCCACTATGGGTTCATTATATACTGAATTCATCTCAATTCAATTCTAACACACACTTGTGCTCCTCGTAGTACAACCACATACGTTCTCACTTTCAACATACCAGTTGAATCACTCCAATTGTTAAATGATTCTCTTGAGTCTCATACCCATAGTGTCACTTTAACGTCATACCCCAATAGGGTCTCACTTGAATTAACATGTCGATGCCATGTCCCAGACATGGCCTTATTTAATATCTCTCACCGAAGCCATATTCCAATATGGTCTTACACGGAACCTTAACTATCATCATTTTATACTATCTACATTTCTCATTACTCTTTGATTCAATTCTCTTGACATCTCATTAAAAGATAATTCATGCATTCAAAGAGTAATTATACATTCCATACAGCATTGGAATATCAAATTAACTCATATGTAATTGCTACATTTGCACATGAACTTACCTCGATGATGAAAAGGCCGAAAATGACTTTTTGCTCACATTTATCCTTTCACCCGTTCTAGGTCTGAAACTCATTTTCTTTGATCTATAACAATGGAATTTAGTGATTTAATCACTTATAAATCATTATACACCATAAACTACACTTTAGGCAAAAATGATTATTTTGCCCCTACACTTTGGCAAAGTTACGATTTTGCCCCTAGGCTCATAAATAAATTTTCATCACATTTTCTTGTTAAACAAGCCTAGCTGAACATTTAATCCTCTTACAACTATCCATAATTCCAACTATTTCATGCCTTAATGAACAAATTACAACTTTTGCATTTTAGCCCAAATTAGGTGTTTTCATAACAACACCTTTCACAAAAGTTGTTTCTCATCACTTTAACATTCATTTTCTTCCATAAAAACTCAGATAACAACTTAAAATCTCACATTTTAGATCTATAAATTTTTACCATAATGCAAAATAGTCCCCTCTTTAGAAAGCTTAAGCTTTAGGGATCTCAAAAGTACAATTTTCTTCAAGAAAACCATTAAAATCACTTACTTGAGTGGAGTAAAGTTTGATGAAATTTTGTGCTTTCCAACACCCCTTGTTTGCTGAAACTTTCGGTGGAGAAGAAGAGAGGAAATATGATATCTTTTTCCTTTCTTTATTTTATTATAAAACATCAATTTAAGCCACCAACTTTGACCAAAATTAAAAGCTCTTGTCCCCCTTGTCTACATGGCCGGTCAACACATTCACGATGGTCTAATTTTCCTTTAAAACCTCCAATTATCATTTCATGGCTATTTGGTACCTTTAGCCTATAGAATGGAACTTTCGCACTTTATGCGATTTAGTCCTTTTTCGTGATTTAGCATGAAATCGCTAAAATTAAAGCACCAAAATTTTCGTACATCCTTATAAGCATGTTATAAAACATAATATAACATGAAAATAATTTTATCAAACCTCGAATTAGTGATTCCAATATCACTGTTCCAACTAGCCTCTAAATTAGGCTGTTACAGCTATAACATGTGATATGTGATTATGATAAACATTGTGAAAGTGCAAATGTGTACATGTTATGTATATGTTAAATGTTAGTGACAATGTTTTACTAAAAATACAAATATGCAATGATAGTTCAGGGATAACCGGTAAGTGATATGTGTTGAATATTTTTGGCCTTGTGATCTTGAAACCACTGGATATAGTTGGCATGCCATAATATTGTGAGTAGTCACTTATACGTACAGTGGTCTTGGGCATTGAGGCCCTGAGACATGTTGGAGGGATAAGGAAATGTAAGCTAAGCTCCATTCAAAGGGACATGTGAGGGGAAATAAGGAGAGTGTTAGCTTTATGCTTCATTTTTGGGACATGTTTGACTTTAGGAGTCTATTTGGTATGTTGGAGATCCGTGTATATGATGAGTGATGATAGAGCTCACTTTTATGTTTAATAGCTCAGGTGCCAAATTATCTTAAATTATGAATATGTGTGTATTGTGATATGTGTTTATATGACATGTAACCTTGATGTAATTTATCTATAACATGTTTACGAGAATTGTGATATATGCTTAAAAGTGAGTATGTTTACCATGTAAAAGAACTAGTAAAAATGCACAAGTATAATATGAAACTAGAGTTGGAACTGGTGAGGTTATGTTATATGATTGTTTCATTGATGCTTGATGAATTATTTGCATTGGGTTTATTTTGAGCATTCATTGATCTTGTTAAGCTCACCCACTCCTTTCTTAAAACCCTTACAGAGTACTGAAGTGCGGTGTGAGAGGTGTGGTTTCCTAATGGTGATTCAAGTAAGTCTATTTATTATTTCGTAGGTGTTATCTATTTATTTACGTTTGGGGAATAAGGCAATGTGGTGGACTTGTTTATAGTCATGTCAACTTCTAGACATTTTGTGGTTTTTGTTCGGTTTATAAAGATTACATGTTATTGTTATGATTGGATTCATGAACATGAGGATAAATTGATGTTACTTGCTCGAACATGATTTTTCTATATTGAACTTTTAATTAGGTTGTTGAATGATTATTTGTCGAAGTAATTGACGTATGATGTTTAGGAACTAAATTCGAATGGATTAATTGCTTATGTATGCTGCATTTTTTAGGTCTGGGGCAGAGGTATCGATAATCAGGTTTTAAAATCGATACCTCTATGTTTTGAAATACGTAGAGAGCCAAAATAGAGATTTGGTATCGATACTCGGGGTTAAAATATGAATATTTCATGGCAGGTACTGATAATTTTCAAGACTTTGGCTTTTAATTTAGAAACATAATGCAATTTTGGTATTATTTTTCCAGGTCACTTAAAGAAAATATATGTATCCCAGTGTTAGTATCGATACCAATGTGACAGTTTTAAGATTTTGTTAAAATGGACCTTAAAGCATTTTTAATTATTGTTATAAGACTATATGAAGTATTTTGTTCTAATGATGATTGATATATGTTGACTGAAAATTTATAATAACATCGATAAAGAGGATGATTTCTTAATAATATGACAATTTACTATTAGTATGACATGAGAAGGTGGTGTGGCATCCTGGTATTTGAGCTTGGCGACAAGGCCAGGTATAAGGCTAATTTGGAAGATCAAAACCCCAAGATCCATAGATTTCAAGAAATCGATGAATTCGGGTACGCTTCCGCATCTAGTTTTGTTTTTGAATTATTTTTGATGATTTGACATGACATATCCTAGTGTATAATTTATTAAGTTTTATTTTAGATTTATTTTACAGTTCTAACAAGTGGCATCTAAGTCTCGTCATGTTGAATTATTGAGAACGAATTGATTCTTAATTATTTTTTAGTTGAATTATTTTTTCAAATTTTATGAATTTGATATTTGAATTTGGTGGTTTTTGATCATACATGCCAAATCTTTTGGATTTATATTGATTAGGGTTTTAATTTTCAATTAAATTATTTATAAAAAAAGTGTGTGGTTAGATCTTATTCACGAATATATATTTATCTACGCTTGCACTGATGTTTGGTAAATTCTGTTGACTGTACTTTTTGCTTTTTTCCATAACTTTGCTTATTTCATCAGAATTCTTTGGTGCTTTGACGCACTGTTTATTGATTTGTGCGATTAAGGTTCGATTATTAATGTTTTTAAAGTCACATGGTAAAGTGCCATAGATTTGTGAGGTTTGGCTGATATGTTTTTTTTAGCTAATTTTATGGGTTCTGATTTTACGTAGTGACTCCACTATGTGTATCTAGTTGATTATATTGTTAATGTTTAAGGTTTAAATATATTAAAAAAATATTAAATCAATGTTGGTGATTGGAGTTTCATTAAGAAACCATGTTTTAACAGTTTTTTTAATGGCAAAGTTAAGAATAAATAAATTTAATTTAGCTACTTATAGATTTTGGTATTTAATGTCGTGAGTTTTATGTTTTTAATTATTATATTTAGGTCATATATATATATATATATATATGTGTGTGTGTGTTTGTATTAAACTCGTGTTTCATTCACCATAGTTTTGGATCATCTTTAAGGTTATGTTTTTCTGTTAAATTAGTTTGGTGGACATTCATTCAACTTGTTATTTTTTTGGATATGGATATATATTCAATTTTTGGGTACTTTGACACAAACTTATGCTGACTATCATATGCATTAAAAAAATCAGTTCAAGATTAAGGTTTTCGGTTTTTTATTGTGTTATTAAGGAAACCTTATTTTAGGTTATTTCGAATCTATAAAGCAATAAAAATTAGTTTTGACAATTGCTATGAAAATTTTAAATGTGAATATTGGTGTGTGTATATATATATATATATATTAAAATAACTTAATTGAAATAATAAGTTGCCAAAATAATATATGATATTGAAATTATTTTGTTTTAAAATATAAAAGGTTGTATGCATGTAACTTAAGTTATGCTAATATTAATCAAGTCATGTGCAACTGTGGTAATCAACATGTGACGATTATTCGGTTTTACATGTCAGTAATAAATCAGCCCAAAGAAAGATTTATTTTTCTGACATGTTCTTTTATTGTCGTGTTTAATTACTATATTAATATATAACTTAAAAGTTAATATTTTTCCAAAGATGAAATATTAATGGAGTGTCCAATATCTTAAGATGAGATTTACTTTTATTCAAATTATTTTGGTTTAAATTTGAAATATTATGAAACAAATATATTCAAATTTTGGCTTTGAGACTTGATTAAGGATGTCTAATAATTTAAATAGATTAGTTGAAACAAAATGTAGCCCAAGTGACCTCTTTTGCGTAGATTAGTTTATTTAAAATATTAAGATGATTATATGTTTTTGTAATTCATGCGTTTATTAATTGACCCAAAGGCAAGTTAATATTTGGCAGAATTTCAACATCTATGGTGATAAATGTGTGACAATTATAAGTTACTTTATGTGAGCAATATGTTAGTCCAAAGACTAATTAATTGTTTGACATAATTCATTGCCAATGTTTCATAACTACAACAAGAGTACTGCTTACTGTTAATATTACTGTCCAAAGACTTGATATTGATGTTGTGCTTGCTATCTTGAGATGAGATTAGTCATTATCTTGAATTTATTGTTTACTTATTGATGTGAGTTTGTTTTTATTTATTTATTTTGTTCTATATTCAACTAGTTCATCTTTTGCAGCTACAATATCTGCTAATATAAATTCTATATCCATGTTTAATGGGACTAATTTCAAGGAATGGAAAAGACACTTATAGTGCTTGGTTGTATGGACGTAGACCTTACACTAAGGGAAGAACAACTCACTCCTCTCATTGAAGAAAGCACCCTTATAGAAAACACATTATTTTTCTGCTTCAGGAAAAACACCCAAACTTTTCTGGAAAAATCATCAATAAATGTTAGTGTATAATTAGCTCTACCTCTCGAAGGCACTATGGATGGCCTCCATAGATTAGAATGAATATACTCCAACGTTCCCTTCGTGTTATGGATTCCTCTAGTGAATCAAACTCTTTTGCTTCCTAAAAATGCAGTGCTTACAAAACTTCAGTTCACAAATTCCTTGCCCATCAAGAAGTCCTCTTTTGCTCAATTCTGTCATGCCATTCTCATTCATATGCCCTAGGCACATATGCCAAAGTCCAGTAACATCATCATCTGATAAGGAAGAGGAAGCAACAACTGCATCACCAGTAACCGTAGAACCCTACAAAACATATAACTTGGTAGTCTTTGTTGCCTTTTCATCACAACGAGGGAACCTTTGAAAATCTTCAAAACCCCACTTTTAACTATGTATTTATACCCATTTGAATAAAGAGTACTCAATAAAATCAAATTTCTCTTCAATTCTGGAACATGTTGCACGTCACTAAGTGTTCTGACAACTCCATCAAACATCTTAATTTTAATCATTCCAACACCTGCGATTTTACATGAAGCATTATTTCTCATCAAAACAATACATTCGGACACTATTTTGTAAGTTATAAACCAATCCTGATTGAGACTCATGTGGAAGGTGCAGCCTGAATCAATGATCCACTCCTCGCCTACTTTAGAATTGTTGACAGAAGCGACTAGAAGTTCACCATTCTGTAGTCTTCTATAACATCAACTTCACCAGATTTTTCTAAATGTTTCCCTTTTGATTCGCAACCTCCCTTTTGATCTTGTTACGTAACTTATAGCACTTAGATTTAATGTCCATTTTCTTCTTGTAGAAGTTACAAGTTTTACCTCTATTTGAAGACTTCGATCAACCCTTAGATTTACCGCGAGGATTCTGTTCCTGTGTCTTTTCACGATCATCATCAGCATTTCGGTCTTGTCTCCCACGAATAATGAGACCCTCTCCCTAAGAGTCGGGTTTAACCACAAGATGCTTCATCTTATCGTAAACCTTATCAACTGTGAGAGACTCGCAACTATATAAAATCGTGTCTTTAAAGGTTGAATAAGACGAGGTCAATGAACAAAGTAGAATCAACCCTAGATCTTTCTTCTCATACTGAACCTCCATCGTCTCCAAGTTTGAGAGAATTTCTTTAAACACTGTTTAGTGTTCATGCACAGACGCACCTTTCTCCAAACGATGAACATAAAGGCACTGCTTCATATGCAACTTGCTGGTTAGAGTTTTCGACATACATATTTGTTACAGCCTATTCCATAATGCAATGGCGATCTTCTCATTCATCACATCCTGCAAAATTTCGTTAGACAAATGCAAATTTAACTTTGTTAATGCCTTGCGATCTTTATGTCTGTTCTCTTCCTCTGTCAATGACAAATGCATCTTATCTATCCCTAATAGGGCATCCTCTAAGTCCATCGGCGCAAGAACTACTTGCATCTTTATCTGAACATGAATCTGGTGTTGCGATCCAATAGCGAATTTCATACTTCAAATACATCATTACCATGATTGAGATGAACAACCCGGAAGCTCGTACTGTAGTTAAATGAAAACTTTTGAATAATTTAGTGACCAAATTAAAAAGTTACCCATAGTTTACTAACTCATAGTGTAGTTTACCCCTTTTTCCACTATCCTTTTGAAACCAAATCTTGGGACAGTTTCTATGTAAGTTTATGTGTAGCTTCAGTCTCACCATCCTGTCCAACCTCCTCTACAACATAGGAGCTCTTTGGCCACACCATTTCATCACATTTCTAAAAAATGTCGTCTCAAATATGTTCATCAAAGCTTCCTTCTTCAACTCATGGATCCATGTCCAACCACAATCTTCCCTTAGCCAACTTTCATCTTTGCGTTTGGGGGAACACTTTCCTTTCATCTCCATCTAAAATGGGAAAGAATCTACATTGTATAATAAAGTCTTACATATAAATCTAAATTCGTGTTTTCATATCATATTTTCTCGTGTTTGAATTCCTTTTATGCCTTATATAGTATCATATCTAGTATTGTTGAAATTTTTTAATCTTTTTTCTCACATTACACAGAAGGAAGATGCTACAATTCAACAACAACATGGAGAATTGAAAGAAGAAATAAGAAGGATGGTTAAGGTAGCCATGGATGATGACTTACTGCATAAATTGCGTTTGATTGATGCAATCAAACGGTTAGGTGTGAGTTACCATTTTGAAAGAGAGATAGAAGAAGCATTGCATAACATTTATGAGCATGACTGCAACGATGACCAAACTCTCGAGGCTACTTCTCTTCGATTTCGATTACTTAGAGAAAATGGCTTTAGTTTTCAGTGTGGTGAGTCCATTCTCACTTATTTATCAAAATTAACTTTTAACACGATTAAAAATTTTAGTGTGAGCTTAGCGTTTACGTTGACTTTTCTGAAACTAAAAAAGATAAGCAGAACAGTCAACATCTAAATTAGACCGGCAAAACAAGCACCCCCAATAGACAAAAGAAAATAGAATAAAAGAACACCCCAACCATGATTGCCACGAAGAGCTCCATCAATCAAATAAAATGTTAACATGCTTATTTTTAATAAATATAAGGTATTAGTAATTATTAAAACAAAGGTAGGATGATAAATATAAAGCATAATGATAAATTTAATTCTTAGTATTTGTATCTTTTATTCATTTGATTTTATTCTTTTAGAGCTAAAATTGATTATTATCCTTTTTAAAAAAGACGAGTTTTGACTAACAACTTCTCAAAAAGGCTCAAATTATTATGTTTTTAATAGAAATAATGATTAAAATGTTAAATTTTAAACATGGCAGACTGTATGGATATCCACTTGTACTTCATGATAATTTTTTTTAATTTTGCATTGTTTTTATTTTTTATATTTTTAAATTATTTGTTGATGTAATATATATGACAAATAATGCCATGTCATTATGTCTACATATAAAAATGAAAAGTAATTTTCATTAAAAATAAATTATAAATATAATATGAGGAAAGTTTTAATTGCAATCATTGTAATTTCATTAAAATATATCATACTATCTTGTTCGATTGTACAGACACATTCTACAAGTTCAAAGATGATGGAGGAAACTTTGACAAGTCCTTAACAAGTGATGTGAAAGGCTTACTAGAATTATATGAAGCAGCACATTTACGTGTGCATGGGGAAGATATACTGGAAGAAGCTCTTGGTTTGACCACCACTCATCTAGATTTAGCCAAAGCTACTGGCACCATCGAATTTCCCCTCTCAGTCTTGGTCTCCTGTGCTCAAGACCGACCCATATGCAAATGCTTGCCAAGGTTGGAGGCTAGGCGATTCATAGAAATTTATAAAGATGATGGGTCACATGAAAAAACGTTGTTGAAGTTTGCAGAGTTGGATTTCAACTTGTTATAAAATTTACATAAGGAAGAGCTGAGCAAAATCTCTAAGTAATAAATTACTCCTTCAACATTAATTAATACTTTAACCAAATTTTCAAGGATGAATAATTCATTAGTTATGGGTTTTGTTTCAGGTGGTGGAAAGATTTAGATTTCGTCAAAAAGTTACCATTTATACGAAATACATTGATGGAAGGTTATTTTTGGATATTGAAAGTATACTTTGAGCCTCAATACTCTCTTGCCAGAGAGATATTAACTAAAGTACTATCCACGGCATCAATTATGGTTGACATTTATGCCGCATATGGCACATTGGAAGAACTCAAACTCATTACACATGCAATTCAGAGGTCAAACAATTTATATATATATAAAATTATATTCCACACTTTCAAAGGATCGATTTTTTAAACCTAAAGCTTACTCCAATCCATTCATGTTGAAATTGTAAAATTTTAATTTCTTTTCAGGTGTGGGATGCTTCTAGAATACATGAAATTCTTCTATAAACCATTATTGGATGTTTATGGAGAAGTAGAGAAAGCGATGGTAAAAGAAGAAAAATCATAATACTCGAAAAACACAGTAAATTCACACCTTATCTTATTTATTATTATTTTTGTGAAAGACAAATTAATTGAGAAGCCATTTCACAGTAAATTCATTTATTGATCATTTAACATTTACATGATTTGCTAATTTAATAAACTCATACCTTAATTTAGAAGTGTTCATGAGTTAGTGATGGTCAGGCCGTTGTATTGTATTAATATAATCTATATATTTACTCACGCTAACTTGTCTTGAACCTTAAATTTTGCACAAGTCTATCCATACTTTTCAAAAAAAAAAAAATGGAAAAAATTAATTTACACTACTTTTAATTTAATATGTATTTTATCGAAGTTTTAAAGTTAGACAATTAATATATTTTAATATATATATATATATATTTTTGTAAATATTGGGGGTAGGGGATGAGGGTAACACGGTTTGAACCCATGTCAAACATGTGTCTGATAAGAACTTTAATCACCACTCCATACAATTCACGACAATATATTTTAACTGTTTACAACATAATATTATATTATTATAAATTTAATTTTTATATGATATAAATTACATAATATACATAAAAAATAGAATACGGTACGAAAAGCAAGTTGGGATGGACCAGCTCAAGCCTTGCATGTTAGTGTTCAAACCCTACCCATAGTTTAAACAAAACTAATTTTATTGCCCACGATAATTTTTTACCATCCCTTGAATTGGTTGCTATCACGTGTATTACCTCTCTTAATTTGTGTTTATTGATTATTTGTGATTCATTAATGTAATATTCTGTGTACATATTGCCACTTTGCTTTGTATACTATCATTCCATTGCATTTTATTTGTTTACAAAATCAAGTTTAATATCATATAAGTTTCAAAATTATTTTATTCATAGGTTTAAAATAAGCCAATGCTCATATTTGGAAGCTTGAGAAAATCGTGCCCTAGCTTCTTCTCGTTAAATCTAAACAACCAAGTACCCTTTTCTTTTCTAATCAAAACGCATAAAAATTTTAAATAAAAACTTATTCTCGAGAATTGAGATGTTAAATCTAACTCAATTTGGATATGACGTTTTATCATCTCGAGATAAAAATTTCTAAAAAACAAAGGCAATATTCTGCATTCAGGAATTTTAAGAAATTGTGCCCTAACTTACTGGGTTCCAATTTTTCATAAAGTCCAAATAACCGAATACCCTTTTCAAACTTTATTACACGGGTTTTAAAAATCAAAAGATAAGTTCAGCTTCGAGAATATAAGTTGTTGTACCCTAACTCACTGAGTATGACATTTTATTTCTTCGAAATAAGACGGTTTTGGCATCCGATGTGATTCCGTTCAAATTTTTTTTAAGCAAACGGATCGTAATATAGAATCTTTTCAAATTTTCGGCATTAAGACATTAAATAATCAATTAGGTACCAATTTTGGGCGCTACGAGGGTGCTAACCCTTCCTCGTACGTACTGACTCCCGAACCCGTTTTCTCGAGTTTTTGTAGACCAAAATATGTTTTAATAAATCAAAGTTTTATTAAAATGATCAATTTCTAGGTGATCCGATCACACCTCAAAATAGGGTCGGTGGTGACTCCATTTTTAATTTCCAATCGATCCCCTTTTTTTAAATAGAAAAAAATAGTTTCGACAGTATATTTTTCTTGTGTTCGTATAAATGCATGAATATAAATACATAATTTTTTATGGATTTAAATTTAAAATTTATGGATTTAAATTTAAATTTTAATATGTGTTTGTCTGTTTACATGTTGACATGGGTCATATTATGTCATTTGCAATGCAATACTTTGTTCAGGCTAAGATTAAGAAACAAAAAAAATACATGGTTTATTTAATTACATGTTACTGCTGGTGAAAAGGGCCTTCTTTTTTAATTTTTTCTAATGATCATCTTATTTTTAATATAACTTGTATAGCTTGAACTTAATCATTTATAGATATTGTGGCAGCCTGATTCCTTCAATAAATTATAAACGCAAGTTTCATTACTTAATTACATGTTACAACCAACTCAGCATTTGACTTTAGACCTTTAAGCCGATAGTTAGGTTTTTGAAATCTGTAATCTTCTCAGACTTACAGATTGATATTAAGAATTGTGATTGCTAGTAAATGCTCCCTCGATCATGTTGATGATCAAGCTACTACAGTCCCACCATCAAATGCTCTTTTGCTTATGTGTTGTCGATCCGCTCCTGCTAAGAGTTGGTTAGAAGAAGCTAACAGGGTCGAAGAGGACAAGGAAGATCAAGGAGATAAACAAGAGTGCAAGAGGAAAGACGAGGAAAAAGAAAAAAAAATTGAGGTCTTTAATGGAAGAAGAAAATAGGAAGGTGAAAGTGAGCCTAGTAGTGATGAAATACGACCCTGATTTCTACGAAATTTCATCTGATATAGCCCAAGAGACATGGCTTGTTGGCGGAATGAAAGATCATTTATACCGAAGCCAAAGTTGGAAGAGATGATTATATTATATTATTTTCCCTAGTGACTACTCTGTTTTCTTCATAGTTTCACTTTATAAATACTTCTTTGTGCTTTATTTTTGAACCCTTACATCTGAGAATTGAAAATTCTAAGCCTTATATAAAAGACTTTGAAAGTTTATCGAACAATATCCAAAAACCATAAAATAAAGTTTATTTTATTAAAATAAGTCTAAAACTCTAAACTTAAAATTAGTATAAAATAATAAATTAAATCAAACTGAATTATTATAAATAATGTAAAAAATTAAAAGACCTTACCCTAAGCATTAATGAAGTTTTTCAATAGTTGATTGACTAGTCTTTAGTGGCCTTTGCTTTAAAAAAAAAAAAAAACCTAATCATCGTTCCGTCTTTCCAAAATGGTTTGGTCATTTTTAGTGTAGTCTTTTTTAGAAAGCTTTCTGCTAAACCATTTAACCTTTATGCAAATTGATGAAAGAAACATTGTATTTATAAATTTGTGCATACTTAATTAATCCATTTTATTTATTCAAATTTGATTTTTTTCCTATAATTCACAATTAATTTACTTATATTTGATTTATCCTTTTGAGTTGGTCTATCATGCTTGAAAGAAGCACGGAATGGAAGGAAGCAATTAGGATGGTGTCTGAATATTTAGATCAAAATGTAGGATTTATGTTCTGTAAAGCAACCGAATAAATAAGTTTATTGAACATTACAATTCATTCCATCATATATAACACAGGATATGGTTTACAAACTTATCATCAAAGCTTGATAAACAATATCTAATCAAGAACAAGTGCATGGAGTTTAAACATTACAAGTTTCAGTTCTGCCTCCAATATGCATTTCACAGTTCACAAGTTGTAATAAAGAGATCGTTGGAAGGGGAATTTCCAAAGATGTTTGGCCACAAAGAAACTCTTTGCACGCTTCTTTCATTGTTGGTCGAGACTTGGGTTGTGGATTTAGGCAAGCGAATGCCAAAGTAGCAATGCGAACAAGATTTTGTGCAACTAATTGGCTTGTCGGAAGTGGTAAATGGTTGTCTAGCACATTAATCAGCCTCGTATTTACCAAAGAAGTTGGTGATGACAACCATGATAACACTTGTTCAAGATGCTTTCCCATTAATGTAACGACCCGAATTTGGGCCTAGTAGAATTGGGCCCATTGGGCCTTAGGCTTGAGAGCGTTTAAAATTTTTGAGAACAAGAGAACGGCATTATTTCAAATTGAACTTATTGGGAAGGTGATTTTGGAAAATTACGAGGTTTCTAGGAAGTTTCGGGTTCAAGCTAGGCCATAGGAAAATTTTAGTGTTGAAGCATTTAAAGGGGAGAAGACAATTGGCGTCTAGCATAAGGGAATAATTGGGCAACTTGCTAGCACAAGAGGAGCTTGTGGCTTAGTAGCAAGTGGTGTGAATGGTAGAGGGGAGAGCTTGGGTTCAAATCCCACCTAGTGCACTTATTTTGGATTAATTTTTTTGGTGCTTTAAGGTAAGTGTCGGCCATGGCATCAAAAAGGAAAGAAAAGACTTTTTATTTACGGAAAAGAGGCTAAGGAATATGGTAAGGAGGAAGATAAGGGAAAAGAAAGGAAAGAATCAAAAGAGAAAGGCAAGAGAAGGGGACATGTTGGCCTATTATGTGGAGGATGTTTTGGAAAGAATATTTTGGGGTCAACACTCATCTTTTTGGTAAAGATGATACAAGGTTTTGGTAGGGAGAGAAAGGGGAGCCGAATTTTCTTTAGGCACTTGGCAAATTTTGGTGCATGAGAGGTTGTTTTCTTATTAGCATTTTGGTGTCTTTTTCTTTTTCCAATTTCTTCCCTCATTGCCAAAACTCCAAAGCCAAAAGTGAGCATCTTTCTCCTTTGTTTTGCCGAAACTTTCAAGCCATTCTTTTCGCTACTTATCTTTCTCTTAGCCTTGGTTTCGAAAGTTGATTGGTAAGTGGGTGATTAGGCAGAATATTGGTGGAACTTGTTGCAATAGCCAAGGTGCAAGGCCTGATTTTAGAACCTAGAGGGAAGGATCACGATTGTGGGGGCAACGAAGAGTGGTTCTTTAGGAAATCCTAATAAGGTTTGTAATCTCATACCCTTCCGAATACATGTTTGAAATGGTGTGTAATCTCACACCTCTCTAAATGTGCATGAAATGTTCTGTGATTCGGTCGAAAGACCGAAAAACTGGAAACTGGCATCGTGGATCACTCGGGCGTGCATATGTTCGTAGTGGTAACCATATTTTGCAATGAAACAGTTTTTGGTTAGCAGCAGTGATGTGATTTTGAAAAATCGCAAAAATAGGAGAAATGGAATTAGAAAGTGAATAAGATATAGAATTAAAGCTTATTGCGTCTATTTTTATATGAAAGAAACAGAGTAGGAAGAAGAATTTTATATTCTGTGATATTATAATTTTAGTAAGATTGGTTCTGAATGACTTTGTGGTTCCTGTTCTGTCTTGGAAAAATAATTCAAAATTGTAAAAAATTAATTATGAGTTATAATTTATATGTATAGATTCCTTAGTGAGTCTATTTTCAATAGAAATAAGTGGGAGCAACATATAAAAACTGTACAATGAGATATTTGAATTTAAGATAAGAGAGGTCAGAACCATTGGTCAATGAAACAGGGGAAATTTTAATGAATAAACTGTACTAAATGGATAAGCCAAAAATTCTGTATGAAGATATATGAGTCTAGTTCCAAGGAAAATTTACGGATCTAAATTTTGAGTTTCCTAACTCGACTTATAGCCAATTTAAT
The DNA here is from genome assembly GCA_025506655.1 of Gossypium rotundifolium. NCBI lineage: Eukaryota > Viridiplantae > Streptophyta > Magnoliopsida > Malvales > Malvaceae > Gossypium > Gossypium rotundifolium. The sequence continues at coordinate 10,960,784 of CP106730.1, read as the reverse complement.
CCATATGACGCAGATGGACAGTTTCAATTTTTATGCCCCAAATTAGTAGTTAAGTTCGAGGTTACGAAATTATGAAAATACCCTTGATGGGTAAAATTACAGAAATACCTTTGGGTTGTGAAATTACAATAATGCCCCTATGGGCCGATTTGCTGAAATACCCTTATGGGCCGATTTGTTAAAATGCCTTAGTGGGCCGAATTATTATATTACTTTAATGGGCCTGTAACACCCTAAATTAGGGGTTGTTGAAAATTTAAATAAATTCCCAGGTGTGTTTGAAGAAATAAATATTTTAATTGCTAGACATGTTTTAAGGGTCTAGTCATAACCCCGAATTAGGTCGGATTTGGAATTAAAAATTTCTTCCTAAGTGTTTTAAAGAAGGGAGCTAGGTGAGATAGGGGTTAAAGGGAAATTTGGGCGAATTATGACACAAGAATGGTTCTGGTGCAGTGGCTGGTAGCGTGTGGTTGGCAAGGGAGGTCTTGGGTTCGATCCATGGGAGATACAAGGAGGAAATGTTTTTTTTCCTTGTGGGCTTTTTGGGCGTTAGGGCTAGGAAGGCTTTAAATAAATTTCGGGCAAGGTTCATGGCATGAAAGGCAGGTTGGCGGAGTGGCTTGGGGCGCCACTCAAGGGCTTGGGTTTAAGGTCTCGGGTTTGAGACATAAAGGACGCAAGGAATTTTATTTTTGGGCTTTGGCGTTAAAGGAGTAAGGGCCAGGTAGAAGGCTTATAATTTAATGATGGGATTATTTGACATGAAAGTCAATTGGGAGAGTTGGTCTGGGGCGCTTAAAGGGGTCTGTTTTGTTGCCTTCACCGTGTCAACGGTTGAATCAAAGAAACAACAATTGGTATTTTTATTTTTATTTTTTCAATGATGCTGGCGTGAATGGGAGAGTGTTGGTTCAATTTTGGACTCTCAATTTCGGCTGGAAGGGGGTAATTGTAGGTAGTTTATTTGCTATTAAATTGTTTAGAGGAGATTAAGGGATAGAAAATAAGATAAATCTTGGTTTTTTTGTGATAATTAGAGGCTGGAAATTATCACAAAGTAGGAGATGTTTGCCGAAATTTGGAGACCTTGGGGGGCTGTCTATATTTGATTTTGTTACAGCAAAGGAGTGCTAAAATTCTAGCAAAATCTTTCCTTCTTTTCCTCTTCATTGTGCTGCCGAAATCCCCCTTGTTGCATTGCCCAAATTATCAAAAAATTCCAGCTTCTCTTCTTCTCTTACAAGCCGAATTCTCCCTAGCCTATCTTGTCAAATTCTTCAAAAATTCTCTTCTCCTCTTGCTTCCTTTTTAGCCGAATCTACCTCCTTTCTTGAGAAGAAAATTCCAGCCCCTCCATTTGAGTTTGGCCGAATCTCCTTTAAGGAAAAAGGGTGCTGTTTTCGGTTCCTTTCTCTTCTTTGAAGATAGCCGGACCCCTCTCACAACAATAAGAGGTGCTGTCGATTTCCAATAAGTGTGGTAAGGGATAATCATCTCTTTTAGAATTAAAGTTATGGCCTATGATTCTTACTAATTTGATCAAATCAATCGTAGGGAGGCCATAGTCGATTTAAGGGAGCTTTCGGGATTTGTTTTCCTAAGGTAAAGAGGTAAGTGACATTCGACCATAGACCTTGTTTATGAGTGTTTGTGCAAGTCAATTTTTAACATGTGTTTTGGTAGGGATCTTGAAGACTCAAGTGATATTTCGGGATTTCGGTAAGTGGGGTAAGTGAATAAGCCACATTCGGCCAAGGGCCATATTTGGATTAAAGTTGCGATTAAAGTCCTTCGGGATTACTAATTTGGCCGAATAGGCCTTTGATACTAACAAAGATGATTGGCCGAATGTAGGGTCAAGATCTAGCATCGTAGATCGGTTATTTGGGATTTGCTAGTAAATAGGTGTGTAGAAACTCACTGCACACTTTATTAATTTACATGATTTAATTGTTTGCCTTTAATCTTTTGGTTGTGATTAGCTTGTGGCATAATCAGGGTTTCCGGGTAAGTCCCCTAACTTGTGATTTTTGATATACGATTTGTATGCCATCACATGATGTTAAATGCTATGACATGAAATATGATAATTGATGTATAAGCATGTGATGGTGGGATTGATGAGAGGAGGAAGATTTTATGGATATGCGCGATGGTTTTGACCACAAGATGGGTTGGCCCCATCAGATTATTTGTGACCTATGGTCATCAGTGGTTTTGACCACAAGATGGGTTGGCCCCATCAGATTATTTGTGACCTATGGTCATCAATGGTTTTGACCACACCGATTGATAATTTGCGACTAAGTCCCAATGGTTTGGTACCACCAGTGGTTTTGACCACACTTGATTATTTGTGACCTATGGTCATCAGTGGTTTTGACCACACGATGGGTTGGCCCCATCATTGAATTTGTGACTCTAAGTCATCAGTGGTTTTGACCACCAGTGGTTTTGACCACACGGGGTAGTTAAGGAGTATGGATGGTTAGGTTGGGTTGCATATTTGCATGTTAATTAATATCTTGTGTATGAGTGCTTTTCCGGGTGGGGGATTTGCACACTGAGTCTTGGTGACTCACCCCTTCCCAAACTATTTTGTAGATGAGTAGATCGCGGAGATGGAGCCGGAGAGGACTCAAGGCGGCCATGCTTATCGTTGGATTTAAATTTGTTATCGTTAAGTTTATTTATTTATTTTCTAAGTATTTTTAATTTGGGATGTAATAAGGCCTCTATTATTATTTTGGATGTTTATTTTACTGCTTTATTTTACTTATGCTACATTACTAATGATATTTATAAATATTGAGTAAACCGGTTAAAAGTAATTTTTTTTTCAACTTAATAACTTTTACGAGTTTTCAAAAAAGTTACCATCGGTAACAAAATTTACCAAGTCACCAATAACTCAGACGATTTTAAAATGATACTTGATCAAACGTTTTCAAAGAGTTTATCAACCCAACCATGTTTATAAAAGCCCAACTGAGTTTTCAAACACCCTTTCTACACCTTAGCCAAATTTTATCGAATTATCACCAAACTTTCAAAATGACTCAAATTATTTTTACCCAGTAACATACGAGATCCGGCCAGGACTCGTGGGTCGGGTTTGGGGTGTTACAGGGCCGATTCATTAAAAGTATCCAATAGATTAATGGTTGTTATATATGTGGATATTTTATGTTATTATATATGTTGCATCTTTACATATTGCATGGGATGAGAAAATTGAATGAAGAGAAGTGTAGTCTGGTGGCATTGCCACAAAATCTGATAAGGGCTATGTGCCAACCTAAATATGGCTTTGTGCCATCGTGATTATGGTTTTATGCTAAACATATTTACCCAAGGCTGTGTGTCGATTATATTACCGTATATGATACTCTGGTGGCTCAGCCACAAATATTATAAAAAGTAGCTTGACTGCAGCATTTCTGGTGGCTCAGCCACAAATATTATAAATGACAACTTGCCTACGAATTGGTGTGATTGGCGGGGTGGGTTGACTTGATCCCCACAGGTGTGATTGGTGGTACGGGGGATGTGATCGGATGGATGGGTTGGGTTGCATACATTACGCATACATATACTTCTTTTAAATATTGTATTATAAATGGGCTCCGACCTATGATTATGCTATGAGGGCTCAGGCCCAAGATATTGCTTTATGGGTTCAGGCCCAGTGGATGACGGTAAGGGATTATACACTGAGTTCTTGTAACTCACCCCTTTTCCTTAACCCTCGCAGGTAATGCTCAGTAATGTGGATTTGGGCCATGGATGACTCGGTGGAGGCCATACTTCAGAAATGTTGTTTTAATTTGAACTTTAGACTTTTATTTCCGTTCACTTTATTACTTTTACTATTTTGGGTTTTTATGTTGTAATAAGGCCTCTGGAATATTTTTTTTTTTTTTTAGCTTTATGTTTGACGTACTTATTACTTTGCTTAAACTGTTTTAAATAGGAATTTTTCTAAAACTTAAATAAAGATTTTCCAAAATAGATTAACATATGGATTTCATAACAAACTTTTACAAAATTTTAACTCGGACTTTCTTTCAAATTATCAACGATATTTTCAAAAGTCACGGGTTTAAAATTTACTACCTTGATTTTTGATTCATCAAACAACCTCTCTAAAATAGTTGTATTTTATTAAATATTTACATCCAAATTTGTTTTCTTAACCATAACCAAATAACACTTATTTTAGTACAAATCACAAGTACTTTATACATTTTCCTTATGTGACATGTCAGATCCGGTCGTAATGCATGGGCCGGGTTTGGGGTGTTACAATTAACGTTTCCAGTGCCACCACTCCAAAACTATAGAGATCACATTTTTCGGTGACAACCATCATATAGGCAAGTTCTGCATACAAAACCCAAATAAAAAGAAAACCAATTATATATTTAGTTAATTTTATAAATTCAAAGGAAAATATTAGAAAATGAAGTAAAGAAAATCACCTGAAGCTACATATCCACATGTGCCCACAATAATGGTCTGGTTGGATGAGTCAAGATAAGCATTGTGGCTAAGCAAAGGGAGTCCCTAAAAAGAAGACCTAGAAATCATCCTACTTTGAGTTGTTCTAACTCCACCCACTACTTTAACCTTATTCCTAAGACTTTAATTTATCAAAATCTTTCATTAGATTCAAGTTTGTTACTCTTAGCACCAAACATTTTACTATTTTTAAGTTAACATTGTAGCTTTTGTTTTAATTCTAATCTCTACAATCATATTTGGAAGCTTTCTTCAATAATGTCTTTCAACTATACCTTAATTTTTAGATTAATCTGTAAAGCTTTTTTATTAGAAACGATACGGAAACTACAAATTTTATCCTAGTTTACTAAGAAACAATGTAACCAATAAAAACATGTCACATGACGAACTTTTATTGGATGCTATATATTTTATAAGGTAAATTTCTTAGTTGGTCACCTAACTTTTAAGACATTTTCATTTTGATCACCCAAAATGAAATCCGTACAATACTATTTATTAAGTCCTTTACTAAGTTGGTATTAATCATCAACTAGATCCCAACTAGGGAATTATTTAAAAAAACCATTTTATTTACGAAGTATGTTATTTGATTACGTGAATATTTTTATCTTTTTATATTTTTAAAAATCAATAAAAATTTATAGCGCTGTAAGTATAAAATCAAGAAATTAGGCAGAGGATGAGGATCATGAAAGCTAGGCATGTATTGGATCATATAGCATTGTTTTTGAGGTCAAGGTTTCTTTTTCAGTTCAAATATCCTAGTGCAAATTTGCAAAAAATCATGTAATCAGTCCAATTTGCACAGGTCCATTAACCAAATTAAAAAAACAAAAAATAATAAAACAGTCCAGTTTCTTTTTACAAACCCAAATTCCTACCAGCCCAAATACAAATACAAAACTCTAACCCAATTGAATAAACCCAAAACCTAATAACTAATCCAGTTACTTAAAACCCAAAACAGACCCAAGCCTGATTGGCCCAAACTAATTGCAGTGGCCCAATGTCGGATTAGGCCCAAATAGTCTGAAGCTTCTGGAAACCCTAGGTTTCCTTTGCACCGCAGCTCCAACGATCAGGCCTCCACGTCACCCCGTAGCCCGCGCCTCGGTACGGTGGTTTCACCTGCAAACAGAAACAAAAAATAACAAACAACAACAGCAAATAGCACAGCAGAAGAGAAATACCAAATAATACTGTATTTTTCTTTTAGTTTCGGCTATAAAACGATGGAAATATTTGTATTAATTTTTTTACACACACACAACATCAATACAAAAATTGGAAAGCAGATCAAAAAAAGGTTTTTTTTTCTTTGTTCTTCCTTTTCTCATGTTCTTCGAAGCTATTAGCATAAGAAATACAAAGGTTTTTATTATTTTTTTTAAAACTACTTACATATATTAATATAGTATTAAAAAAAGAAAAAATTACCTTTTGAGCTCCGGCCGCCGTGCACGGTGGCGTTGACGGCGGATCCACGATGGAGCTGCGACGAAGACTAGTCGGCTCCCGGGCAGAAATCTGGGTAGACCCAGAGAGAAAAAAGGGCAATCCCTTTCTTTTTTTTTTTTTTTTGGAGGAAGAATGAATTTTTTTACAAAATTTTTGTCTTTTATAGCCTGATAGAACGACGTCATTTTGGACAGCCCCCCCCAATGCAGGAAACAACATCATTTTGGGGGGCCGACCCGAATGCCCTCAGGATCCGCGTGTTTTTGAGAAGGGACTATTTATGCGTTTGGCCCTTCCACATTTTTACCCTTTTTTAATTCAGTTTTTTTATTTTCAATTCTGGCCCCATAGATTTTCTTCTGTTTTAATTTGGTCCTGCACAAAACGCTGCTTTTTGGAGAAGGAAAATTGCCCTTTGGACCCCTCCTTCTTATTCGCGCGTTCGGATAGGTCCTTTCCTTTTTATTTTTTTTTTAGATTTGCCCCAAATGTTTATTTTAAGTTTAATTTAGTCCCTTTTTATTTCTTTTGTTATTTTTCTATTTTATTATTAATTTATTATTATTATTATTTTATTATAATAATTATTATAATTACTATTTATATTAATTTTAATATTACTACTATTATTCTTATTATTATTACTATTATTTTTAATACTATTATTACTATTATTATTAATTTTATTATTAGCATGTTATTATTATTATTAATATATTTAGGTAACTTTGTTATTATTACTATTATTTCCATGATATTTATTTGCTTAATTTTTTAAAATACATTTATTTATTTTATCATTTTATTACCTACTTATTTACATCTTTCTATATGTAGTTATTATTTACATTATGATTTTTTTAATTTGTGTTACGCTACATTTGTTTTTGATTTGTTTAATATTAATTCCTTAGTTCTAAATTTTTAGTTCTTTTTCCTTGTTATTTTTCTTTTTGGCTTATTTTCTTTACTTTATTTTCAATCTGGACATTGTCATCATTATTATTTTGTTACGCATATTAACACTGTTGTCGAAACCATTTTTAAGGTTTTATGAAAAACGGGTGTCGACTTAAAAAAATAAAAACGGGAGTCGCCACCAATCCCTTTTACTTAGGTGTGATTGGATCACCTTATAAAACATTTTATTTCAAAACATTGATTTGGGTTCATGAAATATAAGAAAACGGATTCGGGAGTCGGTTATGTACGAGGAAGGGTTAGCACCCTCGTAACGCCCAAAATTTGGTACCTAATTGATAATCTCATGTCCTAGTGTCGAAATTTTGAAAAATTTAAATATGATCCTTTTATTTGAAAGAAAACCAAGACTTTACTTATTTCAGAGAAATAAAATGTTATACCCAATAAGTTAGGATGCAACATCTCATGACTTCGAAACTAGACTCGCCTTTATTTGTAGAAAATTCTTATCTCGAGACATAAAACATCATATCCAATAAGTTAGGATACAACGTTTTGAATTCCCGAGAATAAGTTTTGATTTGAAGTTTATAAGTTTCAATTTTAAAAGAACAGGGATACTGAATATCTTAAGTTCAACGAGAAAAATCAAAATCCAGTGAGTTAGGGCACAATTTTTCTCGAAGTCTCCAAATATTAAGTATCACTATATTTTTTTTAAAAAAAACTTTGAATAAAATACGATAATTTTGCAAAATGTGTTTTTTATAAAAATGATATGAATCCGATTTTGTGTTGATATATTACAAAATATAAATATCAAATAGCAATTTACTATAATCACAAGTCATATTAATGATTAATACTAATATAGACAATTAACGAAAGAATAAGGTAACATAGCAAATAATACATAAAATGAAATGACTATGCTAAGCAATAATAAATAAATAAAAGAACATAAATAAGCGGATACAAGATATAAAATAAGCAACAACAATTAAGAATCTATATAAAACATAAAAATTCAAGAAATGGATATTAAATTCTACAAACAAAATCAAATATGAGAAGTAAATAAATTAATAATATATTTAAACCACGAATAAATATTATAACAAAACAAAATAAAATAATAATAATTTTAAAACAATTAATATGTATAAACAATATATTTCAAATGAATAACATAAAAACTTAAAGTATATAAAAACATAGGGATACTTATAATAAATATATAATTTAATAATTTAGTATATATAAATAAAATGATAATATATGATAAAATAGTTATAAATAAATAGTATATAACTTTAAATAAAAATATATTTATAATGCAATAATAATAAATACATATTTAATATAAACAATACAAACAATAAATATTATATGATATACAAAATTTTATACAATACTAAGGGTAAAATGATTTAAATGTCATACATAATAATACAATAATATATAATATAAAATAAAAAGTATAATATAATAAATAATATACATATTTAAAATAATATATAATATTGAATTTAATAAAATAACCTAATGTACATAATAAATAATAATTTAATATATAATACGAAATAATTAAAAAATAAGAATAAAAGTGAAAATAAAAATTAAAAAACCAAAGAAACAGAGATCAAATTAAAATAAATAAAAAAACTACGGTAAAATTGTTAAAAGGGTGATATTGGAGCGTGCCAAACTGTAGGGACCTATTGGGCAATTATATCTCCTAAACTGCGCCGTTTTGCTATCAGCCTTTAAATAGTCCTAGGGGTCAAGTTGAAATAGAATCAAACTTTTAGGACTAATTTGAAAAATAAAAGAAGTGTTTAAATTGGACGAAATTAAAACTAATGAAATTGCGGAGGGACTAAAAAGGTAAATAGCCCCTTTTATGAAAACACGCGGATCCTTACTGGGTTTCGGTCAACGCACGAGTCTAGCCTTAAAACGACTTTGTTTTGGTCATTAATTGACCACACTAAAACGACGTCGTTTCCCTGGCCTATATAAACCAAGAACTTACAAAAAAAAAAGTCATCTTTAACCAGTTCTTAAAAAAAAAAACCGAGTTTTTTTTTAAAAAATCTCTCTGTCCTTTGGCCATCGGCCAGGACTCAGATGACATGCCACTACACGCGCCCAAGACGCGCCACCTCGATTTACGATCGAAAGCTAGAAACCTTCGTTTTTTTAACGCCAATCAAAACGGTAAACTCCTTTTCTTTATTTATAATCAAAAAATAAAACGAGAAAAAAATATAAACAACATAATACTGTCGAAAATCACCTTCTGTATTTTGAAGATTTTGTTCTTTTATTTCTATATTTTTTCGTTGCATAGTGTATATCTCTCTGTATATGTTTTACAAATTGCTTTGGGGTTTATATAGCCCCGAAATAAATCGAAAAATAAAATAAAATAAATAAATACAAAATCGTGCTGCCATTTTTCTTTCCATTTTGATGTTGTATTCTTTCCTTTTTTTTGCAGGTCCACGACGAGGAACACGGCGACGATAGGGTGCGACTCACGCTAACTGCAGCGCGACTGCTGGATGGTGTTTAGGGCTTGTGGCGCCTAGGGTTTCAGAAACCCTAGGTCTTTTGAAACTTTTTTGTGTTTTGGGCCCCTTTGGGCCGTGTAGGTTTTGGTTTATTGTTTTGGGTGTAATTGGGGTCATGGTTTTGGGTTAGTATTGGGCTTGTTTTAGTGTTTGGGCCACTGGCTGTAATGGGACTGTAATAAAATTTGGACTTTGGTTTATTATTTTTTTGTTTTTATTCATTTGTTTAAGCCCGGGCAATAATGGGCTACTACAGCTGTAATTTATTTTCCATTTTACTACAATCATATTACATTTTATCCGATGCATTAATTTTTTTTAAATAAGCAAACACTCCGCGTTTTAAGATTCGAAAGAAATCGTAACCTAACTTACTGGGTTTCTATTTTTTCTCATCAAGTCTAAAGAATTAATTTTTTTTAAATCAAAGCGTATAAGTTAAATAAAAACTTATTCTCGGGAATTCAAAAATGTTGTGTCCTAACTCACTAGATGTGACTTTTTGTTATCTCGAGGTAATAATTTCTAAAAGCAAAGGCAATATTCTGTATTTATAATTTTGAGAAATTGTGTCCTAACTTACTGCGTTCATTTTTCATTTGACCCAAATGACTGAATATCATTTTTTGAATTTAAATGCCCTAGTTTTAAAAGTTAAAAGACAAGCTTAGTTTCGAGGATTCGAAACGTCGTACTAACTAATTAGACATGACATTTTACTTCTTCGAAATAAGTAGGTCTCACCATCTGCTTTATTTTATTCAAGTTTTTTCTTTAAACAAAGAGGATCGTATTTTAAAATCTTTTCAAATTTTTGACATTAAGAAGTTAATCCAACAATTCGGTACCAATTTTGGGCATTACGAGGGTGCTAATCCTTCCTCGTGCGTAACTGACTCTCGAACCTGTTTTCTCAAAATTTTGTAGGCCAAAATAATCATTTAAATAAATCAAAATGTTTTAATGATCAATCTCAAGGTGACCTGATCACACCTCAAAAAAAGATTGGTGGCGACTCCATTTTCGTTTCTAAAGTAGACCTCTTTTTTCAACGACAAAAAAAAATGGTTTCGACAGCTTGGCGACTCCACTGGGGACATATAGAGAGTCAAGCCATAAAATTGATTATTTTTTTCTTGTTTTCAAAAGTTGAAAATCTGATTTGAAAAATTACGATCCTTTCATTTGCATTTGTTTGTGTTATTTCATATGATTATTGTGATTTGATTCTCATAGAATGTTTTCGAATCATATTGCATAAGGACCGTTTGGTCTTACCTTTTTAAGTGGGAGTGAGAAGCTACTCCTTCGTGAGGTTTTCACCTCCGTGCAGGATAGTGGACCGCTTTTGGGATACATCCGTACCTATGTCTTCGTGAGATTTTCATCTCCGTGCAGCCATAGGTAAATATATTCCCCTGAACTGAACTCGATTCGTATGAGCCTATAATGGGTGAGGATTAAGGAATTTGCTGGTTTGAGTACCTTGACTTTAGAACCAAACCATATGTAGAAAACCCTAGGAGCCCACCCGAGATAGTACTGCGAGGAACCCTAGCGGTTACCCAGATAAGTGTTTGATTCTCTTTTATTTACTTTGAGTTGTGTTTTTGTATGTTGTACTGACTTATTGTGTTTTTTCTATGTTTGTATGTCATTTCATATTCAAAAGAGTGTTGATTCAAGTTCGATTACTGAATTAGAGATCTTGTCAAGGAGAATAAATTTCTTGATAAAGTGGAAGATAATGCTGCTGTTCGTATGTGGTCAGAGAAAACTCAATTAGGGAAAAGAGATAGTCTAGCCGAGGGGTATACGTCAAAATTATGGGGCTACACCCTTATCAGTGTGACGCAAAGTAGTATTCAGGAATTAAAAGAAATATGGGATTAGTGGAACGATGAGACCAAGCAGTTGTTCTACTATAATTATGGGGACTTACCGTATCTACTCGACGTTAAGATAGACGAGCATTTATTCTGGACCATCGTTCAGTATTGGAACCCTACTTACAGTTGCTTTACCTTTGGGAGGGTCGATTTAGTGCCCACTGTGGAAGAGTATACGACCCTACTGCGTTGTCCAAAGGTTCAAGTTGAGAAAGTTTATTCCAGAGCAGCTTATGTCCTGACCTTTTGGAAGAAATTGATGAACATTACCGGAATGAGCGAACAGTGGATTATAGCTAAGATCAAGCAGAAAGGTGAGTGTAAGTGCATCCTATGGAAGAATTTGAGAGATTTGATTCTAGCGCATCCTGATACAAAGAAAAGAGTCGATGTGTTTGCTTTTGAGCATTTACGAACTAATGATCTTCCCTAGGGCATTAGGGTATGTAGATGAGGCGGTCTCGGATCTCTTTGATCGACTTGATAATGTAACACCCCAAACTCGGCCTAAAAGTTAGGCCCGAATCTGGTGTGTCACATGGAAGTATTTTTTGAAACCATATGTAACACCCCAAACCTAGTCTATACGTTATGACCAAATCTGGCATGTTACGGGAAGGTAGTTTGAAATGTAAAGGAAAATCAAAATTTTTTTTGAAAAAAATAAAATTTTCGTTCAGTGATTCTATCTCAAAGATAATCCTAAAGAAAAGTATGTTTGAAGATTTTATTACCAACTTCTATTTAAAATGAACTGAAAGTCGTAAGCAGTTTTGTTTTATAAAAGCCGGAATCAGGGAATTCCCTAAACGTGATAGTTGCAAATAATGTTTGAGATTTTAAGGAAAATTTTGGGTTATTAGCTTAACATCTATTCACTTGTCTTCTTTTGCTAACACTTTAAAAAAAATAATTGTCTATAGTTTTATTTTAGAAAACTCTTTATTTGACATTTCATTCAGTATGTAAAAGCCATATTAAAGAAAAAACCCAAATTAAAGTTATGGAGGCCTTATTACATTCCAAAATCCCAAAATTTTTTAAAAAAATAAGTCTAATTAAGAAACGAAAATTTATGAGAAAATAACGCATGGCCACCTCAAGCCCACCTCGGCTCCAAATCTGCAACTAGAGGTTACCTGCACATTTAAGAAGAGGGGTGAGTCACCAAGACTCAATGTATAATTCCCCTAATAACACATTCGGCTTTAAGCCCACAATAGCACGTTGGGCCTTAGCCCTCACAATATGGAATATGAAAAATATGTATGCAACGCAACCCATCCCCACCTAGGTTTCCATCCTCTATATCACCTGAATCAGTCGAACGCCTGTGGCCCCAAGCCACTGTAGTTCCAAACCACTATGATACCAAATCACTGTGACAGAGTCACGAAATATAATATGTGGGGCCAACCCACTGTGGTACCAAACCACTGTGACAATCCTTTATTAAATATATGTCGGGCCAACCTTTGTGGTACCAAACCACCGAGATAGTCACTAAATAATATATGTGGTGCCAAACCACTGTGGTACCAAACCAACGAGACATAGTCATTGGATAAAACATGTGGGCCAACCCACCTGTGGTACCAAACCAACTGTGATCATTGAATCATACTTCCCCTTTTTCTCATCATATCCCAAAGCCCATGCAGCATGTTAACATACTGAGATGAATGCAAACATACTTCCAAAGTACAACAGATAAATAAATCATACATACATACATTCAAAAGTAGTACTTACCCGGTATCTCCAACCGTTACCCACTAGGGTATCTCGACTGTCCAAAAAGTCATTTCGGCATTTAGCCATCACAGTTATTTACATTAAAAAATAAATAACAGTGTGAGCATTACACACCTGATTACGCATAAAACTAGACCCTCTACGTCGACGCTCTCACTGGCAGGGATAACAGCGATTTGCCTATCCCAAGCAGACGTCGGCTCTCTACCACACCCCAGTGGAAAGTCCTGAACCGCCGACACAGCATGTCTTTTAAACTTAGAGCAGAGATTACGGGTCCACTCCCCTCCTTAGGTTGGCTAGCACTCACATCTATGAAGAGACTTGATCAGTACAGTACTATAGTGAAAAAAAATAGGGATTGCCCCAACAAAGGGTTTGATTATAATAGAGTAATCGAATAGAGGCTAATCACAAAGAACAAAAGAGGGCTCCTTACCTTAAGAACCCGAATGGAAGGGTAAGATTCGGCAGTCAACAGACCTTTCAGCTTCGGACTACCATTGTTCAGCTACAGGGGTTTCCCGGAGGGAACGTTTCAAACAAGAGGAAGAGAAGGGATTAGCCGAAATCTAACCATCAAAGCAAAATAGCCATTCGGCTATGGCCACACAGAACCAAAAAGAATGAGAAAGAAATGAGAGAGTCTCCCTTACCTTGCACGATAGGACCCAACTGAAGAAGAGACTTTCGGCAACCCACAGAGATGCTTCTTGATATTCGGTTGATAAAGGTAGATGAGAGACACGATTTGGTTTCATACAAGGGTGATTTGGCTATGGAAAAATAGGTTGTAATAGATGAGAAGAGGTGGTTCAGCTCAAGAGAAAAGCAAAGAAGATGGAAAAGAATGAAGAAAATGGAAGCAATGTGAAAGAGAAAGGGGGTTTCATCTTAATGAAGGATGTGGAGAAAACGAAATAGGAAGGTTTCGATTGTGGTGAATAGAAGGTGAGGGAGAGGTTTAGTTGATGTGAGGCTAAACAAAAAGAATAAACTTCGAATGGGAGATGAAGAGGATTCGGCGATGTTGGAGTACTTCGAGAGGATAAGATGCAAGTTGAAAGGAAGAAGAGGTGAAAGAAAAAGGGTAGAAGCCAAAGTGCTACGGTTTTCTTTAGGTAACAAAGAAGTGAAACAAATTGACCGAAAATGCACACTAGATCACTTGGAAGGAAACGGTACACTCTCCTATTAGCAAAAACTGAAATGCTCAACAACAAAGACCCTCTCCCTTTTACTTCCCTTGACCGAATTCACTTTCCCCTACAAACTTCCGACTTTCAGCCAACTCCACAACCAACACCAAATCCCTTGATTTTTTCCTACTTTCACTCTCCAACACCCATTTGAATTAGTAGACCAAGTATTCCTCCACAAACTCCTCCACACCTTTCATTCAAATGTTTTGACCCCTTCAACCATCATCCTTGAAGAGTCCAAGCCGAAAACCAATACTTCACTACCTTGAGCACAAAAAATAAAGCTCCCACTTGCTGATGATGAGGCTCGAACTCATTCCCTCCTTCTGCTCCCTTGTGACGCCACCCCCTTGCTCCTTAAGTGGTGTTATCTTGCCATCACACCACACTCCATCTTTGTGTTAACAAACATAAGAAAATAATCTTAAGGCCTACTTCAACCAGCTCTCCCCCCTAAAGTGCCCAAAAAGTAAAATTTTACCAAGGCTCTGGCTTGACCCCGAGCCTCCCCAGGACCCCCAAAGACATCTAAATAACAAGCAGAACAAGCCAAGCACACAGAAACACATACAATGCGAAACCCCTAATTCTAGGATGTTACAGTTCTACCTCCTTAAAAAAATTTTGACCTCAAAATTTACCTGATCAGAAAAGGTGAGGGTATTGTTGTCGCATTACATCCTCTGGCTCCCACGTGGTTTCCTCCGAACTGTGATTCCGCCACAAAACTTTAACTGATGGTACTGTCTTCGTTCTCAATACTTTAACATCTCGATCTAAAATTAGGAGTACGACACTTACGATCATACAACGCTTTATAGGGTGCCATCTTAATGCCGGATTGATAGCTATTGTTGTATGCAAACTCTGCGAACGGTAGAAAATCTTTCCAACTACCCCTAAAGTTAATCACACAGCCCCTCAGCATATCTTCCAAGATCTGAATTGCCTTCTCTGACTGACCATCAGTCTGCGGATGAAACGCCATACTGAAATCCAATCTTGTACTCAACGCTTGATGTAATGCCTTCCAAAATCGTCACGTAAATCTAGGGTCTACGCACGATATGATGAACCTTTGGTACCCCATGCGACCTCACAATCTACGCTACATACTGACTTGGCTAACTCCTGTAGTGAGTAGTCAACACGAACCGGTATGAAGTGAGTGGACTTCGTCAACGGATCGACAATCACCCACACCGAATCTTTCTTAGTAGGCGTAAGAGGTAGCCCACTAACAAAGTCCATAGTTATCCTCTCCCACTTCCAAAGTGGAATCTTCATTGGCTGTAGCAACCCTGAAGGCAACTAGTGTTCTGCCTTTACCTGCTGACATGTCAAGCACTTACTCACAAACTCGATAACTTCTTACTTTAGACCAGCTAGCAAAATTGTTCACGCAAATCTCAATACATCTTACTCCCACCGGGATGCATAGCGTATGGACTACTATGTGCTTCTTGCAGAATCCTTTGGCTTAACTCAGAATCCCTCAGCATACAAGCCTTTCCATGAAAGCACAATACCCCATCACTGTTCAAACTAAAAGCTTCCGTCTTACCACCTTCCACTTGCTGAAATCTAGAACTCAACGATTCATCTGACAACTACTTCTTCTTAATCTGACTTACCCATGAAGGCTTCACCTAAAGTTCAGCTAACAAGCTTCCATCATCATACAAACTGAGATGAGCAAACATTGCTCTTAAATCAAATATTACCTTACGGCTCAACTCATCCGCCACTACGTTAGCTTTACCTGGATGATATTCAATCGAGCAATCTTAATCTTTCAACAATTCAATCCACCTCCGCTGCCTTAAATTCAACTCCTTCTGGGTAAGGAGATATTTCAGGCTCTTGTGATCGGTGTAGCTAGTCGACTTCTCTCGATACAAGTAATGCCTCCAAATCTTCAAAACAAACACTATCACAGCTAACTCAAGATCATGCGTGGGATAGTTTATTTTATGCGGTTTCAATTGTCGAGACGCATACGCTACCACTTTCCCCTCTTGCATCAACACACATCCTAACCCTGTGTGTGACGCATCATAATAAACGAAGAACTCTTTACTAGCCTCAAGCCGAATCAACATTGGTGCCTCAGTCAAAATCTTCTTCAACTTCTCAAAGCTTTCATGTTGTTTATCATCCCAAAAAATGGTACCCCTTTCCGTAACAATTTGGTTAAATGTGCAGCTATCAATGAGAATCCCTCAATGACCCTTCTGTAGTACCTCGCTAATCCCAAAAAACTTTGAATTTCTGCCACTGACTTCGATGGTTTCCAATCTAAAATAGCTTCAATCTTTCGGGGATCAACCCTAATCCCCTCAGCAGACACAACATGCCCTAGAAAAGTAACTTCCCTCAACCAAAATTCACACTTGCTGAATTTGACATACAGTTGCTTCTCTCTCAAAATCTGCAGAACAGTCCGAAGATGCGAATCATGCTCCTCTTCCGTCCTTGAATATACCAAAATATTGTCTATGAACACTACGACAAACCAATCCAGATAGGCTTGGAATACTCGGTTCATCATATCCATAAACGTAGCTGGTGCATTCGTCAACCCAAACGGCATCACTAAGAACTCGTAGTGACCATAACGATTTCAAAAAGCTGTCTTATGAATATCCGCCTCCTTGACCTTAAGCTGATGATAACCTGACCTCAAGTCTATTTTTGAGAAAACTGAAGCGCCTCGCAGCTGATTGAATAGATCGTCAATCCTTGGCAACGGGTACTTGTTCTTAATCGTCAACTTGTTCAGCTACCTATAGTCAATGCACATCCGCATCGACCCATCCTTTTTCTTAACAAATAACACCGGAGCTCCCCACAGTGACACACTTGGTTAGATAAAACCACGGTCCAACAACTACTAAATCTGGGCTTTAAGTTCCACCAGCTCCTTCGGTGCCATCCTATATGGAGGAATGGATGCCGGAGTTATTCCTGGAAGAAGATCAATGCCAAACTCTACTTCGCGATCTGGAGGTAACCTAGGAAGCTCTTCTGGAAAAATGTCTGTAAACTCCTTCACCTTTCTAACATCCTTTACAGACAATTCTTTGGCCTCCAAATCACTGATGAAAGCTAAAACGCTTTACACCCTTTTCGTATCATCCTTTCAGCCTTTAAAGCAGACACCACATTGGACAAGTAATTCCTTCTTTCACCTATCACTAGCACCTCTTTATCCTCAGGAGTCTTCAACACCATGCACTTAGCAGCACAACCCAAATTTGCTTGGTACTTAACTAGCCAGTCTATCCTAAAATCAAGTCAAACTCGTCGAACGGTAATTCCATCAAGTCAGTCGGAAGACAGTCCCTTAAACTTCTAAAGGCACACTCTTAAAAAGCTTGTTCACCACTACAGATTGTCCTAAAGGGCTAATCACAGTCATCTCTAGAAGCAATCTCAGATTCTATGTTCAAAGTTCCAGACACAGTACTAGCAACATACGAATGTGTCGACCCAATATCTATCAGTGTTGTAAAGGGCAAACCAAAAATAAGGAACATACCAATTATGACGTCTGGTGCATCACCCTCCTCTCGGCGTGTAGCTGCATAAACCAACCCAAGCTGTCTCGCATCCATATTCCCAACACCTCTGTCCGGTGCTCTACGTCCTCAACCAAAACCATTTCTTCCTCTGATCGGACCACAACCTCTCAGTGGTTACTGCCCTCCTCTTCCGAACTGTGCATATCCTTGACCTACTGACCGCACTCTGTTTGACTCTTGTGGATAGTCCCTTATCCGATGATCCATAGATCCACACATGAAACATCCTCTATTACCTACCCAACACTCTCCCGAATGGAATTTCCCACATTGAGCACACTATGTTGAGATCGACCAATAGTAACAAGCTTCACAACTCGACTCGACCCATCAACCCTAGGCCTCTTTTGGAAACTCCCAGTAGACCCTGACGACCCAAAATTCCTTTTATTCCTACCTCTGTCCCTATCCTGATTCTGCTTTTCATACTGCTTCACCTCCTCGGCTATCTTAGCCTTCTCAACTAAAATAGGAAATTCTCTCTCCTGCTGTGGAGCCATCAGTACTCGCAACTTGTCCCTCAAACCATCCTCAAATAGGACACAATGCTCGTAATCTGTTGCAACGATACCCCGAGCATAACGGCTCAAACGTAGAAATTTTGCCTCATACTCAGCCACTAACTTATTCCTCTGGACCAAGTTTAGAAATGCCTTCCTCTGAGTGTCCACATAGTTCGCCCCAATCTACTTTCCCTGGAACGCTGCCTTAAAGAAGTCCCAGATAATGCGGTCAGCTGCTGTACCATCCCTTACCGTGAGCCACCATTGGTATGCCTTATCTCGAAGGAGAGACACTACCCCTTTCAACTTCTCTTCCATGGTACAGTCAAGATCATCCATGATTCGTTCCACCGCTTCCATCCAGTACTCAGCTACATTAGGAGCCACACCAAAAATACCCCTAAACATCTCAGCTCCATTAGCTCAGAGTCGTTCAGAAACAGATTTTCGAGCTACTGATCTCATGCTTGCTCTAGCAACGCGCTCTAAAACACGCAACATAGCTTGAGACGTAGCATCGTCTCCACTAGTTTGATCTTGAAATCACGCTTCCGCATTTGGTGATGTCGGCACTTCACCTTCTAGCCCATGCCTTGATTCTAAAGGTTCAGCCTCAACACCCCAACCTCTACCGTGGCCACGCATACCATGTCCACATCCTCTAGTGCTCGTGACTACCGATTCGACTTAATCTGAATTACAAGTTTTATGAATTAGTATTTCTTCCACTGTTTATTACAGAACAGGCTTATGGAAATAAAATTAGAAGTAGGTTTTTTCAAGAAATATTTCTAAGAGTCTCTATTCTTAGAGTTGTATTTCTCAAAACTATCACAATATTTCATAAGAATTCAAGTCGCAATCAAGAAAACTTACCGTGCGAATTGGTGCCGGAGACTCAGGTGCCATACTTCTAGAAAACATGTATTTTTCTAAACTATTTTCCACACCAACTTTAAAAACATTTTGAACCCCAAACCCATAGTCTAGTTTTACAACCGGGCTCTGATACCATAATTATAACACCCCAAACTTGATCTATACGTTATGAACAAATCTAGCATGTTACAGGAAAGGTAGTTTGAAATGTAAAGGAAAATCAAAATTTTTTTTGAAAAAAAATAAACTTTTCATTCAGTGATTCTATCTCAAAGATAATCCTAAAGAAAAGTATGTTTGAAGATTTTATTACCAACTTCTGTTTAAAATGAACTGAAAGTCGTAAGCAGTTTTGTTTTACAAAATCCAGAACCAGGGAATTCCCTAAATGTGATAGTTGCAAATAATGTTTGAGATTTTAAGGAA
Source organism: Gossypium rotundifolium (assembly GCA_025506655.1). Taxonomy (NCBI): domain Eukaryota; kingdom Viridiplantae; phylum Streptophyta; class Magnoliopsida; order Malvales; family Malvaceae; genus Gossypium; species Gossypium rotundifolium. The sequence goes on along the minus strand of CP106730.1, from coordinate 10,941,058 downwards.
AATTTTTGGGTTATTAGCTTAACACTTATTTGCTTGTCTTCTTTTGTTAACACATACAATGCAGAACCCCTAATTCAGCTATGGTGAGTAGAAGGTGAGGAGAGGTTCGGCTGATGTGAGGCTAAACAAAAGAATAAACTTTGAATGGGAGATGAAGAGGATTCGACTATGTTGGAGTACTTCGAGAGGAGAGGATGCAAGTTGAAAGGAAGAAAATGTGAAAGAAAAAGGGTAGAAGTCAAAGTGCTACGGTTTTCTTTAGATAACAAAGAAGTGAAACAAACTGACCGAAAATGCACACTAGATTAGTTGGAAGGAAATGACACACTCTCCTATTAGCCAAAATCAAAATGCTCAACAACAAAGACCTTCTCCCTTTTACTTCTCTTGACCGAATTCACTTCCCCCCACCTACTTCCAACTTTCGGCCAACTCCACAACCAACACCAAATCCCTTGATTTTCTCCTACTTTCACTCTCCAACACCTATTTGAATTAGTAGACCAAGTCTTCCTCCATAAACTCCTCTACACCTTCCATTCTAATGCTTTGACCCTTTCAACCATCATCCTTGAAGAGTCCAAGCTGAAAACCTATACTTCACTACCTTGACCATAAAAAATAAAGCTCCCAGTTGCTGATGATGAGGCTCGAACTCCTTCCCTCCTCCTGCTCCCTTGTGACGCCACCCCCTTACTCCTTAAGTGGCGTTATCTTGACATCACAGCACACTCCATCTTTGTGTCAACAAACACAAGAAAATAATCTTAAGGCCTGCTTCAACCAGCTCTCCCCCCTAATGTGCCCAAAAAGCAAAATTTTACCAAGGCTCTGGCTTGGCCCCGAGCCTCCCTAGGACCCCCAAAGACATCTAAATAACAAGTAGAACAAGCCAAGCACATAGAAACACATACAATGTAGAACCCCTAATTCTAGGATGTTACACCATATTTATTGTTGTTAAAACTTGTTTGAGAGTTAAAGCCTCTTTGTTTAAACTCAAAACACTTAAGCATTTTCTCCACTTGAAAACATAATTACTTTTAAAACCTTATCTGTTGCGGAAGCATATTTAAAATAAATAATTTACGAAAACGTGATGTTTTAAAATTAAGCTGCAGAAGCATTTTGAAAATGTTGTGGAAACATAGTGTTTTGAAGGCAGTTATCGTTTTGGAAATCGTATTCCACTTTTAGCAGTTATAAAACATCATAAATAACTATCACAAATAATAAGTTAAAATAGAGAGGCTTTATTACAACCCAAATCAAAATATTTAAAAGTAAATAATCAAAACAACAAGCATAAGCAGTGTGTGGTCATCTCCGAGTCCCTCGTAGCTCTGATCCGTCTAAGGCTGGGGACTACCTGTACAGTTAAAAATGGGGTGAGTTTACGAAAACTTAGTGTGTGATCCCTTTACTAGAGTAACAGTCAGTATACAGAAATAAAAAATGAAACAGTCTGGACCAAATCCCTTTAACCATAACAGTACAGTCCAGATCAAAGCATACGGGGGACAAAGCCCACTACAATATCATTTGGGTCACAGCCCATAACATAATCAATTGGGTCTAGTCCAAACCCAAAATAGGACAAGTGGGCCTAAGCCCAGTACAGTGATAGATTTCATAAACAGATATGCAATAGTTTGAGGATGCATGATGCATGCAAACCCATCCAACCCTACACTTGCCTCCGTCTAACCCTGCACTACCTGTGGGGAATAAATCACCCACGCCATCCCTACTCTTATAGTATTAGCACTGGTTGTAGAACTAACCGAAATCACATCAAAGTTGCTAGTATATATACGGCTTTAAGCCTTCAGTAACGGTATCATAATTGGCACATAGCCATTGGTAACAGTAATAAGATCGGTATATAGTCATCAGCTACGGTAATATAATCAGCACACAGCCTTAGGTAAATATGATCGACACAGAGTCATCGGTATATATGTTAGACACATAGCCACAGATAAATACGATTGGCACAAAGCCATAATCAAGATGGCATAGAGCCATAATCAGATTACGTGGCTTTAAGCCGTCCATCGGTCCACAGTCATCTCATGCGACCCGTGCGACCTTAACAGATCAATACTGGATCCACAGTCATCATGCGACCCGTGCGACCCTATCAGAACTTCCTCCGTATCAATGTCCCAAACCCATGCAATATGTCGTGTATGTCATGCTCAATCATTACACGTGTATGCAAAATGGCCATGCTCGGTGACAGTCATTTACACACATATTAAAAACATATCAGTCACACGACCACAGTTAATCAGTTAAAACACAATCATACATTCAAAGTTAGATCAGTCATAGTCCTAATCAGTCAATTACCTGCAAGGGAAAAATAGACATTTTACCTTATAAGGGTATTTCGATAATCCTACCCTTCAGTGGTATATCGATAATTTCATATATCGAGGGTATTTTGGTAATTTTACAAACTGGAGGTATTTCGGTAATTTTTACAAATTAGAGGTATTTCGATAATTTTGCAATTTAGGGGTATTTCGATAATTTTGCAAATCGATAATTTTGCAAATCGAGGATATTTTGGTAATTTCACAAACTGAGGGTATTTTGGTAATTTTGCAAATTGAGGGTATTTCAGTAATTTCACAAATTAAATGTATTTTGATAATTTTACAAATCGAGGTTATTTTGGTAATTTTGCAAATCGAGGGTATTTCAGTAATTTTTCAATCTAAGGGTATTTCGGTAATTTTACAAATCAGGGGTATTTCAGTAATTTTACAATTTAGGGGTATTTCAATAATTTTGCAAATCGGGGTATTTTAGTAATTTTGCAATCAGGGGGTATTTCAGTAATTTCACAAATTAAGGTATTTCAGTAATTTTACAATTCGAGGGTATTTCGGTAATTTTACAAATTGAGGGTATTTCGGTAATTTTACAATCCTAGAGTATTTCAGTATTTTCACAAATCAGGGGTATTTCAGTAATTTTGCAATTTGGGGGTATTTCAGTAATTTTGTCAACCCTTCAGAAGGTCTACAGTCGCCTCGAGCGGCTCAAGTATTCTAAACAGAGATAATGATGCGAATAGGCCTAAGACCTATTCTCGGCCCAAGTGGGCCCACACGCTCGTGTGGCCCATTTAGCCCAAATCTAGCCACAAATATGAGATTCACAAAGACCAATCAAATATCTACTACACAATCATACAATTTGTTCATATGGGCCCACGGCCCATTGGGCCCACTTGGCCCAAAGCAGCCTAAACCCATAAGAACACTCATGAGGGCTTCAACTATCGTGTCGAAACCCCTACGCATGCGCTCGCACGCTCGTGTGGCTACCATCGCCGTGTGACCGATATTTCAAGATTTTGCTTCTCTACGCCTTAGAGTAGTCTGAAATACACACGATAGGAATCTAAAGCTAATCAAGACTCGAACGAACACGCCACAAAGCGAAAAGGGTAAGCCAAGAAAGGCATCCATACTCTCCTCCTGGTTCTCTCTATTTAAAGCGAGCTTCTTGCCTAACCTCATGTTAGCTTCCCGATGTGGGATTTCACCTTTAGCAGAGTTTAATTCCATCCCAACCACCTGCCGTCACAACTTAGCAAAATAATCAACCTTTGCGTGCAAAGGGATTCGAACCAAAGTTCTCTCGATAACCATGTCACGCCACCACCACTAGGACACAAGCTCATTTGTGGCTTAAAACATGCGCAAATATTTATAAAGCCTATGTGCCAGTGTCCAGATTCTTTTAAGAGCAAAAATTTAAAAATTCTGCAAGGGCCAAGATTTGAATCCAGGCTCCCTTACAACCTTAATGACGCCACAACCACTAGGTCACATGCTTCCTTACGTCATGATTTCCCCAACAATATTCTTAAAGCCTACTCACTTACATCCTGGGTTTTATTCACCTAAACCAATATTTTTCCTAAAGCCCAGGTTTGAACTGAAGACCTCATGGAAGCCCCCTAACCTTCCAAAATCACTCACCTAATAGGTCCAACTGGCATTAGTGCCGTTCTCTTGTTCTCAAAAATTTTAAACGCTCCCATGCCCAAGGCCCAATAGGCCCAATTCTACTAGGCCCAAATTCAGGGTGTTACAGATAAAGGGGTCACACCTGTTCCTGCAATTTTGGCCAAGACATTTAGTCCTTTGAATGCATGTAGGAGATTCGGTGAAGGCAGATTTATAAGGTGCGCACAATTGTTGTTAGCTTGGTTCCACAGTCATTTTGGAAGGTGGAAAAGTTTCTTATCGGTTTTTTTCCGGGAATTACTCCCTATTAAAGGAGATAATGGCCACACCAAGAAGGGATGACATATCAGAGTAAAATTGGATAGCGCTCCTCCAAAATCTCCAGGAAGAAGACGTCGAGTGGAGAGCTCCTTGGTTGATTCCCGACGAAATTCTTTACCGATGTGGGAGTTTTGACGGGGCCCCTTTGCTTGGGATTTGGGGAGCCGTTGGGTATGCTCCTTTACTCATATACAACAATACAGATCAAGATAATTCATACTGATAACACACGGGCTAACTCAATATGAGTTTTTGTACTGGGGAGATTGTATCAGCCTAAAATCGCCCGGGCCCACCAAAAATCAAACTAAAATTAAATCCGAATGGCCCACCTAAAACCAAAACCCACCAAACTATAACCCAAATTTAAGCCCCAGACCCGGTTACAAAATCAAACAGCCCAATTAGGCTACAACTAGCCCAAAACAAAACCCAAAATTAAACAAACCCTGGCCCACTATCTCAAGCTTGTCCAAGAAACCCTAGCCCCTAGGTGTGCCGCCTCTGACTTCTGGCGCCCACTTGCTCTGCCAGACCACTGCTCCACCGCCTCTATCTCCACCGCCCACGTCACATCGCCACTTGCACCGAGCCACCTGCAGGCATTAAACAAGAAACGATAGAAAGCAAAAAGTGTACAGAAATTTTAGGCTATAAAAGCTGATTTAAAACCTCTGTAAAGGGTTTTTTTTTATGAATAGAACCAAAAGACAGATTCAAACGTTCAAAAACACAAAAATAGCACCAAAACAGAGAACTGAAAACCAAAAATAGAGAGAAAAGAGGTGATTTTTTTTTTTTTTGAAGGCGGTTTTCGTTTGTTTTCTCTTTTCTTTCCAGCATATATATATACATACATACATATATATATATATATATATATCTATATATATATATATATATTCCTATATTATAAAAAAAGAGGGACAAAATCTTACCTTTTGAAGCGGTCTTGGAGAGAGACCCTGAGAGAAAAAAAAGAATCAGAAATTTTTTTATAAGAAGTAGCTCAAATGATTTTTTTTCTGAGTTTTAGGCCTTATATAGCCCCTTAAAACGACGTCGTTTTAGGGCTGGCTTTTAACCCCCAAAATGACGTCGTTCCACTCGACCCGACTCGAATCCGACCCGTGCCCGCAAAGGATCCGCGTGTTTTTAAAGGGAAGGGCTAATTGCAGTTTTAGCCCTTCCGCATTTTTTATCATTTTTAATCAAATTTTTGTTATTTCAAAATTTAGCCCGAACATTTAGTTTGTTTTTCAATTTGGTCTCACTCGCTATTACGCATTTTGGCAAAGGGATTTATTGCGTGCGTGGTCCCCCTATTTCCTCCGCGTGTGCAAATTGGTCCTTTTCTTTTATTCTTGGTTCGAATTGACCCTAAAATTTCATTTTATTTACAAATTGACCCCCCAAAGCTTGTTTGATTTATAATTTCACCCCCCACAGCACCCATTTTACCAAAATTGACCCCTTCCATTCTGTTTTAAGTTCAATTTGGCCCATTTGCTATATTATTTCATAACTTTTATTTGATCTTGCAATCATTTTGGTCCTTTTTCTTTATTGTACTATTGTTTGTTTATTATTACATTATTACTAATATTATTATCATATTTTTATGTACATATATATTATTATTACCTATTATATTATTGTTGGTATTACACTATTACTAATATTATATTATCATTTTTATATATACATATTATTATTATTACTATGTTATTATTATTGTATTACCGTTATTGCTAGATTATTATTACTATTATATCTATGCACATATATATTTTATTACTATATTATTATTATTATATTACTTCTATTGCTATCAATAATATTCTATTTATTGCTTATTGTTTTCATTATTATTATCTATTTCATCATTGCATTATCATTATCGCTATTAATATTATACTATTTTCATATATATGTAAATATCTCACTTATTTTATGTATATTACCAGCATTTTTCTTATATATATATCCCATATTACTACTATCATTATATTATTTCTCAATACGCATATATTTTACCTATTTTATATATATTCCCACCATTATTATTATCATTATTTTCTACCATCGTCAATACATATACACCATTGTCACAATACTTTTCTTTCCCCACTACTTATATTCTCATCGTTCGTCTCCTTGATTTTCCCGACATCTCAATTCTCATAACAATCGGTATTCCGTATTAGCAATTCGAGTGAATCGAGCCCTAACTTACTAGGTTCCGGTTTTTCTCGTTTAAGTTAAACAACAGGATATCCCTTTCAAAAATCACGAATTCAAGTTTCAAATCGACATTCCGTATTAGCAATTCGAGTGAATCGAGCCCTAACTTACTGGGTTCCAATTTTTCTCGTTTAAGCTAAACAATGGAATGTCCCTTTTAAAATCGCAATTCAAATTTTAAACAAAACATTTAATCCTGGAAATTCGAAATGTCGCGCCCTAACTTACTGGACTTGACATCTAGATACTTCGGATAAGGTTTTTTTTAAATAGGGGCAATATTCCTAATTTGGACCATCAAGAAAATGAGCCCTAACTTACTGGGTTCTGATTTCTCGTTTGACAAATGACTGGAGATCCTCTTCAAATATAAAGCCAAATTTTAAAAGGCGAGCTTAGTTTCGAGAATCTAAAGTATTGCGCCCTAACTTACTGGACATGATGCTTTATCTCTTCGAAAATAAGAGAGTCTTAACGTCCCTTTCGATCCCTTCAAGTTTTGGAAATCAAAAGTATCTATTTTTGAATTATTTCAAATTTTTCAACATTAGGACATCGATCAATCAATTTGGTACCAATTTTGGGCGTATCGAGGGTGCTAATCCTTCCTCGTGTGTAACTGACTTCCAAACTCGTTTTTTGGATTTCGTAGACCAAAATCATTGTTTTGATAAATCAAACTGTTTATTAAAAACAACTGTTTTACGAGGTGACCCTATCACACCCAAATAAAAATCGGTGGCGACTCCCTTCTTTTTCATTTTCAAAACCCGAGTCAACCGCATCATTTCCTATTTTATCAAAAAATAGTTACGACAGCTTGGTGACTCTATTGGGGATATCGAGAGTCAGGCCATAGATTGATTGATTTTTGTCCTTTTGATTAAAATTGGAAAATGGTTTCGAAAAATCATGTTTCTTTTAATGTACTTTCAACTTCGGGTCTCATGAATACTTTGGCATTGCATTGCATGACCGTTATGGTCACACCCTTTAAGTGGGAGCGAGAAGCTATACCTTCGTGAAGTTTTCATCTCCACATGGGCTAGTGGACTACTTTCAGGATACATCCGAACCTATGTCTTCTTGAAGTTTTCACTTCAGCATGGCCATAGGGAAATGTATTCCCCTGAACCGAACTCGGTCCGTATGAGCCTATAATGGGTGAGGATCGAGGAATCTGCTGGTTCGGGTACCTCGAACTTTAGAACTCAACCACACGTAAGGAGCCTAAGAAGCTACCCTGAGCTAAACTATTCCAAACCTTAGTAGTTACCCAAATAGGCGTTTGTGTATTTTACATGATTTATATCTCACTCTGTAGTACTAATTGATGATGTTTTATTTCCTCTACATGTCATTTCCATTTTTAAGAGGCATCGATTCACGGTCAGTTTCTGAGTTAGAGAGCTGGTTATGGAAAGTGAATTCCTTGATAAAGTGGAAGACAATGCAGTCGCCCGCACATGGTCAGAACAAAGCCAATTAGAAAAAGGGGACAGCTTAGCTAAGGGATATGTGTCGGAATTATGGGATTTCACCAATATCAGTGTCACGCAGAATGAACTCCAGGAGTTGAAAGAAATATAGACCTAGTGGGATGACGAGGCAAAGCAGTTGTTCTATAGTACCTACGGCGATCTACCATACCTGCTTGATGTCAAAATAGATAAGTACCTATTCTGAGCAATGACTCAGTTTTGGAATGCTGCTTATAGTTATTTCTCATTCGGGAAAGTAGATTTGGTTCCCATGGTAGAGGAATACACGACCTTGCTATGTTGTCCGAGAATTCAAGTTGATAAAGCTTATTCCAAAGCAGTTAATAGCCCAACTTTCGCGAAGAAATTGATGAATATCATGGGAATGAGTGAACAATGGGTCTCAGCTAGAATGCAGAAGAAAGGCGGGGGTAAATGTATACCTTGGATATATTTGAGGGACCTGATCCTAACGCACCCTGATGCAAAGAAAAAGATTAACGTCTTGGCTTTATGTATTTATGGTTTGGTGATCTTCCCAAAAGCTCCAAGACACATTGACGAATCAGTTATTGATCTATTCAGCCGATTAGACAAAGGGTCACGCTGTTTCACGCCATCTTGGCCGAAACGTCCAGATCCTTGAATGCATGTCGGAGAATAGGTGAAGATAGATTTATCGGATGTGCGCAGTTGTTATTGGCCTAGCTCTATAGTCACTTTTGGAAAGTGAAGAAAGTGTCTTATCAGTTTTTATCGAAGAATTACTCCCCGTTGAAAGAGATAGTAGCTATGCCTAGGAGAGAAGACGTGTCCGAAGTAAACTGGATAGCGCTCCTTCAAAACCTTCAAGAAGATGACATTGAGTGGAAGGCTCCTTAGGTGATTCCCGACAAGATCCTTTATCATTGTGGAAACTTCGACTGGGTTCCTCTACTGGGAATTTGGGGTGCCACTGCATATGCCCCTTTGCTGGTCCTAAGACAATATGGATCAAGACAGTTCGTACCAACGACATATGGACTGGCTCAATGTGAGTTCTCATACGAAGGGTGGAGCTATAAGAAAAGGGTTAAAGAGATCTCTAGTGCTTGAAATCAGATTCATACAATGAAAAGGTTATCTGCAGGCCCGATGATGACCCCAGAGTATAGCGGATGGAGAATTAGAAGGATTAATGATAATGTCCCTGAGCCAAATCCAGAGGGCGCCCGATCGAGAGAAGAATGCTTGCGAGTGGTCCCATCAGAATTAAAGATTGTGAAACAAGATTTTGAACGGATGAGTTCGGAGCTTGGAAAAAGGATAGAAAAGATGGAAGAAGAAAAGATGCTCCTCCAATTAGAGGTAGAAGGTCAAAAATTGAGGGCCGAGAAACTTAAAAAGGAAAAATAAAAGGTAGAGGAAGACCGAGATAGCTTGAAGGCAGAATACAAGAAGATGCATCTGACGATAAAAAACACTGGATTAGGAAAAACTTCAGAGCAGTGGCGACAAGAGATCCGAGAGGAAAAAGCCAGAGTTAGCAATTGGGAGAAAAAGTTTCAAGAAATGCAAACACAAAAGAGGCCTTAGAGAAGGGCATGATGTAATACCAAAAGGAGAAAAAGGACTAAAATCTAGAATAGCCGAGCTTGGGCGCTTTCAGACCACTATCTGAGTCAAGACTTAGAAAGCAAACCAAATCAAGTCCGAACATAATCAAGGAAATGAAGAGTATGGTTGAAGAGCTAGAATCGACATTACATAGTGGTGAGTTCTAGATTGAGCTTCTAGAAACAAGAGAAAGGCGTTGGGAGGAGGAGCTTCGCCATTCTTGTGAGCAAGTCAGAAGCCGAGATTACCTCATGGGTGAAGCGATAATCCAGATTCGAGAGGTAGCTGATCACCTACAGACTTTGGCTATAGAGGCTGACATATTGAGCGTGAGATATGAGCTACGGCCGGGTTGTAACCAAGAGATAATCTCTTTGCTTGAGAAAATCAAAACCTTAGGCCATAGGGCGAAAGCATATTTGTAGTCTATTTTATGTAAAGGGTTTTGTTTTCTAATAAAGTTTTCTAAAATGAAGTTGTATCTGAATCGATGCCTTCTTCTTGCATTCATTCATTTTGCATTGCATCAGATCACATGCATTTAAGTCTATAAAAAGAGCCTAATTAGTTAAAGTTATCAGAGAAAAGAGAGGGAGAAAAAGAGAAATCTGGAAACTAAACACCCTTACAGTACACATGCTAAGTCAAAGAAAATGGATCAATGGTTTGAGCAATTCCAGAAGGACTTGCAGGACCAGATGCAAGAGCAAATGACAAAACTCCAACAAGAAATGAGGGACCAGATGTTAAAGGCTCAATAGGATATGATGGCCTAAATGACCTTGATGATGAATGGGATAACGGATAAAGGAAAAGGCCCTGCAGTTAGTACAGCAGAAGAGAGTGAAGGCCATCCCCCAGGATTCACTCCACCTCACATCTGTGCAATGAAAAGAGGATATTCTCAAGGGAAACATGTAGGCCTGGTGCAACGACCCGCACCACCTGCTCATCTAGGGCAAGGTATATTCGCATCAAACCTCGAGGCTAATCCTGTTGATCCAATTGTTCCAGATTTGGATGATCCAGTAGAAATAGCCAGGTTGAAAATGGATGATCATGATAAGTACAGGAGCTTGGAAGAAAGGCTCAAGGCAATAGAAATACTGAAGTCTTCTCTGCACTGAGTGCCAAAGAGCTTAGTTTGGTGCCCGATCTGGTTCTACCTTTGAAATTTAAAGTACCAGATTTCAAAAAATATGATGGAACGAGAAGTCCAAAGGCACATCTTATCATGTTTTGTCAGAAGATGACTGGTTATGTGAATGAAGACAAATTGCTAATTCACTATTTTCAAGATAGCTTGGTTGGATCGGCCCTTCGATGGTATAATCAACTCAGCAGAGAAAGGATCTGATCATGGAAAGACCTAGCATCAGCATTTTGTGAACAATACAAGTATGTCTCCGACATGGTGCCTAATCGACTAACACTGTAGATGATGGAAAAGAAGCCGACGGAGACTTTTAGATAATATGCGCAAAGATGGAGGGATATCTCCGCCCAAGTAGAACCCCCATTAACTAAAACTGAGATAACGATCCTCTTTATCAACACTTTAAAAGTGCCATTTTATGATAAGTTGTAGGAAACATCACAAAAGTCTTCGTCGATATTGTAATATCTGGGGAATTTATAGAAAATGCCATCAAGAGCGGAAGGATAGAAGGCCCCGAGAGTTCGAAAAGGGCTGCACCAATAAAGAAAAAAGAGGCAGAAACCCATATGGTGGGGACTGAGAGCCACTATGCTTCTAATCCGTACCCAACCCAATCACGACCTCAATACCGCCCACCTTCAAACTTCTATTTTCCTCCTCAGAGCCCTTACTATCAAGCACCTCCTCCTTACCCCGTTTACGCCACAAATAACCAAAGACCATTCACTATATTTCCACTAAATACTATACCTGCTCAAAGCTAACCTAAAAACAAACAAAGACCGACAAACCCAATCCTGAAAAGCCTCAATTCACCCCTATTCCTGTGTCGTATAGAGAGCTGTGCCCAAAATTACTAGAAAAATAATTAATATCCCCACATTATATGGCACCCCTGAAACCTTCATACCTAAAATGGTACGATCCTAATGCTAGTTGCATGTACCACGCTGGAAACCAGAGGCATTCTATAGAAAATTTCCTAGCTTTTAAAAAAAGGGTTCAAGGTCTTATTGATGCAGGCATTTTATGATTTGATGGTGTTAGTAATATGGCTGAAAATCCGCTCCCTAACCATACTGAAGGGAACGTGAGTGTGGTGACGAAGGAGGATAGATGGCGAGCCAAAAGTTGTGTTGCTGAAATAAAGACACCTTTGTGAAAAGTATGCGAAATAATGATTGAGAAGGGTTTGTTCTGTCCACTCAACAGAAGTTTCAAAGAAGAAAGTACAAAAGGTCAAAGTTTTTGTGTCTTCCATGGTATAGAAAGGCATTACATCCAGTCTTGTGATGAATTCAAAAAATTACTTCAAGACATGATGGACAATAATGAGGTCAAGATCTTAAATAGAGTAGAGAAGGCCAATGAAGGAGAAATATGCGCCTTTGATAATCAACCATCAGCTATTTCTTATAGTGCCGATCAGCCTCTGGTGATTTATTGTGAGGTCAAGAAGAAGGGAGTCCAACCAAAGGTAGTGATTGAAGTGCCATTTCCTTTCCCTTACAAGGACAACAAAGCAGTACCATGGAAATATGATGTCAACATTATCATACCTGAAGGTGAAAAATATAAAGCTACGACTGCAAGTGTTAGCGAAATAGGACACTTTACCCACAGCGGGAGATGTTATTCTCCTGAGGTGGCTGAACCAAAGAAAAAATCCGTTGACTCGAATCAAAAAGGAAAGGCGCTAATGCATGATGCTGAGGTTGATGTTGAAATACAGTCTCAGCAAAAAATTAAAAGACCTGTGAATGAGGATGAAGCATATGAATTTTTAAAGTTCATCAAGCACAGTCAATATAACGTCATGGAGTAGTTGAACAAGTAACCGGCGCGAATATCAGTATTATCCCTATTGTTGAATTCAGAACCACATCGGAATGCTCTGCTGAAAGTGTTAAATCAAGCGTATGTGGCAAGCAACGAATCTGTTGAAAAGCTTGATAGGTGGGTGAATAACTTGAATACGGATAATTTCATCTTTTTCAGTGATGACGAAATACCACCAAATGGTAGGGGTTCTGTAAAAGCATTGCACATCACAACCAGTTGCAAAGGCTATATAATACCGAATGTGCTTATTGACAATGGGTCTGCACTCAATGTCATGCCCTTGGCCACGCTTTCTAGGATGCCAGTTAATATGTCTTATCTAAGGCCTTATCATTCCACAGTAAGGGCATTTGGTGGGACATGGTGAGAGGTCATGGGAAAAATTAAAATTCCTCTATAAGTGGGCCCATGTACATATGATATCGAGTTCCAAGTCATGGACATCACGCCCTCGTACAATTGCCTTTTATGGAAGCCTTGGATCCATTCCGCTAGGGCAGGCCCTTCATCTCTCCATCAAAAAGTAAAGTTTATCATGGATAGCCGCTTGATCACGGTCGCTGGTGAAGAAGACATTGTTGCATCTGTCTCTACTGACGCACCCTACATCGAAGTAAACAAAGATGCAGTAGAATGTTCCTTCTATTCCTTTGAATTTATCAATGCTACATTTATTGCCGAAGGAAATAGCATTCTGACACCCAAGTTATGAAGGAATGCCAAGATGGAATTGAGCTAACTGTGGGAAAGGGAGCCCGAGCGAAGAAAGGTTTGGGAAAATATCAGCAAGGGACAGTTAGAGCACTAAAGCCAATACATCACAAGGCTCGATACGATTTAGGGTTCAAGCCAGATGTGCGACAAAGAAGAAAACAGTTGCAGAAAGATCAAGAAAGGAGGATTGCAAGAGCCTGAGGTTAGGATTTGGAATGGGAGCCCATAGCGTATCCTCCTTTGTCAAAAATATTTACATCTGCAGGAATGATGTACCCAGGACGAGATAATCATGTAAGCACAATGTTATGGATTGAAAGGGGTCTTCAGAACATCAGTATAAATGTTGTTGACAAAGGGGATGATGCAATTGAAGATGTTTTAATGATACGCCCTTGTCCTCTTGGATTCATTTTGAACAATTGGACTGCTGTGGATCTTCTTGTAGTTTCTAAGTCCTCTCCAGAGTAATGCTCAATGTTAACTCTCTTTTTGTTTGCCCCCAAGTAATAGTGGGATTCTTTTGTAAGAGCTTATGTTTGCTCTTTATCATTTAAATGAACATTAATGGAGATGCATTTTGTCATAGTTTTTTCATTTTTGTTAACTTCATAATTATTCCTTCTTCTCACAGCCTGTCCTTACATGTACCACATATCATGCCGTAATATTATGTTTGTTTGCTTCCAAAACTTTGATGCTCCTCTATAGTTTTCTTTTCGATTCACCTTTCAGGTGCTCAGATACCAACGACATGAATAATCCTGTTGCAAGTCCTGAAATCGATTTAGAGAAAGCTATTTGTTTAGGAGAATGCAAAGATGAGGAAAATGCTGAAGATTATGTCTCGTCTCCTGACATACTAAGAATGATAGAACAAGAAGATAAACAGATTCTACCTCATCAAGAATCTGTTGAGACAGTGAACTTGGGAAATGAAGAAAAGAGGCAGGAAGTGAAGATTGGGACCTGAAGATTGGGACCTCTATTTCAGAGAAGACCAAACATGATTTGATCGCCTTACTTCGTGAGCACAAAGATGTATTTGCATGGTCGTATCAGGATATGCCAGGGTTGAATGAGGATGTAGTGGTCCATAGACTCTCACTGAAACCAGAATGCAAACCCATTCAACAGAAGCTAAGACGAATGAGACCTGAAATGCTGTTAAAAATAAAGAAGAAGTCAAGAAACAATTTGATGCTGGCTTCCTACAAGTCTCCAAATACCCAGAATGGGTAGCTAACATAGTCCCAGTATCGAAAAAAGATGGCAAGGTACGAATGTGCGTAGATTATCGTGATCTGAATCGAGCAAGTCCTAAAGATAATTTTTCCTTGCCACACATCGATACTTTGGTGGATAACACAACAAAACATTCATTTTTTTCTTTCATGGATGGATTCTCGGGTTATAATCAAATAAAGATGGCTTCCGAGGATATGGAGAAAACCATATTGGTGACTATTTGGAGAACACTCTGCTACAAGGTGATGCCATTCGGATTGAAGAATGCTAGGGCAACATATCAGAGGGCTATGGTGATGTTGTTCCATGACATGATGCATAAAGAAATAGAAGTCTACGTCGATGATATGATGGCCAAGTCTCGGGGGGAAAGAGAGCATGTCGAGAACCTCAGGAAGTTGTTCAAAAGACTAAGGAAGTTCCAGCTAAAGCTTAATCCAGCCAAGTGTACATTTGGGGCTACCTCGGGAAAATTACTAGGCTTCATCGTCAGTAAGAGAGGTATTGAGGTTGATCCAGATAAGATAAAAGCCATACAAGAACTACCACCTCCGCGCACACAAAAAGAAGTCAAAGGATTTTTAGGGAGGTTAAACTACACTGCTGAATTCATTGCTCAACTTACCAACCAGTGTGACCCAATTTTTTGACTCCTTCGGAAACGCAATCCTGGAGAATGGAACGAGGAGTGCCAAGTGGCTTTTGATAAAATAAAATAGTATTTTTCTAGCCCCCCGGTGCTAGTACCACCAACTTCCGGGAGACTATTAATATTGTATTTGACTGTGTTCAAAAACTCAATGGGTTGCGTACTG
The DNA here is from genome assembly GCA_025506655.1 of Gossypium rotundifolium. Taxonomy (NCBI): domain Eukaryota; kingdom Viridiplantae; phylum Streptophyta; class Magnoliopsida; order Malvales; family Malvaceae; genus Gossypium; species Gossypium rotundifolium. The sequence continues at coordinate 10,925,649 of CP106730.1, read as the reverse complement.
GGGCAACATGATGAGTCAGGGAAAAGAGAAAGGGCCATTTACAACCTCAGCAAGAAGTTCATGGAGTATGAAGCAAAGTACCCGTCAATTGAAAAATTCTGTTGTTCTTTGGTCTGGGTAGTTCGAAGGCTCACGCAATATATGTTGTATCATACAATGTGGTTAATTTCAATACTGGACCCAATAAAATACATGATGGAATCGCCTGCACTCTCAGGAAGAATGGCACGATGGCAAATCCTACTATCAGAGTACGACGTCATATATGTGAGTCAAAAGTCGATAAAGGGGAGCACGATAGCTGACTTCTTAGCAACTCGAACAACAGAGGAATACGAGCCATTGAGATTTGATTTCCCAGACGAAGACTTGATGTGCATTTCAGAAAAAGAGAGTGAGTCGTTAAAAGAGAAATCATGGAAAATGAGCTTCGACGGTGCATCGAACGCATTGGGGCATGGGATTAGAGAAGTCCTAGTGTCACCAGAGGGGAACCATTATCCACTCACTGCCAGATTAAATTTCTTCTGTACCAATAATGTTGCGGAATATGAGGCTTGCATCATGGGACTTCGTGCAGCCATTGAATGAAACATCAAAATCTTAGAGGTATACGGGGACTCAGCTTTGGTGATCTACCAAATTCGTGGAGATTGGGAAGTGAGAGATTCGAAGTTGGTCAAATATCGCGATCTTGTTGCGGGGTTGGTCAAAGAGTTCAAAGAAGTGACTTTTAATTACTTCCCACGAGAAGAAAACCAATTGGCTGATGCCCTGGCCACTTTGGCCTCAATGTTCAAAGTAAATAGAGAAACGAAAATAATGCCTCTCCAAATGAGCATATATGAGGTCCCTGCACATTGTTTTAGCATTGAAAAAGAGGCAGATGGACAGCCATGGTTCCATGATATCTTAGAATATGTCAAGAATCAAAGATATCCCGAGCAAGCAAATGAGAACGACAAAAGAACAATCAGAAGAATGGCGGAGGGATTTGTTCTTGATGGGGACATCCTATACAAAAGAGGAAAAGATCAAGTGCTCCTGAGATGGGCGGATGCTGTTGAAGCTAGAAAAATACTTGAATATGTCCATGAAGGAGTTTGTGGAACGCATGCCAATGGTTTCACTATGGCCAAACAAATTATGAGCCTCGGCTCACATGCTGAGGTGTTTTTCAATTTCTGTTCAAAAATCAACTCATAATACAAAAGGTGAGTTGAGCCTCGGGTCGCACGCCGAGGTATTTTTAATTTCTATCTTTTAATTTCTTCTCAAAAATCAACTCATAGTACGAGAGGTGAGTTGAGCCTCAGGTCACACGCCAAGGTATTTTTAATTTCTGTCTTTCAATTTCTGTTCAAAAATCAACTCATAATACGAGAGGTGAGTTGAGCCTCGGGTCGCACGCCGAGGTATTTTTAATTTCTATCTTTCAATTTCTGTTCAAAAATCAACTCATAATACGAGAGGTGAGTTGAGCCTCGGTCGAGCATCGAGGTATTTTTAATTTCATCTTTCAATTTCTGTTCAAAAATCAACTCATAGTACGAGAGGTGAGTTGAGCCTCGGGTCACATGCCGAGGTATTTTTCAATTTTTGTTTTTCAATTTCTGTTTTTCAATTTCTATTTTTCAAAAAACTCAACTCATATTGCGAGAGGTGAGTTGAGCCTCATGTCACACGCTGAGGTATTTTTCAATCTCTATTCTTAAAAAAAAAAAAAGGATCAAGATGAAAACCCGAAAGGGTATTTTGATAAACAAAAAGATTAGGATGAAAACCTGAAAGGGCGTCCTAATGAAGGGGGTTCAGACATAAAGAGCAAGAAGATTTGAACAGAGAGTCAAATGCCGAGATTATAATATTTGAAGTAGACTCGGAAGCTCAAAATCTTCTACATAAGAAGCTTTGCTCGAAAAGATCCAGGATGAAGAAACGTGTAGAAGTTCATGCGTTGGATATCTAGAGCATTTGTGACAATTGAACCAGCTATCCTTTCTTCATAATGTTTTCTTTATTGAAATATTCCTTGTCAATTTTCTTTGCTTGTTGATTTTGAAATAAATATGAATGTGAGGTATCCCTTTCATACCTACTTTGTCATTTTCATGCATCTCATGTTTGGTTCATTTTAATGATAAATAGTGAAATTACATATTCTAAACAAAAGGAATGTTGAGCATTACCTGGATGAGAATTTGGTAAGTGCAAGAGCCTCAAAGCAAGGACAAAAGTTCAACAGGGGGCAAAATGGTGATATACGAGAAATGCAGATTACTCGTAAAACTTGAGGACGGGTACAAAACCTAAAAGAAAAGTCAAGAGTCAAAGCAATGAATACAGGTCATCATGAAGTCGTGACGAAAAGAGATACATGGCAAACAAGCCCAGGGCATATGGCATAATCATGTAGGCATAAAAGCATTTAAAACAAACACGTGCATATCATGATAACATCATGCATGACACATACAGGTACACCAGTAAAGCAAGAAGTTTTGACGATAGTTGTACCGAACCAAGGAAAAAGAAGACATCCGAGTTCCACCAGATGATATGTTTTGAAATTCTGATTGCAAAGTATCAACTCATAATACGAGAAGTGAGTTGAGCCTCAGGTCACACGCTGAGGTGTTTTTCAATATTTATTTTTCAAAATATCAACTTATAATATGAGAGGTGAGTTGAGCCTCGGGTCACACGCTGAGGTGTTTTTCAATTTCTGTTCCAAAATCAAATCATAATACGAGAGGTGAGTTGAGCTTTGGGTCGCACGCTGAAGTATTTTTAATTTCTGTCTTTTAATTTCTGCTCAAAAATCAACTCATAATACGAGAGGTGAGTTGAGCCTCAGGTCGCACGCCGAGGTATTTTTAATTTCTGTCTTTCAATTTCTGTTCAAAAAATCAACTCATAATACGAGAGGTGAGTTAAGCCTCGGGTCACAGGCCGAGGTATTTTCAATTTTTGTCTTTCAATTTCTGTTCAAAAATCAACTCATAGTACGATAGGTGAGTTGAGCTTCAGGTCACATGTTGAGGTATTTTTCAATTTCTATTTTTCCATTTTTGTTACTGTTTTTCAAAAAACTCAACTCATATTGCGAGTGGTGAGTTGAGCCTCAGGTCACACGCTGAGGTATTTTCAATTTCTATTTTTTCAATAAAAAATCAACTCATATTGTGAGAGGTGAGTTGAGCCTCGGGTCGCACGCTGAGGTATCTTCAGTCTTTTTGAAGACAGTAAGGAAGCAGTTTGGAAAATTCAGAATTCTTATTTCCTCGAAGTTCCCGTGGAGTAGGTTGAGATTATAAATCCCGTCTCCCTGAGTTTACAATGAGGTTCAATTCTTATCTCTTTGAAGCAAAGGAGATTGAGTGGAGTGAATTAAAGCTACATGTCCTATCTCTCTGAAGTTTCAGTGGAGCAGATTGAAGATAGCAGGTCTGGCATCCTTGAAGTTGCAGGAGCAGATTGAAGACATCACATCTTATCTCACTGGAGTTGCAACAGAGCAAATTGGAGCTGCAAGTCCTATCTCTCCGAAGTAGCAGTGGAGTGGATCGAAGCTACAAGATGTGGTGGACTGGAATAGGGGATACCTGAAGAAGAGCACTTGAGAAAACAAAACTCGGCAGGAACAGGCAATATTGGGCTTCTTTAAGTCTTTGCTCTATTCCCGTTACACGGCAATGAGCAAAGAGGGGCAACAGTCGACCCAAAATCGCCCGGGCCCACCAAAACCCGAACTAAAATTAAACCCGAATGGCCCACCTAAAACCAAAACCCACCAAACTATAACCCAAATTTAAGCCCAGACCCGGTTACAAAATCAAACAACCCAATTAGGCTACAACTAGCCCAAAACCAGACCCAAAATTAAACAAACCCTAGCCCACTATCTCAAGCTTGTCCAAGAAACCCTATCCCCTAGGTGTGCCTCCTCTAACTTTTAGCGCCCACTTGCTCTGCCAGACCACTGCTCCACCGCCTCTGTCGCCATCGCCCACGTCACATCACCACTTGCACCGAACCACATGCAGGCATTAAACAAGAAGCGACAGAAAGCAAAAAGTGTACAGAAATTTTAGGCTATAAAAGCCGATTTAAAACCTCTGTAAAAGGATTTTTTTTATGAATAGAACCAAAAGACAGATTCAAACGTTCAGAAACACAAAAATAGCACCAAAATGGAGAACCGAAAACCCCAAACAGAGAGAAAAGAGGTGATTTTTTTTAAGGCGGTTTTCGTTTGTTTTCTCTTTTCTTTCCAGCATATATATATACACATATATATTCCTATATTATATAAAAAAAAGAGGGACAAAAATCTTACCTTTTGAGGCTCGATCATTGTGCAGTGGGCGCTGACGACGGAACCCGCAGATGGACGACGATCGGAGCGGTGCAGGAGAGGAGACCCCTGCAGAGAAAAAAAAAGAATCAAAAATTTTTTTATAAGAAGCAGCTCAAATGATTTTTTTCTGTGTTTTAGGCCTTATATAGCCCCTTAAAACGATGTCGTTTTGGGGCTGGCTTTTAACCCCCAAAACGACGTCGTTTCACTCGACCCGACCCGAATCCGACCCGTGCCCGCAAAGGATCCGCGTGTTTTTAAAGGGAAGGGCTAATTGTACTTTTAGCCATTCCTCATTTTTATCATTTTTAATTAGATTTTTATTATTTCAAAATCTGGCCCGAACATTTAGTTTGTTTTCAATTTGGTCTCCCTCGCTGTTACGCGTTTTGGCCGAAGGGATTTATTGCGTGCGTGGTCCCCCTGTTTCCTCTGCGTGTGCAAATTGGTCCTTTTCTTTTATTCTTGCTTCAAATTGACCCTAAAATTTCTTTTTGTTTACAAATTGACCCCGAAGCTTGTTTGATTTATAATTTCACCCCCCATAGCACCCATTTTACCAAAATTGACCCCTTCCATTCTGTTTTAAGTTCAATTTGGCCCATTTGCTATATTATTTCATAATTTTTATTTGATCTTGCAATCATTTTGGTCCTTTTTCTTTATTGCACTATTGTTTGTTTATTGTTACATTATTACTAATATTATTATCATATTTTTATGTACATATATATTATTATTACCTATTATATTATTGTTGGTATTACACTATTACTAATATTATATTATCATTTTTTATATATACATATTATTATTATCTATGTTATTATTATTGTATTACCGCTTATTGCTAGATTATTATTACTATTATATCTATGCACATATATATTATATTACTATATTATTATTATTATATTACTTCTATTGCTATCAATAATATTCTATTTATTGCTTGTTGTTTTCATTATTATTATCTATTCCATCATTGCATTATCATTATCGCTATTAATATTATACTATTTTCATATATATGTAAATATCTCACTTATTTTATGTATATTACCAAATTTTTCTTATATATATATCCCATATTACTACAATCATTATATTATTTCTCAATATGCATATATTTTACCTATTTTATATATATTCCCACCATTATTATTATCATTATTTTCTACCATCGTCAATACATATACACCATTGTCACAATACTTTTCTTTCCCTACTACTTATATTCTCATCGTTCGTCTCCTTGATTTCCCGACATCTCAATTCTCATAACAATCGATATTCAGATTAGCAATTCGAGTGAATCGAGCCCTAACTTCTCGGGTTCGATTTTTATCGTTTAAGTTAAACAACGGATATCCCTTTCAAAATCACGAATTCAAGTTTCAAATCGACATTCCGTATTAGCAATTCGAGTGAATCGAGCCATAACTTACTGGGTTTCAATTTTTCTCGTTTAAGCTAAACAATGGAATGTCCCTTTTAAAATCGTAATTCAAATTTTAAACAAAACACTTAATCCCAAAATTTGAAATGTCGTGCCCTAACTTACTGGACTCGACATCTAGATACTTGGATAAGTTTTTTTAAATAGGGCAATATTCCTAGTTTGGACCTTCGAGAAAACGAGCCCTAACTTACTGGGTTCTGATTTCTCGTTTGACAAATGACGGGAGATCCTCTTCAAATATAAAGCCAAATTTTAAAAAGTGAGCTTAGTTTTGGGAATCTAAAGTATTGTGCCCTAACTTACTGGACATGATGCTTTATCTCTTCGAAAATAAGAGAGTCTTAACGTCCCTTTCGATCCCTTCAAGTTTTGGAAATCAAAAGTATCTATTTTCGAATCATTTCGAAGTTTTCAACATTAGGACATCGATCAATGAATTTGGTACCAATTTTAGATGTATCGAGGGTGCTAATCCTTCCTCGTACGTAACCGACTCTCGAACTCATTTTTTGGATTTCGTAGACCAAAATCATTGTTTTGATAAATCAAACTGTTTATTAAAAATAACTATTTTACGAGGTGACCCGATCACACCCAAATAAAGATTGGTGGTGACTCCTTTCTTTTTCATTTTCAAAACCCGAGTCGACCGCATCGTTTCCTGTTTTATCAAAAAATGGTTACGACAGAGATAATTACAAGAAAAGGGTAAAAGAGATTTCTAATGCTTGGAACAAGACTCGTCGAATGAAAAGGCTGGTCGTAGGTTCAATGATGACTCTCGAGTACAGTGGATGGTGGGGTCAAAAGTTAATGATAATATCCCCGGGCTAAATTTAGAAGGTGCTCGACCGATGGAGGAGTACTTATAAGTGGTCCCGTCAGAACTAGAAATCATAAAACAAGACTTCGAAAGGAGAAATTTGGAACTTGAAAAGAAAATAGAACAATTGGAGGAAGAAAAGATGCATTTAAGGTTAGATGCTGATGTTCAAAAGCTAGAGGCCAAAAAATTAAGGAAAGGAAAGAATAAAGCCGAGGAAGACTTGGATAGTTTGAAGATGGATTATAAGAAATTATGTCTATTGATGAGAACTGCGAAATGGGAAAAACATCGGAGCAATGGAGACAAGCGATCCAAGAAGAAAGAACCAAAGCCGATCGGTGGGAAAGAAAGTTCCAGAAGGCTCAGACACAGAAAGAGACTCTAGAAAGGAATTTGTTAGAAACCCAAAATGACAAAGGAGAATTAAGGGCTAGAGTGGCAGAACTTGAAAAATTACTTCATCAGTATAGAAATCGTAATTCTGCGATTGAGTTAAGGGCAAGTTTGAACAAGATTGAAGAAATGAAAAGAAAGATAGAAAAATTAGAGCCTACATTACAAAACTGTGAGCTCCGGGTAGAGCTTCTTGAGGAAAGTGAGGAACATTGGAAGGAACAACTTCACCATTCTCAGGATCAAGTTAGGAACATAGATTACATTATGGGCGAGGCCGTGGCTCAGATTCGTGAGGTAGCTGATCATTTACAGACTTTGGCAATTCAGGCCGACATACAAAGCGTGAAGTATGAGCTAGAATTAGATCGGGGTCAGCTTAGGAAAGTTAAAACTTTGAGCATTAGGGCAAAGCCATATTTGTAATCTATTTTATGTAAAGAATTTTTTTTCTAGTAAAGTTTTCTAAATGAAATTGAATCAGAATCGACGCCTCTTTGCATTCATTTCATGCATTCGCATTACATCACATCATGTGCATTTAAATTTCATGGAAAGACCCTAATTGGTTAGAATCAGAGTTAATATAGAAATCAGCGAAACTTACCAACCAAACATCATTAAGGTACTCGAGCGAAAGACACCAAGGAAAGAAAGTGTTGAAGAAATGTTGGGAAATGTTCACATAAATGCCATACATGAAGAAACCACTAAAGGGGGGACCTTGTCAGATATCCGCCCTTATGAACCTGGGAGTGTTCTGAACAATTGGACTGCAGAAGAAATTCCAGCAGTTTTTAGAGCTTACACAAAGTAATATTCAAAACACACTTGTTACTTTAAGTCTAGAAGCAATAAGAATTCCTTTGTGAAATAGGCTTATGTCCAAACATCGTTATGAAATACATATTTGATATCATTTTGAGTAAATACCCTCTCATTCTTTTAAATTATTTCATTCTTTCTTTCATATAATTATGTTAGATTATTTTATTCCTTGGATCTTTTTCCAAATCATTTTTTCATCACATTCATAATCATATCATACAAATAATTATTCTTAAATTCATTCATTCTTTATATATTGCTTTGTACCTACAGCAGGTTCTTAGATATCAACGACATGAGAAATGCTGCTACGGAATTAGAACCTCATTTTGAGCAAGACATGTGTTTAGAGGGATCCCAGGACTTTGAAGATGACATAGACTATGGCTTATCTCCGGACTTATTAAGAATGGTAAAACACGAGGAAAAACAAATTCTGCCTCATGAAGAGATAGTAAAGATTGTGACCTTGGAAGAGGGAAAGGTAGTGAAAATTGGAACGTGCATAACTGAAGAAACAAAGCGAGACCTCGTAGAGTTACATCAAGAATTCAAATATATCTTCACGTGGTCATACCAAAATATGCCTGGGTTAAGCGCTGACATTGTTGTACACCACCTCCTCATAAAAGAGGATTGCAGGCCGGTTCAGCAGAAGCTCCAAGAACGAGGCCTAACATTGTGCTAAAAATAAAAGAGGAAGTTAAAAAGCATTTTGATGTCGATTCTTGTAGGAAGTCAAATGCTCAGAATGGGTAGCCAACATTGTGTCTGTCCTAGGAAAGATGGGAAGGTAAGAAAGTGTGTAGATTATAGAGACTTAAATAAGGCCAGCCTAAAAGACAATTTCCCCTTGCCTCACATTGATACTTTAGTAGACAATACGGTAGGTTATTTGTTGTTTTCCTTCATGGATGGCTTCTCGGGATACAATCAGATAAAAATACATCCTGAAGACATGGAAAAGACTACCTTCATAACCTTGTAGGGTACATTTTCTTATAAGGTGATGCCATTTGGTTTGAAAAATGCAGAAGCAACATATCAAAGGGCCATGGTGACCTTGTTCCATGATATGATGCACAAAGAGATCAAAGTTTATGTCGATGATATGATCACAAAGTCCCGAAAAGAAATAGAACATATCCAAGTTTTGAGGAAGTTATTCTTGAGAATGAGGAAATTTCAATTAAAGCTCAATCCAACAAAATGTACTGTTGGAGCTAGATCGGGAAAATTGTTGGGCTTCATAGTCAATGAGAAGGGAATCGTGATTGACTCAGACAAGGTCCGAGCTATACAAGAATTGCCTCCGGAGCACTCAAAAAGAAGTCTGAGGTTTCTGGAAGGTTAAATTACATTGCTCAGTTTATTTCACAATTAACTGAGAAATGTGATCCTATATTTTGTCTTCTTAAGAAACACAATACAGGCGCATGGAATGATGAATACTAGAAAGCTTTTGATAAGGTTAAATAGTACTTGTCAAGTCCTCTAGTATTGTCATCTCCCTGCCCAGATAAACCATTAATACTGTATTTGATAGTGTTTAATAACCCTATAATGTGTACGGGGTTAACATGATGATTCGGGAAGAAGAGAAAAGGTAATATTTCAGTAAGATATTCATTGAGTGTAAAATGAGATATTCACCAATTGAGAAATTGTGTTGTGCCTTGATTTGGACAACTCGAAGGTTGAGGCAATACATGTTGTACCATACGACCTGGCTAATCTCAAGTTGGACCCTCTAAAATATATGATGGAGTCAACTGCTTTGAATGGAAGGATTGCTAGATGGAAAATCCTACTCTCTAAATTTGACATAGTTTATGTGAACCAAAAAGTAGTGAAAGGAAGCACAGTAGCAGATTTTCTGGCCAGCAGAGCTCTAAAAGAGTATAAGCCTCTAAACTTTGACTTCCCCAATGAAGAACTAATGTATGTGGCATCTACTGAAGAAGACGCTACAAAAGATCAACTTTGGAAATTAAACTTTCACGGGCATCAAATGTTGTAGGTAATGGAATTGGGGCAATCTTGGTATCCTCAAGTGAAGATCATTATCCATTCACATGCAAATTGATTTTGATTGTACAAATAATATGGCAGAGTATGAAGCGTATATTATGGGACTCTATTCAACTATAGAACGCAAAATTAGAGTGTTGGAAGTATACGGAGATTCTGCACTGGTGATCTATCAACTGAAGGGTGAATGGGAGACAAGAGACCCCAAATTGATCAATTATCGAAGGATAGTTCTAGCGTTAATTGAGGAGTTTGAATATATTACTTTCAATTATCTCCAGCGAGATGAAAACCAAATGGCAGATGCTTTGGCTACTTTGGTTTCCATGATCAAAGTGAGCAAACAGGAGGATGTAAAACCCATTCAAATGAGTATTTACAAGGCCCTAGCTCATTGTTACAACATGGAGGAAGAAGAAAAAGATGACCACCCCTAGTACCACGATATATTACGATACGTGAGAAATCGTGAATACTCTGATTAGGCAACTAAGAATGATAAAAGGACATTGAGAAAATGTAACACCCCAAACTTGGCCTAAACATTTCGACCTGATCTAGCGTGCCACATCAGGTGATGTTTAAAGAAAGAAAAAAAAAACCTCATGGTTGTTTGAAAAACACATTGTCAAATTCCAACTTAAATGTTCAAAATTTCGTTTCTAGTTGCTTATTCACAAAAGAAGTTTACTCGATTTAATACCCTTTCAAAAATACACGTATCATCTTGTTTATTAAAAATTGTGCCAGTTACAGAAGTTTGGTCTTAATATTTACAAAAGCATGATATTTGAAAAATAGTTGTTTAATGTTTTTGAAAACCTCGTGTTGATTAAATTTGTAATGTTTAAAGAAATCCCAAATAAAAGTTAAAATAGTTCCAATGCCCTTATTTCAAAAATTATAAAACCTAATAATTAAAGTAAAGTAATCCCAAATTAAAATACTAAGTTCACCCTTAAAACATGCAGTACGTGTGGCCACCTCCGAGTCTCTCGCTGCACCAAATCCTCTAAAGTTGGGGTTACCTGCACAGTTAAAGGAAAAGGGTGAGTTACAAGGACTCATTATGTAAACCCCAATTACAGGCACAGTCTATACCCAAGCCCATGCAGTATCAGTTTGGGCCTAAGCCCCACAATCATGGTAATGCAACAAAAATATAGCCCAACCCAATCCAACCATCACACCACCCGTACCAACCCTACACACCATGTGGGGACCAAGTCAACCTACCCAGTCCTACACACGAAGAACACAATCGAGATGCCAATATCAACGCAGCAAAGCTGCCAGTACAGTATACGTGGCTAAGCCACTAAAATCTGTATATCATGATAGAGCCACTAATCAATATAACGTGGCATAGCCACCAATACAGTACTTCCTCCAAATATATAACCCAACCCAATGCAACATGTCGTGACATATTAACTCAGTGTATGCAATAAACTATCATTATAGCAATTAACACAAACACACTAAATTTACCACTAGGGGTATAATGGTCATTTGGTCGGTAGGGGTAAAACGGTAATTTACCCCTCAGGGGTATTCCAGTAATTTCACCCAATAGGGAATTACAGTAATTTCACCCTTAAGGGTATTTCAATAACTTTACCCGCTGAAGGTATTTCGGTAATTTACCCACTAAGGGTATTTCGGTAATTTACCCTCTATGGGTATTTTAATAATTTACCCGTTAAGGGTATTTCGATAATTTGGCCATCTAACGACCTTTTCATCTCCTCGAGTAGCTCGGGACCCCTTTTTGGTCAAAATGGTGTAGTTGGGCCTAAAGCCTAATTTCGACCCCAACGAGCCCACACGCTTGTGTGGCCCATTCTGCTCGTTTGCAGACTCAGATCGGTGGACTTCGCAGTCGTATCAACATTTGGTACTTGCCAACAACTCCGCTCAAGTGGGCTCATTTATCCATTGGGCCCACTTAGCCCACTTCGGCCCATACAGAGCCCATCACGGCCTAAGTCCATGAAAAAGATTGCGACACACCCAAAGTCTATCATTATCATTCAAGGCTCAATTTATCACTTTAAGAGCTTGCACACTCGATCGATCACAGTTGCTGGTATTCTAGCTTTATGGCATTTCGACATCTAGCCGATTTAAGAACAGTGCATATCATGACAAACAGTTGTGTGAGATTACGCACCTAAAAATCAATGAATTCTAATCCATTAATCTTAATCCTGATAAGATATATCCAAAGATTGAATCTAAAAAAAATTCAACTAACACCACTTACCACCAAACAAGAGGTCTACTGCAAAGGGAGAGTTTTCGGTCGGCTCCTTGATTATGTAAATCGAGTCCCTAGCAACGTTTAAACAGAGAGGAGATGTTAGCCATATAATACTCACGGCCATAATTGAAATCATAACAACCTTTTGGCCTGAGCGAAACCAAACCGATAAGAAAAGAACTCAAACACCCCATATTCGGCCCTAGCCACACTTACCAACCACTGTTCGATATTCGAAGGCTAAATGAATGGAGGGAAGGATATGCCTAGATCCCAATAGACTCGGCCCTATTCTCAAAGGATCAAAGTTTAAGTGTTTCGACTTCTGGCCTTGAATGGAAAGGAAAAGAACAACAAAAAGAAGGTGATGTATTCGGCCAAAGAATCAACTTACAAAATGCCGTGACTAAGCTCAAACAGAAGGTGATAAAGGGTGCTCGACTAAGAGAGTTAAACCGCAAGAATCGAGTATTGTGGGAAGAAAAGAAAAAACAATTGATGAGTAAAGAAATAGAAGGATTCAACTATAGAGAGAAAAGAGATGTCGACTACAGGAGAGATCCGAATGGAACCAAGATGAAGGAGGAGGGAACCGTATTTACCAAAGTTAGAAGTGTAGAAGAGAAAAAGCCAATAGGAGAAAATAGTTTGACAAAAGCAAAGAAATAAAATATGCACGAGTGGTCACTTCTGTAGTAAATTCGGCACTTTCAAATGAAAAGAACAAAAATAAGGATTTGGCACCTACACTCTTCATTAGCCAAAATGCATAACACAACTCTTTAGCCGAATTTCTCCTCCCCACAACACTCCCAAATTCGGCCACCACTACCAATCTCCCCTACCCCACGATTTTCTCCCATCTTTCCTCTTCAATTTACTCCCCTTCATCCATTTGAAACCATTTCACCTATTCTCCAACTACCATAGCAGAGTTTAATCCCAACTCTACTTCCTCCTCTCCTAAAGCACAAAATAAAAGCTACTAGTTGCAGCCTGTGGGATTCGAACCCTATACCTCCTTGCATGCCCAACACGCCACTTGCCACCACAACACCAACTCACTTGTGTTAATAGAACACATACAAATTCCTTAAGTCTTACTTCCAACAGCCCTCTCCATTAAAGTGCCAAAAACCAAAATTTTTCCATAGCTTGGACTCGAACCAAGCCCCTTAGAACCCCCAAACATCCTCAAAATAACTAGCTAAGCAAGCTCAACACATGTAATTACGCAAAAATCACAAACCCCTAAATTTTTGAGATGTTACAAAAAACTAGCCTCTGACTATGTCTTAGATGGGGAGATCCTGTACAAAAGAAGAAAGGATCAAGTATTATTGAGATGTGTGGATGCTGTTGAAACTAAGAAAACTCTGGAAGAAATCCACGAGGGTACTTGTGGAACACATGCCAATGGTTTCACAATGGATAGACAATTATGAGATTTTGGTACCATTGGTCTACCATGGAAGGAGACTACATCAATTATGCTAAGAGATGTCACAAATACCAAATTTATGGAGACAAAATCCAGGTACCTCATTCGCCTTTGCATGTTACGTCTTCCCTATGGCCTTTCTCTATGTAGGGCATGGATGTCATCGGTCGATCTCTCCAAAAGCTTCAAATGGGCATTGTTTCATCTTTATAGTCATCGACTATTTCACCAAGTGGGTAAAGGCTGCCTCATATGCCAGTGTTACTAAGTCGGTAGTCAGCAAATTCCTGAAAAAGTAAATCATATGTCAATAATGGATGCCTAAGAGGATCATATCTGACACCGCATTAAACTTGAACAACAGCACGATTGAGAAGGTCTGCAGTCAGTTCAAAATCAGACACCACAATTCATCACCATATCGTCCAAAAATAAATGGTGCAGTGGAAGCAACCAATAAAAACATTAAGAAGATTGTAGGGAAAATGGTTGAAACTTATAAAGATTGGCACGATAAGTTACCATGTGCTCTCTATGCTTATCGAACGTCTGTCAGAACTTCCACCGGGGCAAAGCCATTCTTGTTGGTTTATGGAATGGAGGCGGTTTTACCCATTGAAGTAGAGATACCTTCCCTTCAAGTTTTGTCAGAGCTAAAGTTAGATGAAGCAGAATGGATACAGTCTCGATACAATCAGTTGAACTTAATTGAGGAAAAGAGACTAAGGGCTATTTGTCAGGGTTAGATGTACCAAAAATGAATGATGCGAGCTTATGAAAAAAGGTTCACCCAAGAGAATTTCACGAGGGGGACATGGTATTGAAAAAGATCCTCCCCATACAAAGGGATTTCAGAGGGAAATATATGCCAAATTGGGAAGGACCTTATGTGGTTAAAAAGGCTTTCTCTAGAGGAGCACTGATTTTGATCGAAATGGATGGGAAAAACTTGCCCAATCTTGTAAATTCGGATTCAGTCAAGAGGTACTATACTTAAAGAGGAAAATAAGCCAAAGTGAAAATAATCAAAGAGCGCTTTGAGACTTTCTAAAAAAACCAGAGAGGCCAAGGTGAAAACCCGCAAAGGGAGCCTTGAAACCAAGGGATTTTGAGTCGAAAACCCGAAAAGCGCGGCTTAAATTGTGATAAAAAAAAGGGGCATGCGGTGATCTTGCTATTCCTAAATTAAGAAGAAGGAGAGATGTTACATCTTGGGGTATCAACAGAGTACTCTTGATCTCTTAAACACATATTGAGCTTAAAATAGTCTTCAGAAAGTTCGTACAGAGAAGCTCAGGCTGCAATATCTGAGGCACCTATTTTTTCCCCTCACTATTTTGTATTTCAGCAATGTTTGCTTTCTTTAATTAACCCATTCTTTTCAGATTTTGCTCAATTTCAGTTTTGTCCATCATTATGATCATGTTCAAGCATTTTGTATTGAAGTAACGATTAATGAACTAATAATACTTTCACAAAAGGATTTTTTCATATTACTCTGGAAACTTCTACATAATACGAGAACTTGAAATATGACTATCATTTAGAACTCACCAAGCCTAAGGGTTGGAAATATTTGAGAAGGAAACTCTAAATAGTGACTATTTCTTCAAATTTCCTGTCAAAAGTGTTGATTGAACAAAAAGATGGGATATTACGTCAGTGATACAACCTTGATGAATAACGAGCAATGACAACCTAAGCATATAAAAAGGGATTATTCTCATGACATTCTGCATTCATGTAAATATCATCCATAACACATTAAGTTAAGAGCATTCTATTCATTCCGATCATTGCATCCTAATCATTATGCATAAGCATAGGTCCATAAATCGATTCTACAAGTCATGTTCTCCAGAGGACGGTGTAACAAAATCGATAAATCCACAAATCCCATACCTCTGAAGTTGCAGTGGGATGGATTGAAGTCAAGATAGTGAATCTTTTTCCCCTGAAGTTATAGTGGAGCAGATTAAAGCTATGAATCCACAAGTCCTATACCTCTGAAGTTACAGTAGGTCGGGTCAAATCCACCATGGTGAATCTTATCTCCATGAAGTTGCAGTGGAGCAGATTGAGGCCATTACCCCTATCTCCCTGAAGTTACAGAGGAGCAGACTGAAGATAGCAAATCTTATTTCCCTAGCGTTGTAGTGGAACAGATTAAAGCTACAAATTATGGCAGATCTTATCTTCCTGAAGCTGCAGTGGAGCAAATTGAAGCCACAAGCCTTATCTCCCTGAAGTTGCAGCATAGCAGACTGAAGACAGTGAATCTTATTTCTCTGAAGATGCAGTGGAACAGATTGAAGCTACAAATTGGCAAATTTTATCTTCCTGAAGTCGCAATGGAGCAAATTAAAGCCACCAGCCTTATCTCCCTGAAGTTGCAGCAGAGCTAACTAAAGACAGAAATCTTATTTCCCTGAAGATGCAGTGGAACAGATTGAAGCCACCATCCTTATCTCCCTGAAGTTGCAAATGAGCAAACTAAAGATAGCGAATCTTATTTCCCTGAAAGTGTAGTGAAAAAGATTAAAGTTACAAATCCTATACCTCTGAAGTCGCAGTAGGTCGGATCAAATTTACCAAAGTTAAACCTTATCTCCCTGAAGTTGCAGTGGAGCAGATTGAAGATAGCAAATCTTATCTCCCTGAAGTTGCGATGGAGCAGATTTAAGCTTGAATTGGATCGAAGTGCTAGTTCTTATGCCCCTGAAGATGCAGTGGGGTGGAATGAAGCTACTTGAAGAAGAAAGCACCAAGACAAGTAAAGACTCAGAAAGCCCGGCAAAATTGGTCATTTTCAAGTCTTAACTCCATTTTTGTTACACGATAACGAGCAAAGAGGGACAGCTGTAATCAGCCCAATTTGCCCGGGCCCATTAACCAAATTAAAAAAAACAAAAATAATAAAACAGTCTAGTTTTTTTTACAAACTCAAATTCCTACCAACACAAATACAAATACAAAACTCTAACCCAATTGAATAAACCCAGAACCTAATAACTAATCTAGTTACTTAAAACCCAAAACAGACCCAAGCCTGATTGGCCTAAACTAATTGCAGTGGCCCAATGTCGGATTAGGCCCAAATGGACTGAAGCTTCTGGAAACCCTAGGTTTCCCTTATGCCGCAGCTCTATCGATCGGGCCTCCACGTCATCCCATAGCCCGCGCCTCCGTAGGGTGGTTTCACCTGCAAACAAAAACAAAAAATAACAAACAATGACAGAAAATAGCACAGCAGAAGAGAAATACCAAAATAATATTGTATTTTTCTTTTAGTTTCGGCTATAAAACAATGGAAACATTTTTATTTTTATTTTACACACACAAAATATCAATACAAAAATCAGAAACCAGATCAAAAAAGGTTATTTTTTCTTTGTTCTTCCTTTTTTCATGCTCTTCGAAGTTGTTAGCATAAGAAATACAAAGGTTTTTTTTTTTTTAAAACTACTTACATATATTAATATAGTATAAAAAAGAAAAAACTTACCTTTTGAGCTCCGTGCCAGGTACAGTGGCATCGACCGACAACGATCTGCGGTGGAGCTGCGACAAAGACTCATCTACTCTTGGGCGGAAATCTGGGTAGACCTAAAGAGAAAAAGGGCAATCCCCTTTCTTTTTTTTCGGAGGAAGAATGAATTTTTTTACAAAAATTTTGGCTTTTATAGCCTGATAGAATGACGCTGTTTTAGGCAGTTAATGCCCGAAACTACGTCGTTTTGGGGGCCCGACCTGATTACCCGACCCGAATGCCCTCAGGATCCACGTGTTTTTGCTAAAAGGACTATTTGCATTTGGCCCTTCCGCATTTTTACCCTTTTTTAATTTAATTTTTTTATTTTCAAATTTGCCCCTATAGATTTTCTTCTGTTTTAATTTGGTCCCTCGCAATACGCTGTGTTTTGGAGAAGGAAAAATTACCCTTTGGAACCCTCCTTGTTATCCACGCATTCGGATAGGTCCTTTCCTTTTTATTTTTTTTAGATTTGCCCCAAACGTATGTTTTAAGTTTAATTTAGTCATTTTTTTATTTCTTTTGTATTTTTTCTATTTTATCATTAATTTAACATTATTATTATCATCATTATTAATATTATTGTTATTATAATTATAATTATTATAATTATAATTATTATTACTATTATTATTAATTTTGATATTACTACTATTATCCTTATTATTATTACTATTATTTTTAATACTATTATTACTATTACTATTAATTTTATTATTAGCATGTTATTATTATTAATATATTTAGGTAACTTTTTATTATTACTATTATTTCCATGATATTTATTTGCATAATTTTTTAAATACATTTATTTATTTTATCATTTTATTACCTACTTATTTACATCTTTCTATATAGTTTTAATACTTCAAATTTTTATTATTATTTACATTCTGATTTTTTAATTTGTGTTACGCTACATTTGTTTATTGATTTGTTTAATATTAATCCCTTAGTTCTAAATTTTAGTTCTTTTTCCTTATTATTCTTCTTTTGGCTTGTTTTCTTTCTTGTATTTTCAATCATATTATATTTTTCCGATGCACTAATTTTTTTTTTTTTGAAATAAGCAAACATTCTGTATTTTAAGATTTGAAAGAAATCGTACCTTAACTTATTGAGTTTCGATTTTTTCTCATCAAGTCTAAAGATTTAATTATTTTTTTTAAATCAAAGCGTTTAAGTTAAATAAAAACTTATTCTCGGGAATTCAAAAATGTTGTGTCTAACTCACTAGATGTGACATTTTGTTATCTCGAGGTAAGAATTTCTAAAAGCAAAGGCAATATTCTATATTTGAAATTTTGAGAAATTGTGCCCTAACTTACTGGGTTTCGATTTTTTCATTTGACCAAAATGACCGAATATCTTTTTTTGAATTTAAATGCCCTAGTATTAAAAGTCAAAAGACAAGCTTAGTTTCGAGGATTCGAAACGTTGTATCCTAACTCATTGGACATGACATTTTACTTCTTCGAAATAAGCGAGTCTCAGCATCCGATTTAATTTATTCAAGTTTTTTCTTTAAACAAAGAAGATCATATTTTAAAATCTTTTCAAATTTTCAACATTAAGACGTTAATCCATCAATTCGGTACCAATTTTGGGCGTTATGAGGTGTTAATCTTTCCTCGTGCGTAACCGACTCCCGAACCTATTTTCTCTAAATTTTGTAGGCCAAAATCATCGTTTTAATAAATCAAAATGTTTTAACGATCAATCTCAAGATGACCCGATCACACCTCAAAAAAATATTGGTGGTGACTCCATTTTCGTTTTTAAAGTCAACCCGTTTTTAAACAACAAAAAAATAGTTTCGACAAATCATATCAAATATCCTTCTTCTCCAGAATTTATTTTTATTGTTACTTTTATTTTTATTAGAGTTCACAAATTAAGTAGTTAGAGCAGTTATATTCTAGATTTCTGTTAGTAACAAATTTACAATTAAGCTGTTATATAGCAGTTGAGAAATCATGTGTATAAATACTTGTTCATCTACACATATAAAGATAAGAATGAATTTCCAGTTTACTTAGTATTTTCTTTACCTTTCTTTAACCCTTTACAACAAATCTTTTCAATTTTATATATTATCATTATGTTGTTTGAAAGAAGGAAAAACTTGATGATGTATGAAGATTTGAATCAAATTGCAGAATTTATTTCTTCCATAGCCACCAAATAAACAAGTCTATTCAACATTACATCATATATAACACAAGAGCTAGTTTAGAAACAAATCATGACACCATGATAAACAGTATCTAGCTAACAAGCGCATGGATTTTGAACATCACAATTTTCAGTTTTGCCTCCAATATGGATTTCACGGTTCACAAGTTGTAACAAAGAGATCACCCGAAGGGGAATTCCCAAGGATTTTTTGTCACAAAGAAACTCTTCACACACTTCTTTCATTGTTGGACGAGACTTCGGTTGTGGATTTAAGCAAGCAAATGCTAGTGTAGCAACGTCAACAAGATTTTGTGCAACTAGTTGGCTTGTAGGAAGTGGTAAACGGTTGTCTAACACATCAATCAGCTTCATATTTACCAAATAAGTTGGTGATGACAACCATGGTAACACTTCTTCCGGATGCTTTCCCATTAATGTTTCTAATGCCACCATTCCAAAACTATAAACATCGCATTTTTCGGTAACAATCATTGTATAGGCAAGTTCTGCATATGACAAACCAGATAAAAAGAAAACCAATTATATATTAAATGAATTTTATAAATTCAAAAGAAAATATCTGTAAATGAAGCAAAGAGATCACCTGGAGCTACATATCCACATGTGCCCACAATAATGGTCTGATTGGATGAGTCAAGATCCAGCATTTTAGCAGTTCCAAAGTCAGCTACAGAGGCCTCAAAGCTCGAGTTTAGAAGAACATTGTTACTTGATATGTCTCGATGAACTATTGGAGGGTTGCAATCATAGTGCAAGTAAGACAAAGCATGTGCTATTCCTTTGATGATCTTCACTCTTTTTGTCCAATCCATTTCCACAGCTTCCACTTCATCTCTTAGGTTGCAGAACAAACTCCCTTTTTCCATGTATTCATAGATCAAAAACATGGACCGTCGGTGTAAACAAAACCCATGAAGCTTCACGATGCTTCGATGTCGTATTTCTGTTAGAAACTTGATCTCATTCCTGAAGCTCTTGTCAAAGGCTGGATTTTCAGCTTCTAAACGATGAAGTTTCTTCAAGGCAACTATTTTACCACAAGGTAGTTGTGCTCTGTAAACACTTCCATAACCACCAACTCCTATACAATATCGAAAGTCGAAATCCTCTGTTGCTGCAACAATATCCTCGTATGCTATCTTTCCATCATAGTTCCATATGGAACACAAATCCCCATTCTTCGTCGGTTGTACACCGACACGGTTATTCTTGAGCTTAAATCGTGAAAATAGAAAATATCCCAAAATGGAGAATGTGGAGAAGATGGCAATAGGGAGGAATATTTTGATATAGTAAAGAATTGTACTGCTGTTGGCTTTGTTGGTTACTGGAGAAGGACACATATAGGGTGATAGAAGACTATTGCCTTCAAATGGATCGGGAGAAATCTTGTTACAGTTATTTCCAGCATCGATAATGCGAAGCTTAGTGGCAGACAAGATAGGGACACTACCTGAGAGTTGGTTGAAGCTGAGGTTTAAATTTGATAGGTGAAAAAGCCTACCAATTTCTTCAGGGATAGGACCTGTTAATAGATTTGAATCAAGTTCTAAGGTATCCAAATTGGATAAATTGCCAATACAAGATGGGATTGAACCACTCAATTTGTTTTGGGAGAGCCTTAATGAAGTTAAATTTGCTAAATTCCCAATCTCTTCGGGAATAAGACCTTCTAATAGATTTGAATCAAGTTCTAAGGTATCCAAATTGGACAAATTGCCAAGACAAGAGGGGATTGAACCACTGATTTGATTTTTGTCAAGGTAAATATATTTCAATTTTGTCAAACGACACAAAGCCAGGGGAATATGACCAGTAAAACTATTATTAGTGATGCTTAAAAAGTTGATGTTCTTCAACTTTTCAATATTCTGAGGGATGGAACCTTCAAGTTGATTACTATCAAGGTACAAAGTTTCCAAATTGTTTAAATATCCAATTTCTAATGGGATAGATCCATTAATTTTGTTTCCCCAAAGAATTAAAGATTTGAGATTTAACAACTGACCCAAAGCAGAAGGGATTGGACCAACAATTCCACAACGACTTACGCTTAAAGTCTCCAGACCCCTCAAATTCCACAAATTTTGAGGGATTTTATTATTACCATCATCAAATTGATTCCTATCCAAAAGTAGATGCCTAAGGTTGGTCAATAGCCCAAGAAACGGTGGAATGTTTCCACTAAGACTGGTCCAACTCAAATTTAAACTGACAAGGTTCACTAGATTCCCTAGTTGTGGAGGGATGGAACCGTTAATATTATCATTATAGGAAATGTCAAGGTACTCTAATTGGGTTAGGTTTCCTAGAGAAGGAGGTAACTCACCGGATAAACCACAAAAGGACAGGCCAAGGTGCTTCAATGCTGATAGATAACCTATCTGATGCGGGATTTTTCCACCAATTTGACGATCACTAAGATGAAGAAGGACAAGATTTGGAAATGAAGAGAAATTCAATTTCCCAAATCTATCTCTAACCTCGATAAGGAACGCATAAGATAAGTTAATTTGGATGATGCTTCCAGCAGTGTTGCATGATATACCTGGCCACTGGCAACGTTCTGAAGCATTGTTGCTATAGTTACTCCACCACCCACTTTCTACCATAGCTATGGCTTCGGACGCCAAAGGCGATGGATCTGCTATTGTCACAGTTCTAGCAATGGAAATTAAAAGATGGTAGCCTGCAGTATCCCTAAAATAATGGAAAAGGTTGAGGATGAGGCCATGTTTAATTAGCTGAGCTTAATTATCTGCTAAAGGTTCAGTAGTATCATGTCATAGTTTCTGGTAATGAATTTATACAAGTTGATTTCATTGTAGGACTGAAAGTCACGTTTTTGTCTATCCTTTTGTAAGCTAAAAGTTGATGGAAACAAGCAGGGCACATTGACTACTGTTGTTGGCATAGAAAGAAAAACATATACAATAGGTTGAAAAACGAGTGGAAAAGCATCCTTCATTCATCACGTTTTGATTTCTATATATATAGTATTAGTATGTTGCAACAAATGGGAAAGTATTCAATACACGGAGCAGCTTTTGCCTCATTTAATTAAAGGTGTATGTAATCACTACTCATCACCATTGAAGTGTGGATTTTTCCATAAAAGATTTTGAAACCAAAGACTTTGGCTCAATTGTTTATAATATTGTCTTCTTTCACATGTGAAATTTTTTATTGAGGATATATATTAGTTCTAATGACGTGGTATTATAAAATCATAATATGTTATATTAATTTAATATTTTTAAATAAATTTAATTAAAATCATTTTCATTATGTTATATTAATATAAAAACTTAATTTTAAATTCAAAATATAAATAAATACAATAATTTTTTTTTTGGTGAATTGCTATAATAAGGCAAAGCTCAAATAATAAATGCAATTGATGTGACTCAAACCCAAGTCAAACCTAGGATGGTGAATAATTTTAATCATCACGCCATCACATGAGTTCAATAAATGCAACAATACTTTTAATAAATAGAATATGAACATATAAATTTTTTTGTCTTCATGTCTTTATGCATTTTCACATGAATTATTTACAACAAATATGAGTATTATAATATTTTATGATGAAAAATAATTGATTTCATGTATTTTTAATTAGGTATTAACTTATAATTAGTTTTCATCATACAAATATATAAATTTTTGACAAGTTATCAATAAGTGTTGAGTGTAGTGGTAAAGCATATTGGAATTCGAAAGAGAGAGTATATGTTCAAATCTTGGTGACGATATTATTGGAAGAGGTAGTCATATACTCCAAACATAAATTGTAATATAGACATGAAACATACCAATAATATATTTTTTTTCAATAAGTTATTATAAAATTGACTACGTATAAAAAAAATATAACTTTTTATTTGATTAATTAAGTTATATAAATTTTTACAATTATAATTATAAAATTTATTTATATCTTTTATTATAAATTTTTTTATGTGTTAGAATTATTTAACCCGAATCTTTGTTGAAGAAAGTATAGTGGTAAAACTGATGATTTCACTTTTTCCACTACGTAATAATGGAATTGGAGTTTTAGAAAGGCCAATGAACAGAACAAAATTCAACTAAGTTTATCTCAAAATGTCACAACACTTCTTAAATTGTACTCTTAAGTTAACTGGACTTAATAATCTGAAATTTTGATAATCCCAAGGTAGCTACATTAAATTTTCTAAAAGTTAGTAAAAAAACGTTTTCAAATCTAATTAATTCTATGAGGTCATTTCGATGACTAATGTAACTTTCAAAATTCGACCATAACATTAAATTAGTTACCATATCACCTAAGTTGCCATATCTTCGCTTTTCAATCTGAAGCTTTTCAATTCGAATCCATTCAGGCCAAATGATCCCCATCTAAGCAATAGACCTCCATCAGATGCATTTGGTGCGATGGTACCGAGTTAAGAAGGTTACAGTTGAATACCTTAAGATCAGCCTTTTATCCCTCACTAATAATAGTTTTACCGGTCATATTCCTCTAGCTTTGTGCCATTTGATGAAACTGGCGTACACTTCGTTCTCACTAAAATCTGCAATTTGTGCTTAATACTCAATGTTTATTTAATATATTGACTATTGTTTTTTCACATAGAAAGAATTCTTTTGTTATCATATATAATATATGGCGTAAATCGTGTTTAATTAGACGAGTATAAGAATCAATTACTCATGTTTTGTTTGTCTCTAAAAAGTAAAAAAGTAGGTTGGTAAACAAGTGAAAAAGCATTCATCATGGAATAGGTTTTGCTTTGCTTGGATGTTTTCCAAATAATTTTAAAGTGCATTATTATTATTTTTAAAACTAAGTTGAAAGAAGGTTTCTGAGTTGTTTCCCATCATAAAACCCCACACATAAAGTTAGTCATTTTTCACAACTCTTAATTCTTACTTTAAGATGAAAATAAAGCAGCAGGTCCACAAATATCTTGGGAACAAATTTGATATTGTTGTATACTTGGTTTGCTTGCTGGTTTTTCAAAATATATTGAATATATTCAACATAAATCACATATACTACATTAAAAAGAAAACTTACATATGGTAAAGATTGTATGTGATGAGGAGAGTTGACTTTTCCATAAAATATTCCGAATAGGAAAGGTTTAGCTTGATTGTTGGGAAATTGTCAATAAAGTTCAGATTGTCCTCTTTCTTTGCAAATCTTCCTTGGAAATTTCTACTGTACATTGAATTAGGAAAGAAGATGTCATGAGAGCAAATGGGGTACATTGAACCTTTTACGGGGGCAGATACTTGCTATATTGATTAGCTTGTAGAGGGTTGAGGGTAATCCAGCCAAGTCTAAATATTTGATAAACTTCAATTTATACATATTTTAACCTCATATTTGGCTTAATTTTTTGGATGAATTTTCATTAGATTTGATGAATTTGATGCTCTTAATCCCTTAATTTCATGTTTTACACTCAAGAGAGCTTAGAGAGTCGAAAAGAACGAGAAACGGGCCAAACGGGCAAAATGGGCCTACTTTAGGAATCAACACGGCTTGGGCTACCAAACACGGCCGTGTGGTGCGAGCAGGATCAAACATGGCCTGGATCAACGTACACTGGCAGACCACACGGTCGTGTGTGGCGAACAGAATCGAGCACGGTCTAAGGAATCGAACACGGGCGTGTCCCTGCCGTATCAAAGTTGAATTCTATTTGGAATAGGCTACTTATGGGCTAAGAGAGGTGTTCCAAAGCCTATATAAACACCCTAGGGGGCAACCTAAAAGAGGACGCTGAATTGAAGGCAGAAAATACTCAAAGACAGCCGTCGGAAGCAGCTCGGAAGAAGGATCTCCATCAAGACTGAAGATCTCCCATCAAGTTCTTTAGAAGTTTTTGTTGTTTTCCTTATTTTAAGATGTTTCCCCCCATTAGTATGAACTAAATCCCTTAGATACTTAAGGGGATGAATCCTATGACGGATCTTATTACTATTTGATTTATAAGATAAATAATTGTTCTTATTCTTAATTGTGAGTTCTTATTCTTGTTTTGATAATTCAGGTTATTGATTCAAGTCGAATGTGCTTATTCAGTGGAGCAAAATTCCCTGTTTAAGAGTAGATCAACACAATTAAGTGGAGTTGATTGTAACCCTAGAAATAGAGCGACGAAAATCTGCCGGATTAGAGTCAAATCTAATAAGGGAATCCATAGATCGAGTTAATGCGACAATAGGGGTTTTAATTAGAAAGAAATATCAATTAATCAACCTAGAATTAGTTGTTCTTAGTCTTGTAAGAGATATTAACATAAATCAGAGATTTCTAAGGATTAAATCAAGTGAATAAATCATATGAATCAAAAGTAATAAGTGAAGTCTAGGTGGATTCTTCCTTAGGTATTGCCTATCTCATATAAGTTGTCTAAAAGTATTTTCCTAATTCTTTCGTTGTCGTTTTTAATTAAGTTTTTAGGTTAAAAGAAATCACTCCAATTCTTAGGCTAGATAATAAAAAGATAGTAATTACTAGTACTCTTGGTCCTTGTGGATACGATATTACCGGTCTTACCATAACTATATTATTGAGCGATAGGTGCGTTTGCCTTTATTGTGATCATAGTTAGTTTGAGACCACATCAATATTATTAAGTTCGACTTAAACTTTAGAATTTGATATTTGATTTGAGTTCAATTGAACATTTGTTTTTATGTTCGAACTCACTTGATATATAATCGAGCTACTTGAATTCGAGTTCGATTAAACTAGTTTATCAATTCTTGTGCTCAAGCTCAACTTGATAATTAAGGGAAATAATGTAACTTAATAATATAAAAATATGAAAGCTATTCAAGTCAAGTATTACTAAGCTCAAATTTAGCTCGATCGATAGCTTAAGCTCAGCTCAATAATTATCGAGTTAAATTCAATTTTTTTCGAATCAAACTCAAATAATCTTACAAGCATCAGAACCTCATTTATACTCCAAATAGAGGGTGCTAAGAAAGACAAAAAAAATAATAATAATAACTCTCAGCAAACAAAGTTGTTTTACATGTGAAATTTAATATAATATAATATATTGGTAAAGTAAATTAGTTGCACTCAACTATGGAATTTTTTTTTTTATTCACCCAACTTCAAAAATGTTACAAAATGATCACTTAATTGTTTAATTTTTTTATTTGATTATTCAACTATCTTAAATTTATAGGTATTTCTATTTTTATGTTAGTCAATTAATGATTAAAATAAAATGTAATAATAATTGAATAATTAATTTACAACTTTTCATAAAAAAAAATTACAATTCAGTTACCTCTACAATACATTATCCGTAATATATTCACTTGTTTCCGACCAAATCGTGTTGGCCGACTACAGTCCATAAAAACGGCTCAAACATTAAAAATGGTGAACTATAAAGTATGAGTACCTTTGTTTGTACTATAGATTATATATTATACTATAATGGTCACATTTCTTTTCTTTTTTTTTTTTTTTTTTAATGCATTGTAACATGCATTGTAACATTATTTTATTATTAAATATTTAATATTCGAAGTTTCATTTGTTTATTCATTTATAAAGTGTAATTTATATGATATGTTAAAATAAAATGTATATTAATGTGAGCTTTTTTATTTTGTTTTGTCCCATCGTGATTGAATAAGAATAGATAAAAGATTTGTGAAATTGATGTAAGCCGATAAGTATAGCTATATTGTTGGGAGCAATTTCCAAGTAAATATGAAGCGCATAGTATATATAAAAGGCGAATTTAAAGAAATTTTTAAGTAGGTGAAGATATTTTTTTTTCATAAAAAATTATAATTTATTCTGAGATGTAGTGATGCGAATTTTAAAAAAAGAAAAGAAAATCACTAGTGGTGCTACTTTAAGAATTATAATTTACATCTTGTGGTGCTACTTAACCCTGCTTTTGTTTCTTTAAAACCTGATTTCTTCAGTAACCCAATCTAAATGTTCATTCATTTCCCTTAGACAAAATAACAACGAAAATGGGTTTTCTCTTAGCGCTTTACTGCATCCTCCTACACCTCTTCCTGTTATGCCCAATTTTACAAGCAACAGAATTTCAAGAACCTGCATGTGGTAAAGAAGTATGTGGAAATATTACAATTCCATCCCCTTTTGGAATCCATAGCACCTGCTATACATGAATAGACTTATTTTAAAATAATTACATTAATAGACTTATTTTTGGAAAATTTATAGGAATAGACCGATTTTACGAAAACACTTTCAGCTAGAAGCATTTTTAGGTTATTTGCAACAGCTTAAACAAATGGGGTTTTCTTACGCAACAGCTTAGTCTAAGGAGCTGCAATTAAAGAGAACCCCTCGACAAATCTCTGATAATAACCCACAAGCCTAAGAAAACTACGGATCTCAGAAACATTCCTAGACTGTTTCCACTCAATCACAACATCAATTTTCCTATGATCAACTAGGACCCCCTCCGCAGAAACCACATGCCCCAGAAAAGTCACCTCCTTCAACCAGAATTCATATTTGCTAAACTTAGCGTAGAGCTGCTTCTCTTAGAGTATCTAAAAACTACTCCAAAAAGTTCATCATGATCATCTTCAGTTTTAAAGTATATCAAAATGTCATCTATGAAGACCACGAAGAACTGATCCAAATACGGTTGAAAAACCCAGTTTATAAAGTCCATGAATACAGTCGGAGCAGTCGTCAAACCAAAGGGCATGTCTAGGAACTCGGAGTGCCCATAATGAGTCCTAAAGGTAGTCTTATGAGTGTTGACATCTTTAACCTTGAGCCGATGATACCCAGAACGAAGATCTATATTGGAAAACATAGAAGCCCCATGAAATCGATCAAACAAATCTTCAATTCTCGAAAGTGGGTACTTATTCTTTACCGTTAACTTATTCAAATGTCGGTAGTCGATACACATCATCATCGTATCATCTTTCTTCTTTACAAATAAAACTAGTGCTCCCCAATGAAACATACTGAGATGGATAAACCTTCGATCAAGGAGTTCCTGAAGTTGAGCTTTTAACTCCATAAGCTCCTCCAGTGCCATACAGTAAGGAGCGATGGACACCAGAGCTGTACCCGGTAGAATCTCGATATCAAACTCGACCTTCCGATCCGGAGGTAAATCCGATAACTCCTGGAAAAACATCCAAAATTCTTTAACCATTTGAATGTCCCCAACCGATGAACCCACAAAAGTTGAGTCACTCACAAAAGCCAAATACGCTTCACACTCTTTTCGAACCAACTTTTTGGCCACAAGAGCAGAGATCATATTGGATAAGTAATCCCAACTCTCGCCGATCATAACCACCTCCACATCATTCTCTGATCGCAGAACTACCCTCTTAGTAGCACAGTCCAAACTGACCTGATGCTCCACAAGCCAGTCCATTCCCAAAATCAGATCGAATTCTCCAAATGGTAGCTCCATCAGATTAGTCGAAAACACAACCCCTTAAATCTCCAACAATACATTCCTATACAATTTAATAACATGAATTGATTGACCCAATAGACTAAGTACAGTAATCTCTACAAATATGTTCTCAATAGAATCCCCAAGTTTACAGAAACAGAGCTAGCTATATACGAATATGTTGACCCTATATTTATCAATGCAAAATAAGAGGCAATATGAATAAAAAACATACCTATAATAACATCAGCGATGTCTCTGCCCTCACAACATCTAGTAGCATAAACCAATGCAGGCTGCCTCACCTTAGTCTGATTAACACCTCTATCTGGTACTCTCACACCTCTGCCCATACCGTTACCACCCTTGGTCGGACCATGGCCCCTAGGCGTCTGCTGAATTGCCCGCTGAGGTTGATCAAATCCCGGAGCTAGAGCTTGCGTCTGATCAGAATGCTATGATCAATCCCGATACGGTGCTCCTTCGACCCACATCATAGACACGCTCTTAACCTCATCCAACATTCACCCGAATGGCATCTACTATAGTCCCCACACAGCTGAGCCACAGTAAGAGCAACTAGAACTCCAATCCTCGAAAGCCCATCAGATCTAGCCCATTTCTTAGGCCTTTGAGTAGAACTACAGAGCTCCGAATCCCTCTTATTTTTACCCCTTTCATGCTCCTTATTTTCGTTCTCAACGCGCTTAACCTCCTCAGTGATCTTCGCCTTGTCCACTAAGACGACAAATTTTTGCTCCCTATGTGGAGCTATCAGAACCCTCAAATTATCCCTTAATTCTTCCTCGAAGCAAATACACTTCTCATACTTAGTTGACACCATCCCACGAGCATAACGACTTAGTATAAGAAATTTGGACTCATATTCCTCCATGTCCTTGTCCCCCTAGGTAAGGTTTATAAACTCGCATCTACGAACATCCACATAACTTGCCTCACATATTTAATCTGGATGGCGCTCTTAAATGGATCCCAAGTAATCCAATCCCGCTGAGTACCCTCCTCAATCGTTAACCACCATTAATATGCCTCATCGCGAAGCAAAGATACTGCACCTTCCAACTTCTACTTGAGGGAGCAGTCAATGTCATTCATAATCATCTCGTGGCCTTCAACAAATACTCGGCCACTGTAGGGGCGACTCTAGTGACACCTCTGAACAACTCAGTGCCATTGGACTGGATTTATTTAGCGACTTACCCACGGCTCCCAGATCTTGAATAGGGCCCAACGACCCTCTCTAAAACCCTCAGCATGGCTTAGGACAATGTGTCGTCCCTATCCAAGCGACTTTGAGATCGGGTCTCAGTAGTAGGTATAACTGCTGTCTCACTTATATCCAAATTGGACATATTACTCATCGAGGACGACTTAGCTCGAGCCCCTTAACTGTTGGAATGCCGGTACCCCATGACATAGCAAAATAAAAATAATTTCACGATCCAAACCATGAATCCATGGGTGAAGAATGAATTAGAGTGAAATAATGGTCTCAAAATTATCAAAACTTCAATCTGAGTAGACAGCAATGCCTCCGCAACAAGAATTTTAATTTACTGTCGAACCAAGCCACAACCTTTTTTGATTTCGGCCTCTATGTAATCTACTGGGTTTGACGATGAACGGAAGAAATCTCCAAAATTGTTTTGGAGGTTTATTTGCTTGACGGTTGCTAGACCTCACAAGCAATTTTTTTAGGGTTTTCCTAACAAGCTCTGTATCTTATATTACCTTTTATAATTGGTATCTATATAATGAATCATAAAATTAAATAAATATAATAATGTTTTAAACGAAAATTATAATTACATTAATTATAATAAGGATTTTGGTAAACTATATTTATTTAAATTTATATACGAACCAAATTCATATATTAATTCTCATTATGTGTAC
The DNA here is from genome assembly GCA_025506655.1 of Gossypium rotundifolium. Taxonomy (NCBI): domain Eukaryota; kingdom Viridiplantae; phylum Streptophyta; class Magnoliopsida; order Malvales; family Malvaceae; genus Gossypium; species Gossypium rotundifolium. The sequence continues at coordinate 10,894,960 of CP106730.1, read as the reverse complement.
AACATCCTTGTACATATAATATGTTCAATATTTGATTGCCTAATTAAATTAATTCTTTAATTAATTTAATTCATGTGACAATCAAACACAATACCAGCTATGTTTTATTCCGTTCATTTCAACCATAGGGTGTGACCCTATAGGTTCTTGTAATGTTAGTAATAATACTAGAACGATTCTAATGTTACAAACAATGAGTGGCATCTAGCAATGCATCATTGCTACCTAAGTTATAAGAAGTCATGATTCGACATAACCTTTTATGATTAACCTTTCATGCATTAATCCTTAAGTCCTTTATCTCTGGAATGGACACAAGTCATGAAATAGTCACACTTGCATAGTCCATCTTATGTTTCTTGATATCTTGAGTAGACTATGATATACAAATTAGTATGACATCTCATATCAACTTATTTGAGCATGGCCATGCATTTCTAGTCTCACTCAATCAAGTAGCCTAAGATATTACTCCCATTATGTATGAGGGACCTATCCTATATTGATCAACCATATCCCTCTACATAAATTGTGGTATATCTAACATCAGCCTTTATAGAACAACTAGTTACGGTGTACGTTTGACTGTATCAAAATATACAACTCACGATGTTGGGATAATGATGATCTCAAGTCTAAGGATCATATACATATTAATCACTATAAATAATGTTGTGACAATTACATAATAATCCAAGAAACATACTCATAGCAGGTCAGTCCAATATGTTGTTCTCTAACACACATAGTCATGCATTGATTTTGACACTCCATATCAATGACAACTTTTTATCAACAATCAACTACATGTTAGTCTTAATGAACTATTTTTGTCCTAGTCAACAATAATACTTGATTAAGGATCTTTTAAGAATAATCATATTATTCTTAGGACATTATTATAAAATAGTTTATTTAAAAACTAAAATAATAATGACAACGCTTTATATTAATAAACATGGTAAATCAAGTATGTTATTACAACCATCTTATGATTGATCTTTAGGCATACTCTTACATTGACTGCGTTCACCGTGTCTATGGTACTGTGTCCACGTAATCCACGAGTGCTTATCGTTTTTATAGATTATCTATATTATGAAATTTTATATATCAGTTCTTGTAACATCCCAAAATTTGGGGTTAGAAGTTTGGAGGTTTGTGGTTAGGATCAGTGAGTAGGTTGAGCAATTGGGTTTATTGTCATGTTTTAATATCAAAATGAGTCTACTAGTTTGGTGGCCGAGTGTATGTTAGTTTACCTTTGCGTCCCGAGTTCGAGTCCCCATGTGTGCTTTGGGGAATTAATTTTATTCTAGTTTTGCTTTTTTGTTTTAAATAATATTTAGTTATTTTTTTTTTTATTTTTTAATCTGAAAGAGGAAGTTATCCCAAAATCTTTTTCCCACGTTTCTTTTCTCTCTTCTCCCTCTCTTGCATGTGAATTCTCTTTTTGTTCCTTCTCTTTTCTCACTTTCAATTTCGTGAGTTTTGAATCATTGTACTTTTGTTCTTCAAATTAATCATGGGTTTATCATCGCCATTGTTGATTGATTGTCCTCGTGTGTTTCATTTAATTGGATGTGAATCGGGTAAGTGTTTTTTTGTTGCTTTGTTCTAAGTTAGGTTATTCTTAGTCGATTTGTTTGTATTGTCTTGGTTGTTGCTTATAAATTAGCATATCAGCTTATGAGATTTCAGAATTAGTGGATTAGGGGAAAATTGACCAGTTCGTGGGGCTCGGGGTTCAGCTTTAAGGTGTGTTTTTGAACCATTATCGATTAGGGATTGCGTTGCTAACGTGAAACTGTGATTTTGGCCTATTTTGGAGTGGTTTCGTGATCACACAAGTGGACACACGGGCGTGTGCCGCACACGAATGGTCCACACGGCTGTGTGACTTTAGGAATTATGGATTTTGGATGTTTTTCAGTCCACACGACAGTGTGGCTACTATTTGGGGATTTTTTCGATTTTCACAGGCGTGTACCTTGGACACACGACCATATCCCTTAGCCACACGGGCGTGTGCCTTGGACACACAGTCATGTCCCTTAGTCACACGGGCGTGTGAGTTTCCACACGATCGTGTCTACTCTACTTCTTAAATTGGCACTCTTGGACAGAAAGTTACACGGGCTACTTACACGACCATGTAGCTCGAGCATACGAGTATATGTCTCCTTGATCGCTTAAATCGAGCTTTAAAATTTATAAATAGAATGATCAAACTTGGAAACTAACTCTGAAAATGACTTAAAGGCAAGTGTACCTATCGAACAGTAGTATAGCTTAGGCAAGACCAGATTATCGAACCCAAAGGAACTAAAAGTACTAATACTCACTTTCTTTTTATTATTTAGCCTAAAATATGGAGTGATTGGTTGATTTAATCTAGTTTAACGACTACTAAGCTAAAGATTCAAAGATAAAAAGAACGAATTGGGAAATAACTTGAAGAAACTCAATTGATTATGACGATACCCTCAGGAAGAATCCACCTAGACTTCACTTGTTACTTATTACTGAATCATATGATTTCTTTACTTAGCTTGATTCGTAGGACTCCTTAACTTATATTAAACCCTCTCTCGAGGTGAATAACATCTAACCCTAGGTTAATTAGTGGAACTCTCGTTCGCTTATAATAACCCTCTAGAATAGCAGTAAATCGATCAATGGATTCCTAAATTAGGTTTCACCCTAATCTGACAAAATCTTGTAACCCTATCTCTAGGCGTTCGATCAACTCCACTTAATTATGCTAGATCTACTCTCAAACAGGGTATATTCCTCCTCCACCTAAGCACATCAGATTTGGATTAAGCAACATAATTATGAACAAACTAAATATTTATCATATAATTCAGAAAATAATAACAAAATTCATCTAGGTTTCATCTCCTTCAGGTATCTGAAGGGTTTAGTTCATAATGAATAAAATCATCCCAAGACAAAAGATAAAACAAAACATAAAAAATCCCTAAAACCCCTATAGGAATTGAAGGAGAAATCCGCCGTCTTGAGTAGATTTTCGGTTCTTCGAGATGGATCTTTTGGCTATCTTCGAGTGATTCCCACAAAGGTGATCCTTCCGCTCGGCTCCTTGGCCTAGCTCACCGCCCCCTTTCAAGATACACTTAGGGTGTTTATATAGGCTCTTAGAATGCTTTACTTGGCCTCTAAGTGTCCTAATTTAAGTCTGCTTCTTACTCGGTATTTGAATAAGAATTGAAAAGTGTTTCTTTGGTTATAAGTATCCAAATCCGAGTGAAATTGCTCTCTCCTGTAATAGGGGCACGGCCATGGTGTAAATCATGGTTGGGCCGTGTCTCGATTCTGTCAATTGGGGCACGGCCGTGTAAATCGTGGCATAGTCGTGCCCTAGTTAATTGTCGAAGCACGGCCGTGGGGCTTGAAGTCTAGGCTGTGTCCATTTTCTTCTTTAGCCCAAATTGGCACGTTTTAAGCTTGTTTCTTGTTCTTTTTGTCCTCAGGTGCTTTCTTGAGTAGAAATATGAAAAGAAAGGATTAAAAGCACCTTTTTACATAAATCAGGGCTAAATCATCCCAAAAGCATGCTAAATATGGGGTTAAAATATGTTACTTTTACTATTTATCAAATACCCCCACACTTAAGCTTTTGCTTGTCCACAAGCAAAATTCTCAACTTACAATTAAAATGAACTTTTTTGTAATTCACAATTCCTATCAACAATACTTCATCATAATTCACAGACAATTTATACATGGATAATTTAACTCAAAGAGTCTTAAAGATTCAAACAATATAAGTCATGAATTTTGTAGTACGAAAACATAGGTGTCTCCCCTTATCTAAACGATTACCTTTTAATTTGAAACCGACAAGGAATAACATCCTCACTAAGGATTCACTTAAAGCACTTGAAGTTCAAGAAAAATCACTCATAAGTCGAACCTGAAAAGTTAATCCCATAGGCTTGCCTGAAAATTAAATCTCCACCACTGTAATATGAGATGATACACAAATCAAAAGGTCTTTGACAGGGTTGTAATGAGGCTTGGGTTAAAGGTGTGGATAAAATTTGAATTAGAGGGTTTAAAATCGAGATTGACCTGACCAATTACTTAACTAAAAATAATAAATGATTACATCAATTGAAATTTGAAACTAATAATACTACTATTGATAATACTTTTGATACGAGCTCTTCTTCAACAATTGGAATTTAAATGCATAAGCTCCTTTAATCATATACTAATACTTGAATATACTTTGGTTTTTTTTAAGAACAAACTAAGTATATAAAGAACTTTATCAAATAAACTAATTCAGTATCTTGATCAATTCAATTCTCGATAGAAGGGTGGTCAAAAGAATGGTGATAACAAATACAAAGGGTTTTAGGTTAATATTAAGCGGATAATTCAATAAAAGGGTTGTTGGGATCAAATGGGTTCACTAAGGGTTAATTATGTAGGTAAGCTTTTTAGTGGAGTGAATGGGTTAAAACCTAGGTGCCTTTATCATCTCAGTATCTCAAATCATTAATGTGGTCTCGACATGTATAATCGAGGCAAGTTCTAGAATAACAATTCAGTGTTGACACACTCATAATTAATAAAGTGAGTATGAAAAAGAATATATGCTCTATAAGGCTCAAATCTCACAAAAATTTATGGGTATTTGACATCAATCCTGTAAATTTCAAGCTTCAAGGTAATATTCAAATTCAGTTCAACAACCTAGGAAATTTTTTATTCTTGAAAACTAGACTTATCATGCTTGATTCTCTAGAATTCTTCACGTATAAATCATCAATGCACAAATTATCAATGACTTATTCAAGAGCTTATCAATAAAAAATCATAAATCATCAGAAATTTCACCCTAATTAATAATATAAGAAAATTTCTTAGGGACAAGACTAAAATTCATGATTTTAGAATAATGTAAAAGTTAGGTACTTTTACCCCCCACACTTAAGATGTACATTGCCCTCAATGTACAAAGATAGATAAATAATTATGTGATAAAATAATCAAAAGAGAAGGGGAGATGTAACACTTCTTGAATTTTGGATGATTCCGGGAGTTCGCGTCTTTGGTGGTAGAAAGTAGGTGGAGGAGGCAGTGGTGGCGTTTTCTATGGGCCTGGTGGGGTGTCTACCAATGATCTTTGTGCTAGATAAAGAAATTAGGTAGCCTGCAAAGATATAGCCAAGAAATCTAAAGAAACATTAATAATATACTAATACTATAATTAAAGACAAAGGAAATAAAGAGAATGAGACTAAGAAGAAAACTGAAATTGAAAGAAAAGACTAATGGACTAAGGAGTCCTTATTGTTGGATGGTTCACGAGGTGGGTGTGACCTCTAAGGCTGTGGTGCGTGATTCCCAAGCAGCCTTTAGAACCTAAAACCAAGAAACTAAAAGAATTTAAAATATATTAAGCAGAAGAGAATTATAGATATCTAGGATAAAGGGGAAAATAAACATAAAGAAGAATTTAAATGGTCTAAAGACCCTTGGTTTGATTTTTGAATGAAGCGGCCAGCATGAACTTATGTGTTCAGGTCTCCTTTAAGGAGACAATGCTTGCCTTCTTACGCTTCTTCGTTATGATTCTAGTGTAGCTTAAGAGTTTGGACACTTTCTAAGGAAACAAAGAAAAAGAAAGAAGAAAAATGAGGGGGCAAGGAGGAGGACTGTAGGGTTTAAATAGGATCTCAAATCTGGTACGTTCCCATGCCCGTGGACCGAGGGTGTGTTGAATGACATTGCCACATCACACGGCTGTATGTCTAGGTGTGTTTGCATACCCACGCCTGTTTCTTTGACACCACGCCCGTGCCTAAAAAGGCAGTGTGTTGGCACGATTGGATAGCATGGGCGTGTTTGTCCCATGTCTGATAAGTTAGTGGCTTCACACGATTGTGGAGCATGGCTGTGCCAATTTACTAGTGCCCGTGGGGGAGTGGTTGGATCCGTGACGTCATGGGGTGGTTGGGGCTAATTTGCACAGCCTTTGTTGTGTCAGTACGGTGGTTCTAGTGGTCCACACGATCACGGACACGGTCTTGTATAAGGCCGTGTGGCCTTGAAGTTCTGCACTTCTGGTTAGTTTAAAAGGAAATAAAGAAGGAAGGGACATAAACTAAAAATAAATTTGAAAGTAAATAGTGTTGTACTAAGGTTGCCTCCCGAGAAGCACTCGTTTATAGTCTTAAGCTGGACTTTCCTCGAATTTGAAAAATTAGGGAGGTTTAAAGGTTTGAATATCTTCCCTCTTGCTTAAAATTTTATTTTCTTGATGAGGTTCAAGTCGGGAAACGTTTACCTTAAAAGTGCAGAATGTTGGATTGCTTACCTCGACTGTTCCATGGGGGAAGATATTGTGTACCTTAAGAAGTATTTCTCCCTTTTTCTTCAGGTCTATTGTGGTGATGTGCGGATCTCTTTGTCTAACAGTATTTGGTCTCTTATTTTGTAGTGGTTTAATGTTCCTACGAGCTCTTCTTGTGATTCCTCTGGTTTTACTTCGTGCGGTTCTTCTTTGACATGTGTCCTCTGCTCTTCAAACTTGTCAATTCTAAGGTCTTGTCCCTTGTAGGATTCTTCTTTGTTGTTTTGGGACTTATGAGTCGGCTCAAGTTTGTCGTTATGTGGTGTTTCCTGCGATAAAAGTTGAACAATTTGATTATCATCTGTATTTACTTTCTCACCTTCATCTATTATTATTCTGGCCGAGTCAAGAGCTTGAAGATTGATTGATTCATCTCCTACACAAAGTATAAGTTCTCCTGTGGCAACATTAATTTTAGTCTTAGCAGTTGCTAGAAAAGATCTTCCTAAAATTAAGGGGATGGTATTATCCTCATCCATATCTAAAACAACAAAATCTACTAGGAAAACAAATTTATCTATTTTGACAAGAACATCTTCAATAATGCCCCTAGGAATTCTAACAGTTTTATAAACTAATTGTATACTCATCCTAGTTTGTTTGGGCTTCCCTAGACCTAGTCGTTTAAACAATGAATAAGGCATGACATTTATGCTTGCTCCTAAATCAACTAATGCATTATTAATAGTTAGACTACCAATTAAACATGGAATTATGAAACTCCTTGGATCTTTTAGCTTTCGTGGTAGTCTATTTTGTAACATTGATGAGCATGCTGCGTTTAATTCCACATGGTGCTCTTCATCTAATTTGCGTTTGTTAGTCATAAGCTGTCTTAAAAATTTCCTCGCTTCTGGCATCTGAAAAAGAGCTTCAAGAAGAGGTAAGTTAATATGTATTTTCTTTAGGAGTTTAAGAAACTTACTGAATTGTTCCTCTGAATTGTCTCTTTTTATCGCTTCGGGATAAGGTATGTAAGGTTGGTACTCCTTGATTACCAATTTTGGCTTTTCTTGTGTTACCTCTATCTTACCTTCGTCTACCTTATTTTCTTGTATTGATTTTGGTCCATCTAATTCCTTACTATCTTGAGCTGAGATGGCTTGAATTTGCTCCTTTGGGTTAATCTTGGTGTTACTTGGTAGACGTCCTAGCGGTTGTTCTGACATTAGCTTTGCGAGTTGTTCGACTGCATTCATGGCTTCCTTGACTGACTTTGCAAGTTCCCCCATTCGATTCTCGTTGCTCTTAATTGTTTTCTCAGTTTCTTGGAAGCGCTTTTCTGTGTCTGAAGTAAATTTTGTCAGCATCTCTTCGAGGGTTAACTTTTTTTCTTGTGGATATGGCTGATTTTGGAAATTTAAAGGAGGTTGTTGTCTTTGATTTCCTTGAATTCCTTGGCCTCCCCATGAAAAATTTGGGTGGTTCCTCCAACCTGGATTGTAAGTGTTACTATAAGGATTGTAATTAGATCTGAAATTATTACCTATATAGTTTGTCTGTTTGCTCTCTGCTTCCAGTTGGTAGGGTGGATACTCAGATTCGCCATAGTTCCACTTACGTTGCATTGCATGACTGGGTGTACCTACAAAGAACATAAACTGTCAAGCTTTTTATTCATCATCTCTACCTAATTTGATAGCATGGTTAATGTATCAATGCTGTAGACTCTGGCTGATTTTGCGGTTTTGTCCTTGTAACCTACCATTGATAATTATTCAACGACATCTCTTCAATGAATTCGTAGGCTGCTTCAAGAGTTTTATTATTCAAGGTTCCACCAGCGGCTGAATCAATTAGTTGTCTCATTGAGGGATTTACACCATTGTAGAAGGTTTGGACTTGAAGCCATAATGGTAATCCGTGGCGTGGACATCTCCTCAAGAGATCTTTGTATCTCTCCCATGCATCGTATAATGTTTCTAAATCCATCTGCACAAAAGAAAAAATATCATCCGTAATTTAGCCGTTTTGGCCGATGGAAAATATTTTAATAAAATTTTTGTCATTTGTTCCCATGTAGTGATTGACCCTCGTGGTAATGAGTTCAACCACTACTTGGCTTTATTCCTTAATGAAAAGGGAAATAACCGAAGACGAATGGCATCATCAGAAATGCCATTTATTTTGAAAGTATCACAGAACTCTAAAAACTTGCTATATGAGTGTTCGGGTCTTCGTCTTGCAAACCCTCAAATTGAACAAATTGTTGAATCATTTGTATTGTATTAGGCTTTAATTCAAAATTATTAGCAGCTATAGCAGGCTTAACAATACTAGATTTTGCTCCTGTCAAATTGGGTTTACCATAATCATACATAGTGCGCGGAGCATCCGCCACATCTCGTGGTGGATTATTCTCGTCCATCCCTTCAGTAGGATTGGATCTATCTTCTCACTCTTCTTTTGTGTAATTTAGAACTCGCCTAATTTCTTTGCGATTTCTCCGAGCGGTAGCTTCAATTTCACTATCATATACTAGAGGTCCTGTCGGGTTCCGTCTAGTTATAAGCTAGAGGTACCTACTAGGAAAAAGAAAGAAAAATAAAATTTAGAAAAAAATAATGGAATAAAATAAATTACGAAATAAAATAATGGCTAAAGTAAAAAAAAATAGAGTTTTCTTAATATTTTAGTTCCCCGGCAACGGTGCCAAAAACTTGATCGCTAAAATCAAAGCTTTAAAATTTATAAATAGAATGATCAAACTTGGAAACTAACTCTAACAACGACTTAAAGGCAAGTGTACCTATCGAACAGTAGTATAGCTTAGGCAAGACCGGATTATCGAACCCAAAAGAACTAAAAGTACTAATACTCACTTTTTTTTATTATTTAGCCTAAAATATGGAGTGATTGGTTGATTTAATCTAGTTTAACGACTACTAAGCTAAAGACGCAAAGACAAAAAGAACGAATTGGAAAATATCTTGAAGAAACTCAATTGATTACGATGATACCCTCAGGAAGAATCCACCTAGACTTCACTTGTTACTTATTACTGAATCATATGATTTCTTTACTTAGCTTGATCCGTAGGACTCCCTAACCTATATTAAACCCTCTCTCGAGGCGAATAACGTCTAACCCTAGGTTAATTAGTGGAACTCTCATTCACTTATAATAACCCCTTAGAATAGCAGTAAATCGATCAATGGATTCCCATATTAGGTTTCACCTTAATCCGTCAAAATCTCGTAACCCTATCTCTAGGCGTTCGATCAACTCCACTTAATTATGCTAGATCTACTCTTAAGCAGGGTCTATTCCTCCTCCACCTAAGCACATCAGATTTGGATTAAGCAACATAATTAAGAACAAACTAAGTATTTATCATATAATTCGGAAAATAATAACAAAATTCATCTAGGTTTCATTCCCTTCAGGTATCTGAATGGTTTAGTTCATAATGAATAAAAACATCTCAAGAGAAAAGATAAAACAAAACATAAGAAATCCCTAAAACCCCCTTGAGAAATTGAAGGAGAAATCCGCAGTCTTGAGTAGACTTCCGGTTCTTCGAGATGGATCTTCTGGCTATCTTCAAATGATTCCCACAAATGTGATCCTTCTAGCTCAGCTCCTTGGCCTAGCTCACCGCCCCCTTTCAGGATACACTTAGGGTGTTTATATAGGCTCTTGGAATGCTTTACTTGGCCTCTAAGTGTCCTAATTTAAGTCTGCTTCTTACTCGGTATTTGAATAAGCTTTGGAAAGTGTTTCTTTGGCTCTAAGTATCCAAATCCAAGTGAAATTGCTCTCTCCCGTAATAGGTGCACAACCATGGCACACGTCCGTGTAAATCATGGTTGGGTCGTGTCTCGATTCTGTCGATTGGGGCACGGTCGTGTAAATCGTGGCATGACCGTGTCTTAGTTAATTGTCGAAGCACGGCCGTGGGGCTTGAAGTCTAGGTCATGTCCATTTTCTTTTTTGGCCTTTCTTGTTCTTTTCGTCCTCGGGTGCTTTCCTAAGTAGAAATATGAAAAGAAAGGATTAAAAGCAACTTTTTACATAAATCAGGGCTAAATCATCCTAAAAGCATACTAAATATGGGGTTAAAATATGTTACTTTTACGGTTTATCACTCCTCCACACGGTTGTGTGCCTATTTCGCACAGCATGTTATTCTTTGCACGTCCGTATTTTGCAGATTTTTATTCTGAGTCATAAATGGTCTCGTTTTATGTTTCTGTGTAATCCAACCCTCTATTAAGCCTTGGTAAGTGTGTTTGGACTCGGTCAAGTTTAGGTTCATGTATGTATGTTCATTTATGGGGTTTAACTTAATTGTTCATTTATGTGATGAATAAATTTGAGTTTATTGTTGCTATCATAACTTAGTACTGGAATGCAAGTATAACCAACTCTAGATTTGTTCAACTGGAAACGTGAATGTGTGTTTTTGTATGTTTGTCTGCGTAATGTGTGCAATATTACATTAGCATGAAAATTTTGGGATTTGGTTATTAATATAACTAGTCATAGTAAAATAAATATTCAAAAGCATTACATAATGAAAACAAGTTATTAACACAAAGATTTAATTTTATTATTCTATTACTTCAATTTCATTCTCTTTCATGTATCAAGTATGTTTTTTTTTCATATCTTATTTCACATATCAAGTTCCTATACATTTCACATCTCTTATTTCAATCATATAGTTTTCAAAATTTATAATTTAGTCCTATATTCTTGTCGCTTCATCTCATGTCATATTTGTTTATTACCTTCACTTCTTCATTACTTTCAAGTCCAAACTTTGTTCTTTTTCTCATATCTATATTTCATACGAATATTGCTAAAATCATTATTTAGTAAAAAAAAAATAATTTAAGTCCCATTTCACTATCTTTTATAATTTCAAATACACATTTCATTATTTTATATATATTTAATATATAACATGTATTTTTTTTGGACTCACTTTTGGCCAGGAAATCAAAATCCTAAGCTCTGATATCACAAAATGTAACACCCCTATACCCGACCCCATTGTCGAGTCAAGACATCAGGATGTCACATTCATTGCCGAAGCAACTACTAAAAAATTCAGATCAATTTATCATATTATTTAATTAATGTAGATCATTAACTCATTTTAGTGATAATTGAATTTACGATAGAACTAATAATGAGTTAAATGAGCTCATTAAAACATCCACAATTGATCAAAGGCCAAACTGTAAAGTTCATAAAAAATTCTGAACTACCGTCGCGACGTTGGGGTTTCCACATCGTGACATGGCGAACTTGTCATTGTGACATCGTCTCCATTTTCTTACAAGTTCCACGCTTTATTTTTATTTATTTATTTTTATATATTATTACTTGAATATATATTCAGATGTCATAACCGCCACTTCATTTTACATATCATCCACTTACATCTATTTCTAATATCAAGTCCTCATAAAAACATGATATTCAATCCAAGATAACAAAGTATATAAAATTAACACAAATATTAAAGTTTTACAAATAAGACCATTGAAGGACTTGCACTTTCAAAAGTAGTTTACCCACTTTACGTATATTTCATATTTATTTCTAAATTGTGCTAATCAATTTAATTCTTCATAAAATTTTAATAAAGAATTCAATATCACATCAATTGCCAATTATTCACCTATTATTTTATCAATTCGTTTAAATATACTCACATGTATTAATCATTTCATCACTTACAACCATTTGAAACATTTCAAATTCATCTACTATATATATACATATATATATTCATATTTTTTCCTTCTCCTCCTCTCCATTCCACACCCTTTATGTATATATTTGTTAGAATCTTTAACTTTTAGTATATAACATGCTTATATGTAACATTATCTATAATTCTACTATTTACTTATGTGTTCATATCAAAGCTGTCCACTTAAGTCATAGTCACTAAATTATTTATATCTTGAGCTATAGAATTCAAATTAAGATCCACTTGATGTTTTTAAAACTAGACTCAAATATATTTTTACCATAAAAATTTTATAATTTATGACTTAGCTAATAAGTATAGTAAATTCTTCAAATTTGTCCCTATTCGCTATTTGGATGATGTTTCCATTTGTTTCTCTTGACAATAGACTTATTAAGAATTTAAACATATAAATTTAAAACCCTAATAATTTTTTTTACAACTTTTTATAATTTTCTAAAGTCAAAACAGGAGAACCAAAATTCACTTCGACCTTGTTTCACGAAAATTAATATATCTAAAACTATAAAATACTGTTTCTTTCACCGTTTCTTCCATATAAAACTAAACTCAATAACCTTTAATTACATATTTAATTAAATCTCTAACTAATTTTTATAATTTTTGTGAATTTTCAAAGTTAAGTCACTCTTGCTCTCCAAACTGTTTTAATGAAAAAATATTTTTTCCATGGTTCTTTGCACTATCTTTCATTCATTCACATATAATTGCCATACTTTTGATTACTATACAATTTATACACTTATGTTTATGTGTAGACTACATATTCATTTATTAATCTTAGTACTTTTCACCATACAAATCACATTCTCTCTTGCCAATTTAGTGTTTTAAGTCTCTATTCTTCATCAAATACTTTCTATTTCTAGTATTTAGATTAAATACATGTTTCATACATCTCACTCAAAATGCCGTTAACTCAATCTATTGAAATACAACTAGGTTTAGTATGAAACTTATCTCTTTTGTCAAGAATTTCTTCATTTCTTATTCATTTCCATGCATTTCTCATCTTCACCACTTTCCTTCCTTTTTCTTCTCATTTTCTCCACTTTCATCTAATATTTTCTTCCTTCTACAATGATGAACATATTCTCTAGAATCTCTACTTCATCTTCTCTCTTTGATATCTAAAGAAATTTTCAAAATTGGGTAAAAAGGTAGGTTTTCATGGCAAATGACTAAATTGTAAAGGAAAAAAAACTTTTTTTTCTCACCCTCTCACTTACGTTGAAAGGATGGTCCATTTCTTTCATCCTTCCTCTCTTTTTATACTACTATTTTTCTAAATAAAATAATAATAAGTATCTAAGCAAAATATTAATAAAATAATATTTAACTAATTAATTAATTAAAAAAATCTCCAAAATATCATCAACATCATCATTACATTCTAGAACTCTCCCTCTTGCTAATTGACCATTTTGCCCTTCATGATCTTTCAAAATTCCATCATTGAATCATCATTTAATTTGATAAAATTACGATTTAGTCCCTCATAATTTTTCACCTATTCAATTTGGTCCCTACATGCCAATTCCATATCTTAGTAAATTAGATTATTTTTACTTTTGATCCTTCAACTTTATCATTTTTACACTGTGATCCCCTAAATTTTGAATATTTACACTTGAGCTAAAAACTTTCCACATATTTACGATTTAGCCTTGACTTTAAATCAATATACTAAAACTTACTTTTTAATCATTATTGTACGGGCCCAAATTCACCTGGGCCCGACTAACAAAACCAAAAACCCAAAAATAAATAAAATAATAATAAAATAGTCCAGTTCTTATTACAAGCCCAATAACAAACCTAGCCCAAACTACCCTAAGCCCAAACAGCCCACTACCTAAAAAAAATAGAAAAATCCTAGAACCTTCTAGCCAAAATCAGCACCGCAGCTCCCCCCACAAGCGCCGCGTGCATTCAGCCACGTCACCCTACAAGAGGCTTCCTCCTCCACAATGGTTTCACCTGCAAAATAGCAAAAAAGGGCCAGCAAATATAACAGAAAAATGAAAAGAGTTTTTGTATTTTTATAATTTTTACTTATTTTTAAAATCGACTATAAAAGAGGCCGAGGATCTATACTACATTTTTTACGAAGACACACAAAATCAATACAAAAATCAGAGAATAGATTTGCAAAGGTTTTCTTCCTTTTTTTTTTTTTTTCTCTTCGAAACTACCTATACATTTATAAAGATTTTTGATTTTTTAATATATTCAATATTAAAATACAGTAAAAAAAGAAAAAAACTCACCCGGGAATGTTCAACCGCCGTATGCGGTGGTCGCCGGCGACGGACGACGGCAGTCCGATGATCGGACCTGCGTCCGGAGAACCTCGACAGAGAGAAAAGGGATCTCCTCCCTTCCTTTTTTTTTTAAAAAAAACTAATTTCAAATGTTCTTTTTTAATTTTCGCCTTAAATAGCGCTCCAATACGGCGCCATTTTGGAGCTCATCTCCAAGGCGTGAAACGACGTCGTTCAACCCCCTTTAACCTGCGCGTTGACCCGACCCGGGAAGGATCCGCTATAAAGTGGTCAATTTGCGAGGCAGGCCCTTCCGCATTTTTATTTTTTTAATTCAGTTTATATTTTATTTTTGAATTTGCCCTTGTAATTTCATTTCTGTTTCACTTTAATCCTTTGATTTAGGCTTAAAACATTGCGTTTCAGGAACTGGGAATAATTTCCCCATGGGTCTCCCCCTCTTTTACGCGTGTTTCATTTAGGCCCCGATATCCTTTTTTTTTAAATTTGGCCACTTAACTTTATTTTAATCTCAATTCAGTCCTTTAATCATTTATTTATTATAATTTAGCCTCGCAATTTTGCTTTAATTCCAATTTGATCCTCATTATTTTGCTTCGATTTTTTGTTATTTTATTTAATCCATTCATTTTTCTTTTATTTTGTGCATATTTTATTACTATTGTCATTTCTTTTTTTATATCAATTTTATATATATTTGTATTTATTTTTTATTTTTTATACATACATGTATTCTTTATTTTTATTATATGCATTTTTACTTCTTTTATTGTTCACATTTTATTTTGTGTATTTTGATATTATTATTATTATTATTATTATTATTATTATTATTATTATTATTATTATTTTTTATTATCTATTTTTTTCATATTTATTATTACTACTTTCTTTATTATTATTATTATTATTATTATTATTATTATTATTATTATTATTATTATTATTATTATTATTATTATTTTATTACTACCACTATTATTATTATTATTGTATTTTTATTATTTTTAGACTATTGTACATAGTATTTTTTTATTGATTTACTATTAGCTATTACTATTATTTATTATTATTATTTTCTTTTCTTTTATTTATTTGTTTATTTGTTTATTACTTTTTTTTTACTTTTACCTATGATTTTATGCAAGTGTTTTTTTTTTTTTTTTTTTTTTTACTTTTACCTATGATTTTATGCAAGTGTTTGTTTTAACTTTTATGTTAATTTTGCCATTATTATTTATATTATTGCCCTCACTTTTATTCAATTGTGCATATCGGTACTGTAATTCATTTTCCATTTTACTATAATCATATTACATTTTATTTGATGAGTTAAAATTTTTGTTTTGAAATAAGCAAATACTCTGCGTTCTAAGGTTCAAAAGAAATCGTACCCTAACTTACTGGGTCTCGATTTTTCTCATCAAGTCTAAAGAACCAATTATTCTCTTAAATCAAAGCATATAAGTTAAATAAAAACTTATTTTCGGGAATTCGAAAACGTTGCGTCCTAACTCACTAGATGTGACATTTTGTTATCTCGAGATAAGGATTTCTAAAAACAAAGGCAATATTCTGAATTTGGAATTTTGAGAAATTGTGCCCTAACTTACTGGATTCCGATTTTTCATTTGACCCAAATAATCAAATATCCTTCTTAACTTAAATACATGAGTTTTAAAAGTCAAAAGACAAGCTCAATTTCGAGAATTTGAAATGTCGTACCTAACTCACTGGACGTGACATTTTACTTCTTCAAAATAAGAGTGTCTTAGCATCCATTTTAATTTATTCAAGTTTTCTTTTAAATAAAGAGGATTGTATTTTAAAATCTTTTCAAATTTTCGACATTAAGACGTTTACCAATAAATTCGATACCAATTTTGAGAGTTACGAGGGTGCTAATCCTTCCTCGTATATAATCGACTCCCGAATCCGCTTTTCGAATTTTGTAGGCCAAAATCATTGTTTTAATAAATCAAAATATTTTAATGATCAATCTCAAGGTGATCCGATCATACCTCAAAAAAAGGATTGGTGGTGACTCCATTTTCGTTTTAAAAGTTGACCCGTTTAACAAGAAAAAAATGGTTTCGACAATTATTATTATTTTAATACTCCTCAATATTCTCTTTTATCCGCTTTATATCATTTTCTCATTTTACTGAAAAATCAATTATACATTATTCAATTTATTACTACTTTTATTATATATCAATTGTAGGGATGTTACATTTATCCATAGAACTTTTGCATATTTGTAATTTAGTCCTTCCTTAATACATCATGTCATGCTTCATAATTTAACTCTCTTTTGATATATTGTAACTTTCATTTTCTTTGATCTTATACCTTATTTTACTGAAATTTTATCTCATATTATTTATGACTAAGAAGGTTTTGAGTATGTTATATAGAAAAAGGCAAATCAACAAAACAAAAATCAACTAAGTTTACCTCAATATGTCACAACACTTATTAAATTAGACTCTAAGTTAACTCAACTTAATAATATGACGTTTTGATAACCCTAAGGGAGAGTTACATTAAGCTTTCTAAAAGGTACTCAAGAAGAAACGTTTTCAAATTTGATTAGTTCTACGAAGCCATTTCGATGGCCAATGTAGTCTTCAAAATTCAACCATAACATCTAAACTGAGTTAGGAAGGTTATAGTTGAATCCTTCAAGATTTTGAAATTTTGAACGACATCAGCCTTTTATCCCTCACTAATAATATGTTACTGGTTATATCCCTTCTTGTATTGGTTGTTTATTGAAAGATCCTATTCTTGGAGAGATTTGTAATTTAGCCCTTAATCCAAAGAAAAGAAAGAACTATCTCCATGTATCGGAATAGAACCCTTAATATCTCACTAGTTTTGCCCAATAATCCATGGTAGATGAAGCAACTTTGCAATTTAGTCCAAAAATCTCAATTTCTCCTCTCTTTTAACTTAATCCAAGCTCATTCAAAACCTATTAACTACAAAAAGCCCAGCAATTACTTCTCAAACTCTTGAATTAGAATTTTCCATACGAAATTCGCTATAAAAAATTTAATTCTCGATAAACTTTTGCAGTATTTTATCAGAGTGTCGTGAAATTTAATATATTAACTATTGTTTTTCACATAGAAAGAAAGCACAAGAGTGGATCAAATTGGAGAATTTCTTTGTTGTCATATATGATATATCGCGTAAACCGTGTTTAATTAGAGGAGTGTAAGAAACAGTTAATCATGCTTTGTTTGTCTCTAAAAGCTAGAAAAGTAAGTTGGCAAACAAGTGAAAAAGCATTCATCACTTTGCTTGGATGTTTTCCGATTATTATTGAAAGAAGGTTTCTAAGTGGTTTCCCATCATAAAACCCCACACGTAAAGTTAGTCATTTTACACAACTCTTCCTTCTTACTTTAAGATGAAAATACAGCAGCAGGTCCACAAATATCGTGGGACCAAATCTGATATTGTTCATTGTTCTTGCTAATGATGTATACATGGTTAGCTTGCTGGTTTTTCAAAATATATTCAATGTATTCAACATAAATCACATATACTATATTAAAAAAAAAAAAAACTTACATATGATAAAGATTGTATGTGATGAGGAGAGTTGACTTTTCCATAAAAGCTTCTGAATAGGAAAACTTTAGCTTGATCGTGAGGAAATTGTCAACAAACTTCAGATTATCGTCTTTCTATGCAAATCTAACTTGGAAATTTCTGCTGTACATTGAATTAGAAAAGAAGATGCCATGAGACCAAATGAGGTGCATTGCACATTTTACGGGGCCAGATACTCGCTATAGTACTGATTAGTTTGTAGAGGGTAGTGGCATAATCTAGCCGAGTTTGAATATTACTAAGCTCGATTTAAATTTTGAGACTCGATACTTGGTTTGAGTTTAATTAAACATTTTTTTTAAGTTCGAGCTCACTTGAGATATAACCGAGCAACTTAATTTGAGCTCGATTAAACTCGTTTACCAATTTTTATACTTGAGCTCGGCTCGATAATTAAGGGAAATAACGTAACTTAATAATATAAAAATATGAAAAGCTTATTAAGAATCATAAGCTATTCAAGTCAAGTATTACTAAACTCGAATTTGACTTGATCAATAGCTTGAGCTCAACTCAATAATTACCAAGTCAAAATTGAATTCTTTTCGAAATCAAACTCAAGTAATCTTGTAAGCATCAGAATCTCATTTACACCCCTAATAGAGCGGACCGAGAAGGACAAAAAAAGGACTATAATTAGCAAATAAAGTTCTTTTACATGTGAAATATAATATAATATATGGATAAAGTAAATTAGCTATCACCCAACTATGTATTTTTTTCACTTAACTTTGAAAATTTACAAAATAGTCACTCAACTAATTAATTTTGTTTTTATTTGGTCACCCAACTATTTTAATTTTTTTATGTTTCTATTTTTATGTTAGTTAGTGATAAAATAAAATAAAATAAAATAAAATAAAATAAAATAATTAGATGATAATTTTATAACTTTTCATAATTAAATGATAAACAAAAATAAATAATTATTTTATAATTTTTCATAATAAAGTAATTAAATACGATACTTTATCTATAATATATTCACTTATTGCCGATCAAATCGTGTTGGCCGAGTAGTCCATAAAACAGGTGAAACATTAAAATGATGAACTAAAAATAGGAGTACCTTTGTCTGTACTATTAATTATATGTTCACATTTTTTAAATCCATTGTAAGATGTGGAGTATATTATTAAATATTTAATATTCTTGTCTTTGGAGTTTATTTGTTTATTAAAGACAGATAAATGTATAGGATATTTGTAATTTGAATGGATTGGTAGTTAAATATCAATTCAATAATTATTTTATTTAACTTAATTTTTTGAGTCAGAATTAAATAATTTTGTAAATATTAGTATATATCTTATTTACATCTCTCGAAAAAACTGCAAAGGATAAAAAATTGATTTTTAACAAATATAATATAATATATGGAGAAAGTAGATTAGTTGTCAACCACTTATGAATTTTTTTTATTTACATAATATGAAAATTTATAAAATAATTACTTAACTATTTAATTTTATTTTTATTTAGTTGCTTTATTATCTTAAATTTTGAATGTTTTTATTTTTACATAAAATAAAATAAAATAGAATAATTAAATGACTATTTTATAACTTTTCATAAAAATATTAATAATTAAATTTATAATTTGTAATTTTTATAATTAAGTCACTGACAAATACAATAGTTTAATCACCTCTACTGTACTTTATTCATAGTATATTCACATGTTCCCGATCAAATGGTGTTGGCCAAGTACAGTCCATAAAAACAGCTCAAACATTAAAAATGATGAGCTATAAATTATGAGAACCTTTGTTTTACTATAAATTATATATTATAGTATCAGATTAATGTTTAATGGTCACATTTAAATGCATCGTAACATGTGCAGTAAATTATTTTTTAGGAAATGTGCAGCATATTATTAAATATTTAATATTCCGAGCTTCATTTGTTTATTCATTTATAAAGTGTAATTTATATAATATCTATAATTTTATAAAAGTGTTGGAAATTATTAAATTTTATTAAATTTTAAAAATAATTTTAATACACTTGCCAAGAAATGCTTGGAGGGGTACAAAATGAGACGCACATTGACGGAAGAAAATTTTGTTTCGCTACACATTTGTCCATCCTTTCCTTTAGGATTAGTTGGTTCTATTTTCTTTTTTGAGTATGAAAGGGATATAACGGTAGAATGTCATTCTAACTTTGACGTGATGGACGTCATTAATTTAAATTTGATTATTTTTAATTTAATATAAATATTTTTATTTTGTCTTGTTTTCTTGTGATCGAATGAGAATTAATAAAAATTTGTGGGATTGACGTGATTAGGTAAGAATAAATATATTTATGGAAGGAACTCTAGATAAATATGAAATATTTAGTATATATAAAAATGTGAATTTAAAAAATTAAATAAATAAAGATGTTTTTTTTCTATCATATTGCTAAATTTAGATGTAAAAATTATAATTTATTTTCACATGTAGTGATGCTAATTTTAAAAAGAAAAGAAAAACAGTAGTGCTGCTACTTTATGAAGAATAATTTACATCTAGTAGTGCTAATTTTAAAAAGAAGTGGTGCTACTTTAAGAAATATAATTTACAATCTCGTGGTGCTACTTAACCCTGCTTTTGTTTCTTTAAAACCTGACTTCTACTGCTACAGTAACCCCATCTAAATCTTCATTCATTCCTCCAACAAAATAACAACGCAAATGGGTTTTCACTTACCGCTTTACTTCCTCTTCCTGTTGTGCCCAAAATTACAAGCAGCAGAATCTCAAGAACCTGCCTGTGGTAAAGAAGTATGTGGAAATATTACAATTCCATCCCCTTTTGGAATCCATAGAGACTGCTATACTAAACCTTGGTTTAGAGTGACTTGCAAGCAAATCCACAAGAGGGACAAGCCATTCATAAACGTAAATGGCATCGATCTGGAGGTACTTGATTCCATATATTCAGACGCCATTCTCATCAATAATCCAGTTACTTACATTAATTGTGATCGTAGAAACGAGGTTAATGTGAGGGTCAATCTCTCAGGCACTCCATTTTTCTTCTCAAGTGACATGAATTATTTCGGGTCAGTAGGTCTTGGAAATTTGGCTACTATTTTAAGTAACGAAGGTGATCCACTTGGCGGCTGCATTCAACTAAGGTCTGACGATGGTGCTTCTGAATCTGGCTGCTGCATTACTCTAACTACTGCAAATTTAACTTCCTATACTGTAAACATGACAGCCATGTATCCTAATAGCAAAAGATGCGCATCTGCTTTCATCTTTAGCCAGTACTCTTCCAGTACTGCTTACTCATTACCCACTGGTATCAATATTCGAACCACGCATGTTCCCGCCGTGCTCAGCTGGAATTCCACCTCTTGCGGTGTCGGAGGTCAGTCACACGCTGTCACTTCAATTGCTTGGCTTTCATTTTTCCTTTTAATTCAGTTAATGTATAGATTTTGCTAATTGTTTAAAATCAAGAATATTTTACCAATAAATGCCGAAAAATTTTAAAAATTAGGTGAATAGGTTGTTTTTTAAAATTTTTTGGGAATAGATCGATTTTACCAGCATTTTCAATATATTGACAAAAAATATTTCTAATTGGAGCGCTTTCTATTACATCAGTACTGATAGTGGCAAAGCTAATATATATATATATATATATATTAAAGTCAGTTGTTAATATGAATATAAAACTTGTAAAAAGTTCATTATATAAACTTAAAATATCATTTCTCTTGTTTTCTCAAATGATATAGGATATGAGTTTATATAGACTCATAATTCATTTGCATTTTGTTCTTAGATAATGTGAGATTACTTACTCTTATGCCAATATCTTTTCTCATGTTTGGTGTGCAAATGAAGGAGAGAGAAAATATGTCTGTATGAGATATTATTAAATAATGTTTCAATTAAATTTAATTATTTAATATTATTAAAATGTCATGTATAAACTCTTAATTAGTTGAAAGATTTTTTCTAACAAATATAATAGTATAGGACATAATAGTTATGAAATTATAGTTTAGATCGTTTTTGATAATAATAAAATTTAAATATCCAACCAAAAATATATAATTTGACGGTTGCTTATTCCAACTTTTATTTTATACAACAATGGTATAAAAATATAATTTAAAAGATAATAATAATAAAAGAAACCAAACAAACATTGCTATCAGTGATAAATTATGGGATCATATGATACTTTTTCATTAGCATTTATACAAATACTAAAACTCGAAGTTGGTTATGAATTAAGTGGAATGAACTCAACAAAAATAATTAAAAATAAATAAAATTTCAATATAAAACAAAAAACAACACTCTACAAATATTTTTATACATAAAATGATTTGTGTAGCATTTAATATTATGTTGTTATTTGTAAAAAGGATAAAAATTTTGCAAGTGTAAATAATGTTTTAAATATAAATTTTACATGATTATAAAACAAAAATAATACAAATACGGTGCGAATGTATAAAATTTTCATGATAAAAAATGAAAGAAAATAAAATAAATTATAAAATATAGTATAGTTTATAATCTTATGTTGTTAGTTAAAAGAGTAAGCAATCTCATATTGTCTAGGAACAAGTTGCAAATAAATTATGAGCTTATATATACCCATATCACACATTCACATCACTTAAAAAAACAAGAAAATAAGATTTTGGGTTTATATAAAAACCTATTTTTTAAGTTTTATTTCCACATTAATAGTTGGCACTAAGAAATAAATAAAAAATATTGGTGCTGCCACTTTTGAGGTTGATGTGATAAAAATGGTTTTAGTTAGAAGCATTTTTTGTCAATATGTTAAAACGTTTCTATTTAGAAATGTTTTCCAAAATAAGCTTATTCATGTAATTTTTTAAAAAAAATTCGACATTTATTAATAAATTAATCTAAAAGTTGTCTTTAGAATCATTCATTTTGTATAATGATATTTCCTTTTGAAATATTTATACCTAAAAGTTTTAGGAAAGAAAACTTATACGTAAAACTTGTGTATTTCAAAAACTTAAATTAATACTTAAAAGGTTTTAGGTAAGAAACTTGTACCTTAAAGGTTTTTGAAGGAGACATCAAATTCAACCATAAGGTTTATATTAGTAATTATATTAATAACAAATCCTTTATTGAATTTAATGTCACAAATAACACACAAATTTAATTAAAAACTTACTTAGAGTAACACTTTTCATATGACTTTTTTTAGTAAATATTTATTTATTTTGATAATTAGAGGTAAAGAATAGGGTTGCTTGATGTGGAACCTAAACTCCTATATCTACAATATGTACCTTGTTTTTAGATAATTATATATGTTTCTGAATGACACATTGCTTTTATTTCCTACAAACATTGGATGTACATGCATTTACCAGATTTTGCAATTTACTTCCTTTTCGCTAATCCCGCAGGATGCAATAGACCAGCACCAGGACCTATCAAAGTCAACACCTACGATTTAGAGTACTGCGGGAATGTTTCTTTTCACTACCCTTTTACCGTGAAGGACAAAGATGATTCCAATAATTGGTTTAAAGTAATTTGCACCATAACTGCCAATGGGGAAGAAGTGCCTTTCTTAAACATAAATGGCACGCATCTGCAAATATTGAACTTTGATTTTTTGAGTGGCGCCCTCACTGTCAACCATCCAATAATTTACTCCAATTGTCGAAAAAGCCATCACAATGGAATGAGTCTCAACCTAACAGGCACCAGCTTTTACTACTCAGATTCTGGAAACAGGTTATGGTGTTCAGGTTGTGGTAATTTGGTTACTATTTTCGGCAACGAAACAGA
Organism: Gossypium rotundifolium; assembly: GCA_025506655.1. Taxonomy (NCBI): domain Eukaryota; kingdom Viridiplantae; phylum Streptophyta; class Magnoliopsida; order Malvales; family Malvaceae; genus Gossypium; species Gossypium rotundifolium. The sequence continues at coordinate 10,871,132 of CP106730.1, read as the reverse complement.
TAATCTTATAGGCGGATTTTTGCAACCAAGTTGTAGGATTAATAACAGGACTAATTTTTGTCCTCTTATTATTCCTACGGGTCTCAGTTCATTCTTTGCAAACATGAGTAATATGGTTGATTCTGGTGATTATAGGAGGAAAAGATCATGCGAACTTGTTTCCTTGATTTCTTATTCCGATGTTTCCACCGATGATTCTGATATAAGCAAAAAGACGCATGTCCAAATGCAACTGCAATGGAGCACACTAATATCTGGAGAGTGCCATTTGAACGATAGTTCGGACACTTCTTGTAAATTCGATGGTGAACATTGTTGGTCGAGGTTGAGCCCTATTCATCTATGTGCGTGCTCCAGGGATAATAGTGAAATCAGTTATTCGAGGTCATGCAAAGGTATGAGTAACTTTTTTTTAGGGAAATTTTTTTCTTATATCTATATTATCTTTACTTAACACCTCAATCGAAAATTTATTAAAATATCTTTTAATATACAAATTAAGTTATATTATTTTAAGGGTATTCTCATCTTTTTACTTTTTTTTTTATAAAATTCATAGTAAACCTAACATGGTGAGATTTGAACTTTTCACAAAGGGGCGAAGCTAGAACAATTTTTTAGGCGGATAAAATTTTAGTTTTTTATAGTTTATATGTTTATAATTTGTAAATGATTAAATCAAATTTTATAATTTTAAGGAGGTCAAAGTGTAAATTTATCTTTACTAATTTAAAATTTTTAAAAAAATTTAAGAGCTTAAATAGTAATTTTACATTTTAGGGGAGGTGGGGCCCATGTCAGCCCCTGCTTTCACACAATAAATTTTAAAATTTAAGTTTATCATTTCAATCAAGAATTTATTTGATTCTTATATAAGCTTTTAATAAATATGTTTATTACATAATTTTTCCACTCACATCATAGATGTACCTTAAATTGTATTAATTTTTTAAAGGGCTAATTGAATTGGTGTCACCCATCAACTGAGCCTCGACTCTATTGAAAAATTATAAAATCTATTACTTTTATAAAAAAATATTATTATCAAAATTTTTTTTCATTTTATATTTTGTAAAATCTAGAAAATGAGGAAGTATAATGAAATTTGAACAAAGGCATCATGATAGCTAATATCTCAACTCAATGAACTTTTTTTTTCATGTTTTAAATATATTTTTTAAATAATGGTTTGGCATACATATTGCTAGAATAATCCTACGCATAATTTTAACGAACAAGAGGAAAAGGAAATTAGAAAGCTATTAAATAAATTAATTTAGTCACTGTGCCATAAAAATGAATAAAAAGATTTAAAGAAGCCAAATTTTTATGGTTCCGTAAATATTTTTATATAGTAAATGTTAATATTGTTATAATTTAAATTTATTTAATTTTTTTAACAGTACAGAGATTAAATTAATTAATTTAATAATAGAGAAACTAATTTAATTCAATACTTTAATTGAATTATATTATTATAACCTCTCTTATTTTCAATTCATAAATGACAGGTGGGAAATGTGATAATTATAAGTATTGCAACATACTTTGCTTGAATACCCCTAACAACTATTGTTCGCCAAAGTCTTGTCCTCCTCGTTATGAATACAATAGTACGGGATTTCGTTGCGAGCGCAAAATACAAACTCAAAACAATGTTAGTTTGAAAAGCATTATTGTAGGTGCGTGATGAATTTACACTTCTTGTTTTTTAAAATGGAATCATTATGATTATTTAATTATGTGAATTCAAATAGTAATTTATTTACTTTTGAATGCGTGGTGCATTAACAATTATTTATTATTAATTTTGTAAAAGTTTAATATCAAAACAATGGATGATGCAATAAGGTTGTCTCATTGTTCATTTAAAATGAATGGCTATCAAATATGAATGAAACTTATTGAAACATATCCATGGTTTTTTAGCATGTATTTTAATTTTCAAATTCACCTTCAACTATGTTTATTATATCTATATAGGTTGCAGCACTAGTGTTGGGACACTATTTTTACTACTCGCAACATGGAGCATGTACAAAGCCCTCAAAAGAAAACAAAAAATCATGCTGAAGCAGAAATACTTCAAAAGGAATGGAGGTTTGTTACTGCAACAACATTTGTCTAGCAATGAAGGTAATGTTGAAAATATTAAGTTATTTACTTCAAAAGAGATGGACAAGGCGACGGATCATTATAATGAAAACCGAATCCTTGGTCAAGGAGGTCAAGGGACTGTTTATAAAGGAATGCTAATAGATGGAAGCATTGTGGCTATTAAGAAATCCAAAATGGTGGAAGGAAAAAATTTTGATGAAAGGAAGGTTGAACAGTTCATTAACGAGGTGATAATTTTATCTCAAATTAATCACAGGAACGTGGTTAAGCTTTTAGGGTGTTGTTTAGAGGCTGAAGTTCCTCTATTGGTGTATGAGTTCATCCCAAATGGTACATTATACGATCTCCTTCATAACCAAAATGAAGAATTACCATTGACATGGGAAATGCGTTTACGAATTGCGATTGAAATTGCCAATGCCTTGTTCTATTTGCATTCAGCAGCTTCTGCTCCTATTTATCATCGAGACATCAAATCTAGTAACATACTTTTGGATGATAAATATAGGGCAAAAGTATCAGATTTTGGAACTTCAAGATCAGTTGCACTTGAACAAACACATCTAACCACTCGGGTGCAAGGAACTTTCGGATACATGGATCCCGAATATTTTCGATCAAGTCAATTTACGGAGAAGAGTGATGTTTATAGCTTTGGAGTTGTTCTTATTGAGCTTCTAACAGGGCAGAAACCCATCTCCGCAGAACAATCAGAGCCAGTGAGAAGCTTGGTATCTTATTTTTTGCATTCAATGCAGGAGAATTCCTTATTTAACATTCTCGATCCAATGTTAGAAAAGGATGGTCCAGAACAGGAGATTATAGTTGTGGCTCTACTAGCAAAAAGATGCTTGAATCTTAATGGAAAGAAAAGACCCACCATGAAACAAGTAGCAATGGAGCTGGAGTTGATTAACGCTTCAGGTGGAAATGTTCTTGAAGACCATGGTGATGAAGAATCTGAAATAGATGACATGATCCATTCATGGGAGACCAATCCAAGTTGTTCAATGTCAAGGACAATTACAACCAACAGTGAAACTTTTCCATTAAATTCATCTTTCTAGTTTCCAACACTCCTGAAACAATTTCTCTTGATTGATAGCCTTTAGCTTCTCTGTTTGTCACACTGGTGGAATCTTGTGGTTGCCCAAGAATTCATACTTGTTTCACTCAATGTTATTTTTATCTCTTGAAGGTATGTATCATACAAGTTATGGATATGTTTTTCTTTTCCTTTTGCTAAGTCGATGAAATCGTTAATAAAAAAGGACCTCATTTTACTCTTCTTCATCCTTGACCTTCCTCCTCCTTCTTCTTCAAATATAAATTGAAATTTCAACCGATTTTTAGTTCAACCAAATAGTTCGATTTAAATAACATTGCATTTTAATTTATTTTACCATTGATTTTAAAAAGAAAAGCAAAAACCACTATCTTTTTTAAAGAATTTTTCAAAGTCTTATTTTATAGGATTGATAAAGATTTTATGGGATATTTTAAATTAAAACTTTATTTTAAACTCTTTTCTAGGAAATCTTGGAAGGTATTTAAAGAGGCTTTGGGGCATGAAAAACAATGAAGAAGACTTTCACAATTTCTTCTGCTATTATTTTTCTTTTATGTATTGTTGAATTCTTTATTCTAGTCAAGGGTTTTATCAAAATTTTTGTGCAAGCGAATGCCAGTCTAGCAATGTGAGCAAGATTTTGTGCAACTATTGGCTTATCGGAAGTGGTAAACTATTATCTAACATATCAATCAACTTCATATTTACCAAATAAGTTGGTGATGACAACCATGGTAACTAATCTTCAGTATGCTTTCCCATTAATGTTTCCAATGCCACCATTTCAAAACTATAAACACCACATTTTTTGGTAACAACCATCGTATAGACAAATTTTGCATATGAAAGACTAGATAAAAAGAACCAATTATATATTCAATTAATTTTAGAAATTCAAAAGAAATTATCAGAAAATGAAGCAAAGAAAATCACCTGGAGCTAAATATCCACATGTGCCCACAATAACGGTGTGATTGGATGAGTCAAGATAAGCATTGTGGTTAAGCAAAGGAGTTCATTATGTTGTTTGAAAGAAGAAAACCTAGAAATCATCCTACTTTGAGTTGTTCTAACTCCACCCATTCGAAACTTCTGTTGCGGATTTAAGTAAGCGAATGCTAGTTTAGTAACGTGAACAAGATTTTGTGCAATTAGTTGGCTTGTCAAAAGTGGCAAACGGTTGTCTAACACATCAATTATCTTCTTATTTACCAAATAAGTTGGTGATGACAACCATGGTAACACTTCTTCAAGGTGCTTTCCCATTAATGTTTCCAATGCCACAATTCCGAAACTATAAACATTGCATTTTTTGGTGACATCATTGTATATGGCAATCCAGATAAAAAGAAAACCAATTATATATTGAATTAAATTTGTAAATTCAAAAGAAAATATCAAGAATGAAGCAAAGAAAATCACCTGGAGCTACATATCCACATGTACCTGTTGGACAAAATACGTTAGCGAACAAAATTTATAAATATATAAATCAACAAATATTTATATAAAAATAAAATATAAATTGAATAATTTTTATTTAAATTGTCAGATACAAAAAACCAATAAATACCATAACAAAAACAGAAATTGAAAAGAAGAATAGAGATCTACTAAATGTTGAGGCCTGTTTAACGCAATTTCCTTAAGAAAGATTCGGTCGCTCCTACAGTACTTGGAGAAATGTTGGTCGACTGTCTCCCATGATACAACAACACGATAATCAAAACAGCAGCACCTCTGCAGCGATCAATGAACAAAAGTTGCATTTTTATCACCGAAACGTTAGAAAATATAGAGAGGAAAAGAAGTATTTTGAGAGCAAAATAAATTCAGTGTGAGAGTATGAACGTCCAAAAATTCTTCAGAATTCATAACCTTTTATAGGCATTCAATATGGTGGAATTTTGGAAATTTCCACAAAATCTTCCATTAAATCAATTTGATTAAAATCAAATCAAATTGATTCAAATAAAATAAAACAAGATAAATGTCCTTTTAAAAACAGATTCTGTATGTCTGTTGAGGAAAAATAATTTTAGCGTTGGGCTAAAAATATTCACAGGCTCATTTTAGGCCCAACCAGTCCCAACATTTCGCGTTGCCCACGTCGTACGGAGTCGCCCTCAACCCCGACTGGTTTGGACTTGCACTCCCTGCGTGCAAGGCAAAGTTTCAAGCTTAGTCATTAAATCACCTTTTGAGTGGGTTCTCATATATATACACATCTCACACTTGGTCTTTTAACAATGTGGGATCTAAGCTTTTCTTTTCCTCAACAAATATTCTCAAGTAGCTTACTTTGAACATCAATTTTTTATTCATCACTCAACAATTTTGAGCATATAATATATCATTGTAAAGTTCCATTGGAGTAGAATATATAACCATAATTTTATGATTAAACTCCCCATCTTTACCAATTGAGACTATGTCTCAAAGTTACCAAAAATTACAATTTTTTTAACAGTACCCACAATAATGTTCTGATTGGATGAGTCAAGATCCAACATTTTAGCAGTTCCAATGTCAGCTACAAAGGCCTCAAAGCTCGAGTTTAAAACAACATTGTTACTTGATATGTCTCGGTGTACTATTGGAGGGTCGCAATAGTGCAAGTAAGACAAAGCATGTGCTATGCCTTTGATGATCTTCACTCTTTTTGTCCAATCCATTTCAACAGCTTGCACTTCATCTCTTAAGTTGCAGAACAAACTCCCTTTTTCCATGTATTCGTAGAGCAAAAACATAGACTGTCGGTGTAGACAAAACCCATGAAGTTTCACTATGTTTCGATGTCATATTTCTATTAGAAACTTGATCTCATTCCTGAAACTCTTGTCAAAAGTTGGATTCTTGGCTTCTAAACAATGACATTTCTTCAAAAAGCAACTACTTTACCACAAGGGAGTTTTTCACTGTAACACTTCCATAACCACCAACTCTGATACAGTACCGGAAGTTGAAATCCTCCGTTGTTGCAACAATATCCTCGTATGCTATCTTTCCATCATAGTTCCATATGGAACACATATGATGAAAATCAATAAATATTGAGCGTAATGGTAAAGCATATTACAATAATAATAATAATAATAATAATAATAATAATAATAATTATACACTATAGCAATATGAGGTTACAAAAGCGGAAACAAAATTTATATGATATAACTTATAAATAGTCATTTATCATAATAAAATCTACCACGTGTAATGTTGACTATATTAAAAATTAATTCAAGTAATTTTCTTACAAAAGTGTAGCAACAGAATTGGAATAAATATTTTATATATTTTGTTAATATATCCAGCATCTTCCTCGTTATAATTTTTAATTTTGTTTAATATAAAACCTAAAATGGACATCGTGTAATTTTAATAATTATAATAATACAAGAAAACATAATGTTAACAGTATATGTTACTTAAAAAATACATGTTGCTATATTAATTCATTAATTCATTTTAAAATCATTTATATTTATTATTCACAATATCGAATGCATTTGGACTTATTTTATTTTCAGCATATTATTATACGATATATATGAATACAAGATTATACTTGTATAAATGTACTTTATTTTACATCAATTTTTCGCCTGATATGTAGCTCTAAGTGTGCATATATTGAACTATGCATGGATATATAAATATACACTAAAAATACAAAATTAAGATTAAGTACAATTCCACCTATAAGTAAGTTAAAAAACTATTAAAAATACAAATTATAAGGAAAAGTGACACTAGTATATATATTTAATAAATTTTAAACTTAAAATATATTTTTAAAATTAACTTTTAATGTTGACAATATTTGAAACTTACAATATGTTGCTATACCAAAAGCGAGAGAAACCCCATCTCTCTCTTTCCTTTTTCGCCCCATATCGTCACATGGGAGGGACTCGGGGGCATAAAGGGATCCTATCAACTTGTTCCGACCTAGGATAATAAGCTCATGGGCTTGGTATTACTTCACCATCGAGAAATGAAAGAAGGCTTCCATCTCCAAGTTTAATTCAGACGTACCTTGTTTCTTTTTGGGTGTGAAGTAGTGTCAAACCAAAATACCCAACAAGCATTAGCTCTCTCTGAAAAGGAGGTGATCCAGCCGCACCTTCCAGGAGACTACCATACTTTGATATTATTGATTATTCTTTGATTTAAAGAATCATCCCATCTCAATTGAAAACGTAAATACCTTTTTAGGAAGAAATCAAGCTCTGCTTTCATGTTGCTCTTGTATTGCTTTTTCTTTCTACGATTTTTTTGTCTGATTGGACAAAGTACGTTAGCGAATAAATATAAATATATAAATAAATAAATATTTATAATTATATTTATGTAAAAAGCAGAAAAACTAAAAACTAGATTTAAATAAAACAAATTAAATAAATATTTATATTTAAAATATCAAAAAATAGCTTAAATAAATAATATTATGAAAACCAAAAATCGGATAAGAGAGTCGAGTTTTACTATATGTTGAGGCCTGTTTTACAGTTTTCTTAAGACAGATTCGGCCACTCCTATGCTACTTGGAAAACGTTAGTCGACTTCTCCCAAGATTCAACATCAAGATGATCAAAGTAGTAGTACTTTTACAGTGATCAACGAACAAACCTTGCATTCCTGTATCACGGAAAATGTATGAAAATATGGAGAGAAAAGAGAACTTTTGAGAGCAAAAATAAATTCAATGTTTAAAATATTCAGAGGTTATTCTTGGGCCCAACCTTGTCCCAAAAAGTTTGGATCTACACCCCTTGCTCATGAGGCAATATTTCATGCTTAATCATTCAATAATCTTTTAAATGAGTTCTCATATATATACACATCTCACATTTGATATTTAACCAATGTGAGATCTAAGCTTTTCTTTTCCTCAACAAATATTCACAAGTAGCTTACTTTGAGTATCAATTTCTTATTCATCACTCAGCCATTTTGAGCATATGATATACCATTGTAAAGGTCTCATGGAGTAGAATATAAAACCATAATTTTATGATTCAACTCTCCACCTTTACCAATCAAGAATATGCCTCAAAGTTTCCAAAAATTATATTTTTTTCCAACACAATATATTGTAAAAACATTACAATATTAATACACAAAAATAACTCGTGCATCGCATGCAAATCCAAATTATTCGTTTACTAATACATTATATACTATTCATTTAAAGTTTCCAATCTTTAAAATTATGAAATTTATTAATATGTTAGTTTATAATAATGTGTTTTTATATAATGCCGAGAAGTACTAATAATCTCCGCTTAATTTTATTCATTCTCAACCTTTAAATAGGAGGATAAAATATGTTTATATGCGCTTGAACCTATATCCACTTTTAAAATCTCATGCTTTCCCTTTTACTTAAAAACTAAAATTAATTTTTTAAAATAAAATGAGTGACAAAAATAAAATTTATTAAAGTTGGGTGACTAAATTAGTGTATAATAACATTGAATCAATGACGGATGAGAAAAAAATCTTATTAAGTATGGTTGATTAAAATTAAAACAGTTGTTAATGGCAATGCCTAATTTGTAATTTTTTTTTTTATTTTAGTACCCAAAATAAAAATTATGAAAGTTGAGTGTCCAAGTTTATAATTTACTAGAAAAAAAATAAAACTTTCGTAAATTAATAAATGAAAAAAATATAAAGAATGAAATGTGCTCAATGGCACATACGAATTTCAATGTGAAGAATGATTCTTTGAATTTTGACTTTAAGTATAATTTCTTTTAAGATAAAATTTACCAACAGTCACTTAACTTTTAACTCAATCACTCAACTTTCAAAAAATTAAAAATCAGTCCTAGTAACCATTTTACATTACAGACGTAATGGAAAAGTAACATGTCATTTAATAGGTCACGTTGGAGTCACTGCTGTAATTTAACGTTGGAGGTTTGTTGTCATTTAAACAACCCCATTTAAGAACTCTAGCTGGATAGTAGAAGAAGAGAAAAAGAAGAAGAGGAGGAGGAGGAGGATGAGAAGAAGAATAGAAGCTAATTTCTTGATATGAAAGGCCATTCGATTATACCAAGAAGGTGCAAAAAGGAAAAATAATACTAACTACTAACCATTAGAGATTGAAGAACAAAGAGGAGCATTTACATCCATATCACCAGCAAGGCCGTCATTTTGTACACAAAAAGAATCCGCTAAAAAACATGTAAGAAAAGTCAAGACACATAAACAGAGAGCAAAAAAACAAAAAACAAAAACAGAGGCAACTAATTGGAACCCAAGAAAGGAAAAAGAAGAGTTCACAGAGATGAGATAAAGCTAAAGAAATAAGGAGCCAATATGAAGGCACAAGAAAGAAGAGAAAGTAAAAGGAAAGAGAGAAGTTTAGGCCTTATTCTACTATAATAACCAGGGTTCTTGCCTCTTCATCTCTACACTTTTTCAACTAATTGTAATGACTCAACCAAAAAACAGAGAGAGAAAATCTATAAAAGCCCCAATTCCCAATAGAGCCTAACCCTAGATCTAGAAATCATTAAGAAAATCTATAAAATTGAGGTTGATTCACATACGAAATATCGTTAAGGAAATCAATAAAATTTTTAACGAAATTTACAGATTGATTGGAAGCTCTTCTTCACCAAGTTAAGCAAAGGGAAGTTGGGAGGGGGTGAATAAATGGTAAGGAAGGAAAAGTTGGATCTCTGATGGTTTTTCTTGTTTCGACATCTCCATTTCTTCTCTTTTTCTTCTCCTTTTCTTCTCTTTTTTCTTTTTCTTCTTCTATTCTTCTTCTTTTACTGTTTTATTTGGTTCTTAAATACCGTGGCAAGTTAATTGGCCACGTGTAATATCTGGATTTATGGCCTATGCATTAATACTAAATTGTATGAAGTAGCATGCCTATGTGTGTTCTGAATTGTGTTGCATGAATTTTGGAAACTTTAAAGTGTAGTAAATGCCTTATAAATAATTCGATTTTAAGTTTCAAAGAAGGAGCTAAGCTTAAGAGGCCTTAAGAAAATTAGTAGGGGAAATATGACACAGAAATGGGCTTGAATAAGTGGCATGAAGGCGCCATTTAGGGCCTTAGTAAGTGACGCCACAAGCAAAGGTGGAAGGGCCTAGGTTCGAATCACAAGGGAAGCAAAAATGGAGTTTTTATTTTGCTACAAGGATGAGCAGAAGTGGACAGCATATGGACTCTGGAGGAGAGAAAGTGGACGGCACAGGGACACTTCAAAGATGAAGTGTAGATCAAGTTAAAAACTTGAAAATTTGGCTAAGGTAGAGTGAAAAGGGGGGATTGTATGGAGAGAGGAGGAATTGGCTGAATAGGGGACACTCTAGGTGTAGTAATTTCAGAAAAAAGGGGAGAAGTGAAGCCATTCTCTATTCTTTTCTTTTCTCTTTAGTTCTCTGCCGAATTCTCTAGTGAATCTCCTCTGTTCTCTTTTATTTTGTCAAGCCGAAATACCTTGTGTTCTAGCCGAATCTCCATCATCCATCTTCTTCTTCTTCTTCTTCTTTTGCAAATTCACTCAAGCCGAATAAAACAATAACCCCTAGCCGATTATCCATTAAACCCCAAAAGCCAAAAACCTATTGATCTCTATCTAAGTCTACATAGCCGAATCTCTGTGGGTTCAACAAGGAGCAATCGACTTCTGTCATAAGGGTAAGGATCAACTATTGATTCTTTTCTTTCTTTTCTTCAGCCGAAAGATGAAATCTAACCCCATTAATGTTCATGGCCGAAACTATGAAGGAAGTTTTGGGATTTCTATTGTAGCCAATTTCAAGAAGGCAACCTTCGGGATTTGTGTGATCAAGGTAAGTAATATGTGGTATTCGGCCAAGGGCCATTTGTTGTGATTAAAAGTTAGGAATTGATCTAACATGTGGCTATAGGGATTTCGACAAATACCACAACCAAGGATATATTTTCGGGATTTAAGATTCATAAGGTAAGTGACTATGTACATTCGGCCAAGGCCATAATTGGTGTTTCAGATCTATTTCGTATTTATTCAAAAAGCCGAAACTAATCAAGTCCAGTGAACTAGTGTTGGCCGATTGCAAGGAAGAAGCATCACAGAATTTCGGGATTTGATTAGTAATCAAATCGGCAACAAGGTAAGATTTCGGTTACGTTAAACCTTCGGGATTTGATTATATGGCCGAATAGGCTTTTGCTAAAGTAATTAAGGTTGGCCGAATGTAGGAACTAAGGATCTAAAGCATTAGATCGGGTTTTCGAGATTTTTGTGAATTCACTAAGTAAATCGTGTGTAGCCCTAACCCTAAGTCTTAATAGATTTATGGTAATGCTTTAATAAGAATATGAAAAATGTGGCTAAGGGTACCATGCAATGGTACAAAGTACTCAGGTACGTTAACCTACTACTACTGTAGTTATAATATTATGAATATTTGTTATCGCACACATGTGAAACTATAACGAATGTGAATAAGGCATAAGATAAGCTATTGGCATGATATGTATGACATGGGGCATACGGGTGATATGAAAAGGGGAAGTGATGTGGTGACTTATGTCACATAATCTGAATGTGGTGACTTATGTCACAAATTATTATATATGGTGACTTTGTCACAATTATCTGATGGCTATGCCACAATATATATAAGGGCGATGAGCATGTCGTTTGCGTGATCGCCTTCGATGATGTGTAGCGGATGGAGGGTCAACTTAGTAGTCCCCACGGTGTGATGGTTGGTACGGGTGATGTGTAGCGGATGGTTATCTAGGTTTGGGTTCGGGTTTGCATCATTGATTATATATGTTTATTATGTATGATTTGACATGCCTAAATTGATTGAGACTTGTGTTGGTTGTTACACACTGAGTCTGTTTGACTCACCCCATTGTGGGATTATTTTTCAGGTGACACTCAGTAATGGACCGGGTCGGTAGGAGCTCAGTGGTGGTCATGCTCAACTCAGAGATTGTTTTATTTTTATTAGTTTTAAATTTTTAAGTTTTGAATTTATTTCGGGTTTTCTTTGATGTAATAAGGCCACTAGTATGAAACTGTTTATGCATGCATTTAAATTATTGTCCACGATCTACTGCTCATTTGGAAGAGTAGAGAAAAGAAAAGCGTGAGTCACCAAGACTCGGTGTATAAATCTCAAAACACACAACGACCCGAGCCCACAAACACATTATAGGCCCTGGCCCATACATGAAGGTAACAATCATAATCACATGGTAAATGATAAATAATGAATAACCCAACCCATCCTAGGTTTCCATCCTCTGCACACTAACCCGTACCAACCATCACACCTTGGGGATTTCTACAATCAACCCTCCATCCGTTACACACCAAAACGACAGCCGCACTGCCTATTCCTATTAATTAGGAATCATTGAATGTGGCATAGCCACCGATCACTATGTGACCTAACATTTGAATTTGTGAAATTTCCACCACCAATCACCAAGTGACCTATCATGCACTTCCCCTTCAATATCATATTCCCACCCCATGCATACACATAAAGAAAACATCATGCATCATATATATTTTCGATACACATAGGAGTTCTATGTTTACGTGCAGCATCCTTGCCTAACCCTTTTAGGGTTCCATTCATTGTCTATACTGACCTCATTCCACTTTTAAGCCCTTAACATATATATAGTCATACATATAGGTTTATTAGTGTGTTAGAGATCTACACACCGATTATCGATAAGACGATGCTTTTATGTCGACGCTATCCTTAGTCGACACTCATCGCTATCTCGCCTAAGGTGTTGTTCGAAGCGGTCCACAACCAAGTGGCCAATCTCGAATGGCAGATATTGCTCTTTTCTTAAACTTAGGTATTTTCTCCTTTGCCTGATCTATATTTAATTCCATCACAAGTCCTTATCAGAACTACTATCACAATATTTAATCGTTAATTCTCATTATAACCTTAATATCTTGTATATAATGATCAAATCTAATAGAAATCTAGGAAAATCTTCTTACCTTAAAAATACCGAAAGTGGAGACTAGCTATTTTCGGCTTTTAGATCTAATTGACCAAGCTTCCTTCAAATCCCGAATTGCCGCCCATCATAAAACCATTAAACTATTAGCTTTCGACTTTTGCCTTTCAAAAACTGGGAATAGATCATGAGAACTAATCAAAAATCGACACTTACCTTAGCATAGGAGATTCGGCTAGCACTAGAAAGAGGATTCGGCAATGCCATGGAAGATTTAAATGTCGGAAGTATAGAACTAATTCTCAAATAAGATGAATAAAGAAGAAGACTATGGATGCTTCGGCTTTTTAGAGAAATCGGCACAAGGAGGAAAAAGTGGAGAAGAGTTTCGGCTTTTGAAGAAATTGGAGAAAAGAAATTGGAGAAGGAGAGGCTAAGGAATTTCGGCACAATGGGAGAAGAAATTAGGGTTTTCAATGTCAGAATCAAGGAGCTAGCCCCTCCTATTTATAGATATTTTGGCACCTATTGCTAAAAATTGAAAATGCCCTTAAATTCAAGCTAAAAGAGAGGGGAAATTCAGCACCCTCTTTGCCATGCAGTAGCAGAATTTTACACTCCTCTAGGCAGTGGATTTTTGGCCAACACTTCCCTTGAAGATAAGCTCCTAACTTTTCTCCTTTTTATCTATGATATTATCACTTATAAAACCCACATAATTTCTCCTATTTTTGAGCCTTGTAACGGTCCACCTCTACTAACCCTAATGCCGAAATTTAACTTACTTAAATTAAAATATTTGGGCCTCATTAAACTTAATATTTGGGCCCCTAATTCCTTGTATGTATGCGTCACCCTATTTTCATTTAAAGTGCCAAAATTGGCCTAAAACATGGGCTCCTTATGCACCCAAAACTTGTTCCTTTTAATTGTTAATGATGCCACCTTAAAATAATTTAATATGGGCCTTTGCCTAATTCTAAGCCCAAATTTAAACCCCTTTCACCATATTAAACATATTCCTATACTAAACGCATAGACCCATAAATTTAGGATGTTACATATGCATTAAAATTGTAGAAAGACTCTAATTAGGTAAAATTATTTCAGCTAACGGAGAAACAGACTAAAGTCTACTAAACTGAGCATCGTTGCTGTACCTACGTGAGAACAAAGGCCATGGACCAAAGGTTGGAAAGAATAGAGAAAATACAAATACAGATGCAGGAGCAATTGACTAAAATTCAACAAGAGATGCGGGAACAAATGCTAGAATTCCAAAAGAATATAATGGGACAATTAACCCAGTTACTAGTCGGGGGACATGAAAAAAAGTGTAACACCCCAAACCCGGCCCAAACACCACGACCAGATCTGGTATGTTACTAAGGAGATTTTATTAAACTTGTGGCACTTTGGAAACCAATCATCAGGTTTAAACATTTATATCGAAAAATTAATAATTTATTAAGTTATATAAGATATGAAGTTATAAAATGCCTTGGTGTTTTTTAAAGTAAAACCAAAATTTACCACATGTCTCAGCTTAATTTAAACATAAAATTTAAATGCCTAAGAATAAAAAGACCCAACATAAAACCCCAAAATAAATATAAGTCTAGTGGCCCATGGCCTTATTACATTGAGACTTAAAATCCTTAATAAAAATATTAAAAATAAAATTCTTTGGATCGATACTCTCTTGCATGGCCACCTTGCGCTCCTCTCCAGCTCGGTCCGATGCACTAGGTGCTACCTGAAAATATTAAATAATAGGTTGAGTCATGAGACTCAGTGTGCAACCCTCATGCACCATTAGATTTGGGCCTTAGCCCCACGTAATGTAATAATTGATTAATATATATAACAATAATTATGCAAGCCCAACCCAAATCCTAGGTTTCCATCCACTACACGCCACCGTACCGACCATTCACACCATTGGGGATTTCTACAATCAACCCACACCGCTACACACCATCGGATCATGGCAAAAGCCACTACAATGATCATGGCATAAGCCACTACAACAAATCATGGCATAAGCCACTACAATGATCATGGCATAAGCCACTATAGCGTAACACTTCCCTTTCATTAATCACCCAACCTCGTGCAATCACGAAAACCGCATACATGTTTATCACATCAAATCAATGAACCATTCACTTTAGAATGACAGAGATCACTAACACGGTGATTCACCTTTACCCTCTTTGGGTTTCAACCGTTACGCCGAGATTTTGCCATTTAACAGAATTTAACAGATTTATAACCATATTATAATAGGAAATCTAAATGGTGTGGACGTGTTACACACCTGATATTGCGTAGCTTTACACCCTTAGTCAATATCCTTACTATCCGGATCTATAACCCTTAGTCTAAAACCTTGCTCAAAAGCCTAAGAACGCAAGGATAAGGCCTCTCCTATATTCGACCAAGGTTAGTGCTTTACCCGATTTATACATTTAAATTAACAGATCTCCCTACCTTAAAATCTCGAAAGTAATTCGATCCGAAAAGCTCTTGAACTCGGCTTAGAAATCTAGCGATTGGACCCCTTCAAATCCTGAAATGCCGCAAATGAGAGAAAACACCCGATTAGTTAACCATATAGCCATTCAGCTAAGATCTCTAAAAGTCGAAAAAAGATTGAAATCTCACGAATCGACACTTACCTATACAAATGGTTTCGGCTACTCCATGCAGGAAGATTCAGCAATCACAGCAGAAGATCGAAGCATAGAAGATTAGAGATCTAAGAATTTTGGCTTTTAAGAAAATCTCGAAAAAGATGAACAAGAGGAAGATTTCAGCTATAAGAACAAACAATAGTGTAGTTTCAGATTGAATGGGAGAAGAATAACAATGAAGATCAGAAGATTCGGCTAACAGGAAATTTCAAAGAAAGAAGAAAGGGTGAAGGAGGTGGTGATTTTTGGCTTTTTGAAAGAAAATTGACAGAAAATTGTGGAGGGAGAGACTGAGAATTTCGGCACAAAGAATGAAGAAAAAGTAGGGTTCAAATGCCAAAATTGATGATCTATTCCCCCTATTTATAGAAAATTCAGCACCTCCTATGGCTATTAGAAATCGATTTCTTTACTCCTCTAGGTGATGGAATTTCAGCCAACTGCTTTCAGTAGATAGCTCCTAATTTTTTTTCTTTTATCTTCCATATTATCAACTATATTATCTACATTATCCCATTCACATAAATCCTACTATTTTTGAGCCTTGTAGCCGTCCACTCCACCTAACCCTAATGCCAAAAATTAGCTAAATTGAATCCAAGGAATTGAGCTCCTTGAAACTTAAGTTTGGGCCCCTAACTCCCTGGTGTGGCGTCACCTCCTTGTTCCCTAAGTGGTGCTGCTGACCACTGGGCCACAAGTCCATTTTGATATTTTAAACACAGGTACTACCTTTTAAGTCCTATAATGCCCAAACAAAAAATTTTAATCAAGGCCTCTACCTAAGCCTGAGCCCAATTTAGACCCTTAACAGTTAAATTAACACTTTAAACATATACACACACTAAACGCATAGGCCCAAAAATTTAGAATGTTACAAAAGGGTGGCCCAGTGGTCAACAGTGGGGATGATAATGAAGACATCATCTATTCCCCAGGTTTTTCTCCAATAAGTGTTCCAACCCAACCAGACGCGCATTCGCAAGGGGTACCCGTCATTATCAAACCCTGATATTAGAATGATACCTCGGCATTGTTGACGTTCCCAATGGGTTCAAGTTTTAATTCGAGGGATGATCGAGTCAATCCTAGGGTACATGGCTTAGCCAAAACAAAGGAAAAGGGAGAATGGGCCTTAAAGGCCCTGAAGAAGAAAGAAAAAGAAATGAATAATACAAGTAAGTATAACAAAGGTAATTCGAAGCCGATTACAGTAAGCCAGCCGAAGACAGTAACTACCAACTATCAGGTCTCCTCAAGACAAGAGCCCAATCCAAAATCAAACTCGAAAAAACTCCAGTTCACGCCCATTCCAATCTCGTATAGGGAGTTGTACAAAGTTTTGTTTGAAGCAAATGTTGTATCCCCTTTTTACCTGGAACCAATATAGCCTCCATACCCTAAATGGCACGATGTGAATGCCCAATGCGAATACCATGCAGGAATCACAGGGCATTCGATCAAGAACTGTGCCGCTTTCAAAAAGATAATCGAAAAACTCATCAAAATAGATATTGTAAAATTTGATAATCCCTCTGGTGCAGAAGATCCGTTACTTAACCTTTCTGTTAAAAGGGTAAATATTATGAAGACCACGATGAATAGCGGCATAAGATCCAAGAGTACGTCGAGTTCAGGACTCTAGTGCAAGACCAGATATTGGGGAATCTGAACATTAACAACGTATCCGAAAGGGGAACTGGGGAATAAAAGTTTTCAAGCCCTTACATACTTGGGAGAGTTTTGAACAATGGGACTGTGGAAGAGATCCATATGTTTTTAGATCTAATTTAAAGTAATATTTAAAACACGATTGTTGCCTTAAGCCTAGAGGCAATAAGAGTCCTTTTGTGAAATAGGCTTGTGTCCAAAATCTTTATTTCAATAAGATGAATCTTTTGAGCAAATATTCTATTATTTTTTCTTTTTTCCATTTCATACTATGAATTCTTTTATTCTTTGAGCTCTCTATCAAATATTCTTTTATTCTTCATGCATAATCATACCATATAAATTATCATTCTTAGATTCATTTAAATCTTTCTTCGTACCTACAATAGGTACCTAGATATCAACGACATAAACGACGCTGCTACTGACTCATAGTCTTCTTTTTGAGTAAAATAGGTGTCTAGAGGGATCTCAAGAATTTGGAGACGACAGAGATTGTAGCCTATCTCCTAATTTATTAAGGATGGTAGAATAAGATGAGAAACAGATCCCACCTTACAAAGAATAAGTAGAATCTATGACTTTCTCTATGTGGGGCATGGATGGCAGTGGGCTAATCATGCCAAAAGCTTTTGACGAGTATCGATTCACCTCTGTGGTCGTTGATTACTTCACCAAGTGGGTGGAAGCTACTTCATATGTCGATGTCACAAAGTCAAAAGTTACCAAATTCTATATCGGTATGGAATCCTAAAAGAGGATCATATCTGACGATGCATTAAATTTGAACAATAGCGCGACATCAAAAGTTTGCAGTCTGTTTAAGATTAAACATCGTATCGCCTCAAAAAGAACGGTAAAAAAGATCATGAGGAAAATGATTGAGACTCATGAAGATTGACATCTGTGTTTATCAAACATTAGTCAAGACCTTCGCTGAGGCAATGCCTTAGTTTGTGGAATAAAAGCATTTTGTCTATTGAAGTCGACATTCTTTTTCGAGTCTTGTCAAAACTAAAGTTGGAAGAGGCAGAATGGATTTAATCCCGATATGATCAGTTGAATTTGAAGAGAAAATGTTAAAAGCTATCTATCACGGTCAGATGATGCGAGCTTACAACAAAAAAAGTTTGCCCTAGAAAATTTCATGATAGGGCTTTGAAGAAGGTTTTTCCCATGCAAAAGGGACTTCAGAAGAAAATGGATGCCAAACTGGGAAGGACCTTATGCAGCAAAGAATGCATGTTCTGGGGAAGCATGGATATTGACTGATATGGATGGCAAGGACCTGCCCAATCCGGTGAATTCAGATTCAATAAAAAGTTTTCTAAAAAAACACAAAAAGAAAAAACAAAAAGAAAAAATACAAAAAACACAAAAAAAAAACACAAAAAAGAAAATAAAGAAAAAAGAAAAAGGAAAGGCCAAGGCGAAAACCCACAAAGGGCGCTTTGAGACCAAATAGGATTTGAATTGAAAACCTAAAAAGGGCAGCTCAAATTTTGATCGAAAATAGGGCATGCGGTAGCCTCGCTTTCTTCGATTTAACAAGAAGGAGAGAAGTTACGCCTTGAGACAAAAAGGGTTTGGAATTGAAAACCCAAGAAAAAGCAAATTCAAATTTTGATCAAAGGTGGGGCATGCAGTAGTCTTACTATGCCTGAACTAACAAGAGAGAGAGAGATGTTATGTCTTGGGGCACCAACAGAGCACTTCAATCCCCTAAACACATATTGAGCTTAAAAGGGTCCTCAAGAATTTTGTACAGAGAAGCTTAGGCGGCGATATCTAGGGCACCTAGTTTTCTATTTTACCCATATTGAATTTGCTATCTTTGATTACCTTATTCGTTTCAAAATACACTACCAATAAATTTCCTTCTTGATTGCATTTGCTATCTTTGCTTAACTTATTTCTTTCGATCTATGCTCTTAATTGATTTCCTTCTTGTCCATTGTTATGATCTCTTTCAAGCATTTTGCATTGAAATAGCGATTTATGGGCTAATACTTTTATAAAAGGAGTTCTGCATATTACTCGAAAATTTCTAAATAATACAAGGACCTCAAATAGGACTATTGTTTAGAACTCACCAAGCTTAAGGTTTGGAAATATTGGAGAAAGATGATTATCTCTTTGGACCTTTTAGTGGTTGAACAAAAAGATAAGACATTTTGTCAGTGATACAATCTCGACAAATAATGAGCAATGTCAACCCAAGTGTACAAGGGGATCATTCTCGGGAAAAGAAAAATGATACTTTGCATTCATACAAATATCAGGCATAAACATCTTGAAACACCCCAAACCCGGCCCACGAGCCTGAACCGGATCTGTTATCCTCGATATAAACCGGTTCAAAATTCTTTTGTTACTTTGAAAACCGTGTGCTTTTAAAGATAGTTTGTTAGTGGGTTGGGCTCGAGTTGAAAACAAGTTTATTTTTAAATAAAATTGACTTAATCTTCAAATAACATAAATTCGTAACATAGTAATTAAAACAAAAATAAAATCATCACCATGGCCCTATTACATAAAACAAAACCCAAAATAAAATTGTAGAGTACTTAAATAAAATAAAATGTCCATATTAAATAAATCTTCAAGCTGAGCATGGCCACCACAAGTTCTGCCGTCCCGGTCCATCACTGTTCATCACCTGAAACATGTTCCCACAACGGGGTGAGTCAATAGACTCAATGTGTAACCAACACTAAAATTTAACAGATTTAGGCATACCATACATATCATGTTCACATAATAATAATGATGCAATCCCGAACCCAAACCTAGATACCATCCGCTACACATCCTCGCACCAACTTTGCACACAAGTAGGGACTCTTGAGTCAACCCTCCATCCGCTACACTCCATCGAAGGCAGTCGCTGCAGTCGACGTGCACATCACCCATATAAAATTCGTGGCATAGCCACCGGATTAAATAATTGTGTCATGAGACACCACATTCAGATAATGTAACCGGTTACCACATTCGGATAATGCGTTGAAGTCACCATATTCGGATAGTGAGACCAAGTCACCACATTCACTTCCCTTTCTCATATAACCCGAATGCCCCTTATTATTCATATCGTGCATATCATACTTAAATTCACATTCATGTCACTTTTCACATGTTAAATATAACATATTTCGTAATCCTAGTAGGAGTAGGAAACGTACCTGAGTACTTTGTACCATAACATGGTACCTTTAGCCATATTCACATTCTTATAAACATGAATATATTTATTATAGCCATGAATCTAATTAAAAGTAGTGTAGGGTACACACCTGATTTGCTTAACGAATTCCTTGAAATCTCGAAAAAAAATCGATCTATTGCTTTAGATTTTTAAGTCCCTACATTCGGCCAACATGGTAATATTTAGCAAAGGCCTATTCGGCCAAACTTAGTGTTTTCTTTTAAAGCCTAATCGGCTATAACCCAAATCCCGAAGGATTTATGTAGTCAACTTCTTACCTTTGGTGCCGATTTGATGACCATTCAAATCCCGAAATCGCTGCTATGCTTCTTCTTGTATTCGGCCCAGCATTGAATCACTTAAACAGATTAGTTTTGGCTTTTTAAACGATTATCAAATAGATCTAGGTATCAAATCAGACCTTGGCCGAACATACTTATGTGCTTACCTTCCAAATCTAATATCCCGAATTGGATCCTTGCTTCCTTAATACTGTCGAAAACCCTTGAATGTTGAAATCCCGGAGAACTCCTCTTTCTCTAGCCGACACCACCTAAATCCCGAAATTCCCTTCCATAGTTTCGGCCCAAATACAATATGAGGGATTAGGCCCTAAATTTTGACAGGCTTAAAAAGAAAAGAATGGAAACTGAGTCTAGATCTTACCCTTGCTTGGAGAAATCGACAACATTTTTACTAGAAGCTACTTGAGATATTCGACTATGGCCTTAAAAGGCTTACTTCCGGCTTTTGAGGCTTAATGAGGAATCGGTTAGGGCTATTGGTATATTCGGCTTTTGATTGTGTTTGTAGTAGAAGAAGAAGAAGAAGAAGAAGAAGAAGAAGAAGAAGAAGAAGAAGAAGAAGAAAAAAGAGTTGAGCAATTTGGGTAATGAAGTTTCGACTGCACAAGGGGTGTTTTAAAAAACAAATGGAGAAAAGAGGGTGTTGCTTAGGGAATTCGGCAGAGAATAGGAGGAAAAAGGAAGAAGGAAATAAGTAGAATGGCCTTATTCTTCCCTTTTGGCCAAAAATACTAGCCTTAGTCTCCCCCAATCGGCCAACTCTTCCTATGTGATAAATTTTTATCTTTTAATTATCACTTTAATCAATAATAGACTTAATCCCTCAATTATCTCCTAATAAAAATAACAATAATTATCCATCATTTATCCACCTATTTAGCCAAATTTTAAAGAGAATTAAACTCTTCACTTAGGTTCTCTTGTGCCGTCCACCTTCTTTGCTTCTAGAAGTAAAAATAAAATTTCTTTTATTTGCTTCCCAAGTGAATCGATCCCTGGCCCAAATACACAAGCTTGTGGCATCACTTGCTGTGCTTTTAAGTGGTGCCTTCAAGCCACTTTGACAAGCCTGTTTGTGTGTCAAATCCTTCCTATTAATTTTCTTAAGGCCACCTTGCCTTAGTTTCCTCTTTTAACTTAGGTTTCCAAAATGTTCACTTTCCTCTTTTAACTTAGGTTTCCAAAATGTTCACTTTCCTCTTTTAACTTAGGTTTCCAAAATGTTCACTTTCCTCTTTTTGAAACTTAACATTTCTAAATCATTTCTTACATTTCCAAGCTTCCAAAAATGTTCATAATTCACTCATAACACATAAGACATGTCATTTCGTATAATTAAACCAAAAATGCATAGGCCCTTTTCAGGATGTTACAGTTCTACCCCCTTAAAAATAATTTTGTCCTCAAAATTTCCTAGCTAAAATAATTGAGGGTATTGCTGTCGCAGTGCCTCTTCTGGCTCCCATGAAGCTTCCTCCGATCCATGATTGCGCCACATCACTTTGACTAGGGGAACTGACTTCCTCCGCAATATTTTCACATCACGTTCCAAAATCTGAATCGGCTCTTCCTCGTAGGATAAGTCTGGCCTTAGCTCTACTTCTTCAACTGGTACCACGTGAGATGGATCCGATCGATAACGACGTAGCATGGACACATGGAATACGTCGTGCATCTACTGCAACTTTGGTGGCAACTCTAGCTGGTATGCCACTGGTCCCACTCATTTTAGTACCCGATAGGGCCCTATAAACCTTGGGCTTAACTTCCCTTTCCGACCAAACCTCATAACCTTCTTCCAAGGCGAGACTTTCAGAAACACTTGGTCTCCCACTTCAAACTCTATTTCCTTCCGCTTGAGGTCGGCGTAAGACTTTTACCTATCAGAGGCTTCCTTTAACCGTGCCTGAATTATCTCAACCTTCTCTTCAGTTTCTTCCACCAACTCTGGTCCCAAAACTCGACGTTCTCCTAACTTAGTCCAACAAGTAGGAGTTTGACACTTTCGATCGTACAATGCTTCATATGGTGCCATCCGAATGCTAGCCTGATAATTGTTGTTGTAGGCGAACTCTGCCAAAGGCAAGTAATCCTCCCAACTTCCTAGGAAATCCATCACACAGCCTCTCAACGTATCCTCCAACACTTGTATTACCCGTTCAGACTACCCGTCTGATTGTGGATGAAAAGTTGTAGTGAAGTCCAACTTAGTGCCTAAAGCTTGATGAAGTGCCCTCCAAAATCGAGACGTGAACCTTGGGTCTCTATCTGAAATAATTGACACCGACACTCCGTGTAACCTTACAACCTCCGCCACGTATAATTTGGCTAACCAAGGAATAATCCACTTCACCGGATGAAGTGTGCGGACTTAGTCAAGCGGTCTACTATTACCCATACCGAGTCCTTCTTAGTAGGCGTGAGGGAAGCCCACTAACGAAGTCCATGGTAATTCTTTCCCACTTCCATGTGGAACCCGGATTGGTCAAGCAATCCGATGGAACTTGGTGTTCAAATTAACTTGCGACATGTTAGATATTTTCCCACAAATTCAGTAACTTCCCGTTTAAGATCAGGCTACCAAAACTATTCCTTTAGATCTCTGTACAGCTTAATACCTCCGGTATGCATGGAATAAGGGCTACTATGGGCTTCCCGAAGAATCCTCTGTCTTAACTCCTTGTCCCTCGGCATACAGACCTTTCCTTTGAAGCATAGCATTCCCTCATTACTAACCTCATAGTCCTTTAACTCTCCGTTCTGTGCTTGTTGTAATTTAACACTTAAATCCTCATCAACCAACTGTCTCTCTTTCACCTCCTTCAACCACGTTGGCTTGACTTGCAACTCAGCCAACAGGCTTCCATCATCATACAAACTTAAATGGGCAAACATTGCCCTCAGATTCGACACCACCTTCCGACTTAGGGCATCCGCTACTACATTCGCCTTGCCCGGGTGATATTCTATCGAACAGTCATAGTCCTTTAGTAATTCCACCCACTTTCGTTGCCTCAAGTTTAACTCCTTCTGAGTCAACAGATACTTAAGGCTCTTGTGGTCTGTGTAGATCACTGACCTTTCTCCATAGAGATAGTGCCTCCACACCTTAAGAGCGAAGACCACTGCTGCTAATTCTAAGTCGTGCGTCGGGTAGTTCACCTCATGTGGCCTCAACTGTCGGGACGCGTACGCGACTACCTTCCCGTCTTGCATCAATACGCAACCCAAACCTATGTGGAAAGCGTCACAATACACCGAAAAATCCTTTCCCGCCTCTGACTGAATCAACACTGGAGCTTCCGTCAATACTTTCTTAAGTTTTTCAAAACTCTCCTGTTGCTTATCCATCCATACAAAGGGTACTTCCTTCCTCAACAACTTTGTTAAAGGCGCAGCTATTGACGAAAATCCTTTCACGAACTTTCTGTAATAGCCTGCCAATCCCAAGAAACTACGGATCTCCGCCACCGACTTGGGTGGTTTCCAATCCAACACAGCTTCAATTTTCTTAGGATCCACCCTTATTCCTTCAGCGGACACCACGTGTCCTAAGAAAGCAACTTCCCTAAGCCAAAATTCACACTTGCTGAATTTGGCATAAAGCTTCTTCTCCCTCAATACTTGCAATACAATCCGGAGATGCACATCATGCTCCTCTTCAGACTTAGAGTATACGAGGATGTCGTCGATGAATACTACGACGAACCTATCTAAGTAAAGTTGAAACACCCGGTTCATTATATCCATGAATGTGACTGGGGCGTTTGTCAACCCGAACGGCATTACTACAAACTCGTAGTGGCCGTATCTTGTCCTAAAGGTCGTCTTATGGATATCTGTCTCCTTCACCTTCAACTGATGATATCCTAACCTCAAGTCTATCTTTGAGAATACCACGGCCCCTTTCAGCTGATCGAACAAGTCATCGATCCTTGGCAAAGGATACTTGTTCTTAATGGTCAGCTTATTTAACTGACGATAGTCTATGGACATATGCATAGTTCCATCCTTCTTCTTTACAAACAAGACCGGTGCTCCTCACGGAGACACACTGGGTCAGATAAACCCATGGTCAAGTAATTCCTGGATTTGAGCCTTGAGCTCAACCAACTCTTTTGGCACCATTCTGTATGGAGCGATTGACATAGGAGCCGTTCCCGGTAGCAAGTCTATTCCAAATTCCACTTCCCTATCTGGGGGTATTCTTGGTAATTCCTCTGGAAACACATCCTCAAAGTCCCTTGCCGTTCTAACTCCATTGACACCTTCCTCCTTTCCATCCAACGCACTTATAAAGGTTAAAAATGCCTCGCACCCTTTACGAACCATCTTTTCAGCCTTAAGCGCCGAAACTACATTAGACAAGTAGTTTCTTCTTTCTCCTATCATAATGACCACCTCATCCTCAGGGGTCCTTAGTTCCATTCGTTTAGTCGCACAATCTAACACGGCTCAGTGTTCTACTAACCAATCCATACCAAGTATGAGGTCAAATTCTCCGAAGGGCAATTCCATTAAGCCACCAAAGCTCACTCCACAATTTCTAGGGTACACTCAAAGATCTTATCCACCACTACGCTTTGGCCTAATGGGCTTACTACCGTCATCTCCCTATCGAAAGTTCAGAGTCTAGGCCTAGTGTTTCAACTACACTATAGGCAACATAAGAATGGGTCAAGCCCACATCAATTAAGGCATAATAAGGCTTGCCATAAATAAAGAACGTACCGGTTATGACGTCCGGTGCGTCTCCATCCTCCCTACGGCGAACCGCATAAACCAAACCCGGCTACCTTGCCTCAATATTAGTAGCACCTCTGCCTTGTGTTCCACGTCTTCTGCCAGTACCATTACCTCTGTTATTCGAACCACGACCTTGTTGAGGCTGCTGTCCTCCTCTACCAGCCTGATTAACATTCTGAGCTGCTGGTCGACTTTCATCTAGTTTCTTAGGACAATCTTTGAGCATATGGTCCTTGGACCCACACCTAAAACATCCTCCCGTCTTTTTCCAGCACTCCCCCAAGTGCTTCTTTCCACAATGATCACAAGGACGATATTGCCATCCTGTACCAGCTTGTTGACCCTTCGACCCATCAGTTCTGGGCCTTTTCTGTACATTTCCCGATGATCTTGACGACCCATAACCCCTCTTGGGTCTATTCCTATCAGAGCTCTGCTTAACCAAGTCCTTGATTCCCTCGGCTACCTTAGCCTTTTCCACTAGCGCGAAAAACTCCCGCTCCTGATGCGGTGCTATCAACAATTTCAAATCATCCTTTAGTCCGTCCTCAAAACGGACCACGTTCATGCTCGATTCGACTACTCCTCGAGCATATCGGCAACCTCGAATTTTAGCCTCATATGTCGCTCTCGACTTGTTCCTTGAACCACCCGAAAAAGCTTTCCTCCGCTCATCAATATAATGTGTGCCTACATACTTTTTCTAATATGATTCCTTAGCATACTCCCAGTGTCGGATCCTCAGCAGTGGCACCATCCCTCACTGTTAACCACCATTGATGAGCTTTATCGCGTAGTAGTGCCACCATTCCTTTCAACTTCTCCTCCGGTCGATCGAGCTCATCCATAATCGCTTCGGTTACTTCCAACCAAGATTTCACCAGACTGGTGCCACAATCAATACTCCACGAAACACCTCACTCGCTTGGCTCGAGTCGCTCGAGTCTGATTTTGAGCTCCCATATTTCCACCGGTATCGACCACCATTTTCAAACTCGCGACATAGCTGCGACACAAGATCATCCCCGTCGAGCTTGCTTTCGACACCAACAAATTGGGGGTGGGGTGGCGGTGGTGGTGGTAACTCATTGTCGGACCCTTGACCCGATCTAATGGGTTCGACACGATTATTCTTCCTCTCTTGAGTCCATGACGACCGCGTCCTCTAGAACTCATATCTAACGATGCGCTTTAATCTGTTTTAAGGAATTTTTTATGAATTAGCCTTTATTCCACTGATTAACCGCGAAGAAGTTTTATGAAAAGAATTTTAGGAGTGATTTTTTCGTATTCATACATGCACACAGTCTTTACATTCATACATCCATAAATCAATTATGAACTTTCGTTCATTCAGAGAAATGTTGTAGTTTTCATTGTTGTTGTTTTTCCACTACCCAAGGGTATTTGCGTAATTTTTCCTACAGGGGTATTTTTGTAATTTGTCAAATAAGGTTCCTTGGTGATTTTGTCAAAAAGTATTTTGGAAATTTTAAAGTCCCGGGGCTCTTCGGTAAATTTGGAAATTTTAGGGGTATTTTGGTAATTTTGAATTTTGGGGGTATCTTGGTAATAAACCAGGGTAATTTTGTAAAGTTTAATAATTCAGGGATATTTCAAAATTTGCAAAACTTTGGGGGTTCTTTTTGAGAGATTTATTTTCCAAAACGTTGAAGTTGCAAAAATTTTGGAAAACAGGGTCATTTTGGAAATTTTGGTAAGTTAGGGGCAATTTTGTAATTTTCCAAAAATCAAGGTATTTTTGATAATTTGCAAATAAGAGTTTTTGGACTTATTATAAAATAATGATAATGTTGATTAAAACTGTGGGTATTTTAGACATTTTATAAACTAAGGGCATTTTGTAATTTTACCACTAGGGGTATTTTTGTAATTTTATAAATCAGAAATTTTTCGGAAAAATTGTGTAGAAAAATAGTTTTCACAAATTAAAGAAAAATTATTTTTAAGAGTTTTAAAATTAAGGTTCTAAAAAAAACATGGCTAGTTCCCTTTCGGGTTTTAGTTATTGGGTTTAGCTTATGACCGAGCCTTCTTGGTCGGGGTGAACCAAAGCTACGCACTGTAGGATTCGAGTGGAGAGGAGGTGAGTCACACTGACCTTAAGTACCAAGCTCCCACCAAACCATTCCTAGGCATGTGCAGAGGATTGCCACACCCACTAAGTCCTGCAGGTTAGGGTGAGCCAGAAGCTACGCACTGTGGGATTCTGTGAAGAAGAGGTGAGTCACTAGGGCTGCTTAAATACCGTGCTCTTCGGATCCAATCCTAGACATGCATAATGGTTACCACACCCTAACTCGGTTGACTTAGCCATAGGTTTGTTTAGTTAGGCATTTAAGTCTTATGTAGTAGTTGGGGTAGACTAGTCCTAGGTTCAAGTACCTATCATTCTATTCTACGTTCCATTTCTTTTCTACCCTTCTATAAATCACATAATCACACAAATGGTTGGGGTACTTACACAGTGGATCATGGTTCGGAGACTTAGGTGCCATGCCATCAAACCCGCCTATTTTCGAAATACTTCCATAAAACTCATTTGGGCTCGATTTGAAAACATTTTGGGCCTTAGGCAACGTGTAGAGAGTTTAAAAGCGGGCTCGATACAAATTGAAACACCCCAAACCCGACCCACGAGCTGAATCGGATCTGGTATGTTCCTCGATGTAAATCGATTCAAAATTCTTTTGTTACTCGAAACCGTGTGCTTTTGAAGATAGTTTGTTAGTGGTTTGGGCTCGAGTTAAAAACAAGTTTATTTTTAAATTAAATTGACTTAATCTTCAAATAACATAAATTAAGTAACATAGTAATTAAAACAAAATAAAATCATCACCATGGCCTTATTACATAAAACAAAACCCAAAATAAAATTGTAGAGTACTTAAATAAAATAAAATGTCCATATTAAATAAATCTTCAAGTGAGCATGGCCACCACAAGTTCTCGCCGTCCCGATCCATCACTTGTTCATACACAAACATGTTCCCACAACGGGTGAGTCAACAGACTCAATGTGTAATCTAACACTAAAATTTAATGATTTAGGCATACCATACATATCATGTTCACATAATAATAATGATGCAATCTCGAACCCAAACCTAGATACCATCCGCTACACATCCCCGTACCAACTTGCACACCGTGGGGACTACTAAGTCAACCCTCCATCCGCTACACTCCATCGAAGGCAGTCGCTGCAGTCGACGTGCTCATCGCCCATATAAAATTCGTGGCATAGCCACGGATTAAATAATTGTGTCATGAGACACCACATTCGAGATAATGTAACCGGGTTACCACATTGAGATAATGCGACCAAGTCACCACATTCGGATAGTGAGACCAAGTCACCACATTCACTTTCCCTTTCTCATATAACCCGAATGCCCCATATTATTCATATCGTGCATATGATACTTAAATTCACATTCATGTCACTTTTCACATGTTAAATATATCATATTTCGTAATCCTAGTAGGAGTAGGAAACGTACCTGAGTACTTTGTACCATAACATGGTACCTTTAGCCATATTCACATTCTTATAAACATGCATATATTTATTATAGCCATGAATCTTATTAAAAGTAGTGTAGGGTACACACCTGATTTGCTTAACGAATTCCTTGAAATCCCGAAAAAAAACCGATCTATTGCTTTAGATTTTTAAGTCCCTACATCTGGCCAACATGGTAATATTTAGCAAAGGCCTATTCGGCCAAACTTAGTGTTTTCTTTTAAAGCCTAATCGGCTATAACCCAAATCCTAAAGGATTTATGTAGTCAACTTCTTACCTTTGGTGCCGATTTGATGACTATTCAAATCCCGAAATCGCTGCTATGCTTCTTCTTGTATTCGGTCAAGCATTGAATCACTTAAACAGATTAGTTTTGGCTTTTTAAACGATTATCAAATAGATCTAGGTATCAAATCAGGCCTTGGCCGAACATACTTATGTGCTTACCTTCCAAATCTAATATCCGAATTGGATCCTTGCTTCCTTATCTTGTCAAAAACCCTTGAATGTTGAAATCCGGAGAACTCCTCTTTCTCTAGTCGACACCACCTAAATCCCGAAATTCCCTTCCATAGTTTCGGCCAAAAACAATATGAAGGATTAGTCTCTAAATTCCAACAGGCTTAAAAAGATAAGAATGGAAACCGGGTCTAGATCTTACCCTTACTTGGAGAAATCGACAGCACTTTTACTAGAAGCTACTTGAGATATTCGGCTATGGCCTTAAAAGGCTTATTTTCGGCTTTTGAGGCTTAATGAGGAATCAGCTAGGGCCATTGGTATATTCGGCTTTTGATTGTGTTTGTAGAAGAAGAAGAAAAAGAAGAAGAAGAAGAGAAAAGAGTTGAGCAATTCGGGTAATGAAGTTTCGGCTGCACAAGGGGTGTTTTCAAAAACAAATGGAGAAAAGAGGGTGTTGCTTAGGGAATTCGACAGAGAATAGGAGGAAAAAGGAAGAAGGAAATAAGTAGAATGGCCTTATTCTTCCCTTTTGGCCGAAAATACTAGCCTTAGTCTCCCCCAATCGGCCAACTCTTCCTATATGATAAATTTTTATCTTTTAATTATCACTTTAATCAATAATAGACTTAATCCCTCAATTATCTCCTAATAAAAATAACAATAATTATCCATCATTTATCCACCTATTTAGCCGAATTTTAAAGAGAATTAAACTCTTCACTTAGGTTCCCTTGTGCCGTCCACCTCCTTTGCTTCTAGAAGAAAAATAAAATTTCTTTTATTTGCTTCCCAAGTGACTCGATCCCGGCCCAAATACACAAGCTTGTGGCGTCCACTTGTCGGGCTTTTAAGTGGTGCCTTCAAGCCACTTTGACAAGCTTGTTTGTGTGTCAAATCCTTCCTATTAATTTTCTTAAGGCCACCTTGCCTTAGTTTCCTCTTTTAACTTAGGTTTCCAAAATGTTCACTTTCC
This sequence comes from Gossypium rotundifolium, assembly GCA_025506655.1. Lineage (NCBI taxonomy): Eukaryota > Viridiplantae > Streptophyta > Magnoliopsida > Malvales > Malvaceae > Gossypium > Gossypium rotundifolium. Next base: position 10,840,375 of record CP106730.1, on the reverse strand, counting down.
TTTTTTAACTTAGGTTTCCAAAATGTTCACTTTCCTCTTTTAACTTAGGTTTCCAAAATGTTCACTTTCCTCTTTTTGAAACTTAACATTTCTAAATCATTTCTTACATTTCCAAGCTTCCAAAAATGTTCATAATTCATTCATAACACATAAGACATGTCATTTCATATAATTAAACCAAAAATGCATAGGCCCTTTTCAGGATGTTACACATCTGGTCATTACACCCAACAAATGGTGTAACAGATCAAATTGATCCTATACCTCAGAGTTGCAGTAGGATGAATGGAAGAAACCAAATGTTGTTACAGTGGGAGGTACAAACTTTATGTCCTAGAAGGTGCAGTGGAATGGACTCTGAAATTACAGTGAGGCAAGCTTGCTAAGCAGAATATGATTGTTTCTTTGGGTTTTCTGTAAAAAATACCAGCTGAACGAAAGGGTGTGATAACACATCAGTGATATGACCTTGAGGAACAATGAGCAATGACAACCCAAACATTAAAAAGGGATTATTCTCATGCATTCATGCAAATATCATTCATACACATCTAGTTAGGAGCATTTGACTCATTTCTATCATAGCATCCTAATCTTTTGGTATAAGCATAGATACATGAAACCGACTCTACAAATCATGTCCCTAAAGGATGGTGTAGCAATATTGGTGAATCCACAGACCTTATCTCCTTGAAACGGTAGTAGAGTAGACTGAAGATTACAGATCTTGTCTCCCTAAGCAGTAGTGGAGCAGATCAAAAATGATGAATCTTATCTCCATAAAGTAGCGAAATAGATTTAAGCCATCAGCCTTATCTCTCTGAAGCGACAATGGAGTAGACTGAAGATTACAAATCTTGTCTCCCTAAGCAGTAGTGGAGCAGATCGAAGACGGCGAATCTTATCACCATGAAGCAGCGGAGTAGATTTAAGCTATCAGCCTTATCTCCCTAAAGCGGCAGTGGAGTAGACTAAAGATTACAGATCTTGTCTCCCTAAGCAGTAGTGGAGCAAATCGAAGACGGCGAATCTTATCTCCATGAAGTAGCGGAGTAGATTTAAGCCATTAGCCTTATCTCCCTGAAGCATAGACTAAAGATTACAGATCTTGTCTCCTTAAGCAGTAGTGGAGTAGATCGAAGACGGTGAATCTTATCTCCATGAAGCATCGAAGTAGATTTAAGCCATTAGCCTTACTCCATGAAGCGGCAGTAGAGTAGACTAAAGATTACATATCTTGTCTCCCTAAACAGTAGTGGAGCATATCAAAGATGGTGAATCTTATCTCCATGAAGCAGCGGAGTAGATTTAAGCCAGTAGCCTTAACTCCCTGAAGCGATAGTGGAGTAGACTAAAATTACAGATCTTGTCTCCCTAAGCGGTAGTGGAGCAGATCGAAAATGACGAATATTATCTCCATGAAGCAGTGGAGTAGAGTTAAGCCACCAACCTTGTCTCCTTGAAGATACAGCGAAGCAGGTTGAAATTACTATTTTTCATTTCCTTAAAGTTTCAGTAGAGAAGATCGAAGCTACAAACCTCTTCTCCCTGAATTCTTATTCCTTTGAGGTTCCAACGGAGTAGGTCGAAGCTACAAATCCCTTCTCCTAAAATCCTCATTTCCTTGAAGTTTCAGTAGAGAAGATCGAAGCTTCAAATCTCTTCTCCCTGAATTTTTATCCCTTTGAGGTTCTAACGAGTAGGTCGAAGCTAGAAATCCCTTCTCCCTGAAATCCTCATTTCCTTGAAGTTCCAGTAGAGAAGATCGAAGCTATAAATCTCTTCTCTCTAAATTATTATATCCTTAAAATTTTAGTAGAGAAGATCAAAGCTACAAATCTCTTCTCCCTGAATTCTTATCCCTTTGAGGTTTCAACGGAGTAGGTTGAAGCTACAAATCCCTTCTCCCTGAAATCCTCATTTCCTTGAAGTTTCAGTAGAGAAGATCGAAGCTACAAATCTCTTCTCTCTGAATTCTTATATCCTTGAAGTTCCAATAGAGAAGATCGAAGCTACAAATCTCTTCTCCCTAAATTTGTGTCTCGTTGAAAATTTAGTGGAGTAGGTCGAAGCTACAAATCCCTTCTCCCTGAAATTACATTGAAGATCAATTCTCATCTCCGTGAAGTTCCAGTGGAGTAGGTCGAAACTACAAATCCCTTCCCCCTGAGATTACATTAGAGCCACAATTCTTACTTCTTTGAAGTTCCAGCGAGAGTAGATCGAAGCTACAAATCTCTTGTACCTGAAATTACATTGGAGCGAATAAAACCACAAAACTTATCTCCCTAAAGTTACAGTAGATCAGGTTGAAGTTAAAGTCTTATCTCCTCGAAGTTGCAATGGAGCAGACTAAAGATAGCGAATCTTATTCCCTTAAGTTGCAGTGGAACAGATTGAAGCTATAAATCACAGATCTTATCTCTCTGAAGTTGCAGTAGAGTAGATCATTGCAAACCTCACCTCCCTGAAGATGCAGTGGAGCAGGTTGAAATTACAAGTCTTATCTCCCTGAAGTTGCAGTAGAGCAGACTGAAGATAGCGAATCTTATTTCCTTAAAGTTGCAGTGGAACAAATTAAATCTATAAATCATAGATCTTATCTCTCTGAAGTTGCAGTGGAGCAGAAAAAAATAAACCGTATCTCTATGAAGTTACAGTGGAGCAGGTTGAAAGCACAAGTCTTATCTCCCTGAAGTTGTAGTGGAGCAGATTAAAGATAGTTAATCCTATCTCTTTGAAGTTGCAGTGGAGCGAATTAAAACAATGAATCCTATACCTCTGAAGTTGAAGTAGGTTGGATAAAATCTACCATGGCAAATCTTATCTTCCTGAAGTTGTAGTGGAGCAGATTGAAGCAACCAGACTTTATCTCCCTGAAGTTGCAGTGGGGCAAGTTGAAATCACAAGTCTTATCTCCCTAAAGTTGCAGTGGAGCAGATTGAAGATAGTTAATCATATCTCTCTGAAGTTGCAGTGAAATGGATTAAAACGATGAATCCTATACCTCTGAAGTTGCAATAGGTCGGATCAAATTTATCATGGCGAATCTTATCTCCCTGAACTTGCAGTGGAGCAGATTAAAGCTGCAAGTCTTATCTCTCTAAAGTTGTTGTGGGGCAGACTAAAGAAAGCTGATCTTATTTCCTTGAAGATGCAGTGGAATATATTAAAGCTACAAATTACGGTAGATCTTATCTTCCTGAAGTTGCAGTGAAGCAGATTGAAGTCACCAGCCCTATCTTCCTAAATTTACAAAGAAGCGGGTTGAAATTACCAATTCTGATCTCTTTGAAGTTCTAGTGGAGTAGATCGAAGCTACAAATCTCTTCTCCCTGAAATTACACTCGAGCATATTGAAGCCAACAAACCTTATCTCCCTGAAGTTGCAGCGGAGTAGGTTGAAATTACCAGTTCTTATCTCCTTTAAGTTCCAGTGGAGTAGATCGAAGCTACAAATCTCTTCTCCCTCAAACAACATTGGAGCGGATTGAAGCACCAATTCCTATGCCCCTGAAGATGCAGTGGACTGAAACGAGGCTACCTGAAGAAGAAAAGCACCAAAGAAGTTAAGACCCTACAAGACCAGGCAACATTGGCCCTCTTTAAAAGTCTTTGCTTCGTTTCCGTTACACGACAACAAGCAAATAGGGGCAGCTGTAGTGGGCCAATTTAGCCCGGGGCCTAAACAAAACCAAATAAACAAATTAAACCCCAAACCCAACTAAATCAGTAGCCCAACAAAAAAAAAAAAACTAGCCTAGTTACAAGCCCAAGCCCAAATTCGTCTAACCTTAACCCAAAGTTCTAGCCCACAAACCTAAAGCATTTTCGACCAAAAGAAACCATAGGCACCATTTCCCATCCATGTGCACCTCAGCGCACACCACGCCCGAGGCCTCGCTCCTCCACCTGCTCCACTATGCTCCTAGCACCTGCAAACAAGATAGAAGCAAGGAAAAGAAGCATGCCAACAACAGTAATGAAACAGCAAAAGTAAACAGATGCATAATAAACAATGTAATTTCTTTTCGGCTATAAAGCGACGAAAAAAAAATGATGTAAATGAGGATTTTGGAAATAAAAAAACAAAAACAGAGAAAATGCAAAATAGGATTTTGATTTGAATGTAAAAAAGGGTTATCCTTTTTTCTTTTTCTTTGTTTTTCTTCTTCGAAATTGCATATATATATATATATATATATATTAAAAACTATTTTACATATATACACACACACACACACACACACACACACACACACACATATATATATATATATCAGCAAAAAAAAAATCTTTACCTTTTGGACTTTCGGCCACCGTGCACGGTGGTCACAAGCGTGAGAACCACAATGTTCCCTTTGTGTCCAGAGAGAATGAGAGCACCCCCTTTTTTCCTTTTTTTTTTTAATTTTCATGTGGCTACAATAATGAAATTTTTTTAAAAAAATATGGCTTTTATAAGCCATCAAAATGGCGCCGTTTTTGGCCTTCTGCCCGTGAGCCAAAACGACACCGTTTAAGGTGACTGCGTGCGACCCGACCCAATACCCGAAGGATCTGCATGTTTTTATTAAAGCGGCTATTTATGCGAAATGTTCTTCCTTTTTTTTTACTTTTTTAATTCAGTTTTTTTTTATCTTCAAATTTTCCCCTATAGATTTTCTACGATTTCATTTTAGCCGGTTTCAAAACGCTGCTTTCGAGGGACAGGGATATTTTCCTTTCTGGTCCCTCTTCTTTTTCGCGCATTCTACTGGGGCCCCGATTTATTTTTTTCTTTTAAACTTGGACCTTTAATTTCACTTTTCTCTTAATTTAGTCCCTTTTTTTATTTTCTTTTGTTAATTTTGCTATTTTTGTCATTTTTTAATATTAATGTTGTTATTATTATTAATATTACTGTTATTATTTTTATTATTAATCTTAATATTATTATTTAATATTTTTATTATCATTACTATTAATATTATTAGTATTATTATTATTTAACATTTCTATTATTATCTTTGTTACCATTATTGTTGTTATTATTATTATTATTTCTATTATTTATCCATTTTTATTTTTATTTTATTTTATTTCGTATTTTTACTATTATTTGTTTATTATTATTACTATTCATTATTACAATTGTATTTGTTGTTATTATTTTTGATTCCTCTACTATTATTATTATCATTACTATTATTATTACTAGTATTATTATTTTCATTTTATTATCACTTTTATTATTATTATTATTATCACTATTATTTATTTTTTTATTTTTATTTATTTATTATTATAATTATTAATATTATTATATTTAACTATTTTATCTAATATTCATTCATTTATTTATCTATTCGTTCACTATTAAATTTTAAATTATTTTTAGTTTTCATTTATTTATTCACTCATTATTTTTTATATAATTAGTTTGTCTTATTTTTATTTTTATTTATTTATCTTATTTTTATTTTTCTCTTATTATTCCTTTTATTTTTGGTTTGTTTTATTTTACTTTTACTCTTATTATTTTTTTTGATTTGCTTTATTTTAAATTTTTACACTTATTATTGACATTTCATTATTTATTTATTTATGTATTTATATTTTATTGCACATACTTTCAAATTTCGATTATTCATTATTGATATTTATATTTATTATTGTCATCATCATTATTTTGTTACATATTTTAGCACTGAAATTCATTTTACATCTTGCCATAAGATCATATTCCATTTTATCTGATCCATAAAAATTTTGTTTTAAAATAAGCGAATACTCTGTGTTCTAAGGTTCGAAAGAAATCGTGCCCTAACTTACTGGGTTTCGATTTTCTCATCGAGTCTAAAGAACCTATTATTTTCTTTTTAAAATCAAAGCATAAAAGTTAAATAAAAACTTATTCTCGAGAATTCAAAATTGTCGTGTCCTAACTCACTGGATGTGACGTTTTGTTATCTCGGGATAAGGATTTCTAAAAAACAAAAGCAATATTCTGTATTTGGAATTTTGAGAAATCGTGCCCTAACTTACTGGGTTCCGATTTTTCATTTGACCAAAATAACCGAATATCTTCCTCAAGCTTAAATACGAGTTTTAAAAGTCGAAAGACAAGCTCAGTTTCGGGAACTCAAACCCTAACTTACTGGGCGTGACATTTTACTTCTTCGAAATAAGAGGGTCTTAGCATCCATTTTAATTTATTCAAGTTTTCTTTTAAATAAAGAGGATCGTTTTTTAAAATCTTTTCAAATTTTCGACATAATGACATCAAATAATCAATTAGGTACCAATTTTGGGCGTCACGAGGGTGCTAATCTTTCCTCCTCGTAATCGACTCTGAACCCATTTTTCTAAATTTCGTAGACCAAAACTGTTGTTTTAATAAATCAAATCTATTATTAAAATGACCGAATTACGAGGTGACCTAATCACACCTCATCAAAATAGATTGGTGGCAACTCCCGTTTTTCGTTTTCATTTTCAAAATCAAAGTCGACCCCGTTTTACAAAAAAATAGTTTCGACAAACATCTACAAGGTAGAGAAATGTGGGAATGTTACTTTTCACTACCCTTTTAGCAAGGAGAACCACGATAATTCCAATGACCAGTTTAAAGTAATTTGCGTCAAGAAAGATGTGCCTTTCTTAAACATAAATTGGATGAATCTGCAACTATTGAACTTTGATTTTTCGTCTGGAATCGTTACTGTCAACCATCCAATAAGTTACTCCAGTTGTTGAAAAAACCATCACAATAGGATGAGTCTCAACCTAACAGGCACACACTTTTATTACTCAGATTCTAGAAACAGCTTCTAATCTTCAGGTTGTGATAATTTGGTTACTATTTTCGGGAACGAATAAGATAATCTTATAAGCGGATTTTTGCAACCAAGTTGTAGGATTAATAGCAAGACTATTGTTTGTCCTATTGTTATTCCTATGGGTCTCAGTTCATTCTTTGCAAACATGAGTAATATGCTTGATTCTAGTGATTATAGGAGGAAAAGATCATGCGAATTTGTTTCCTTGATTTCTTATGACTATAGTTATATCGATGATTTTGATATAAGGAAAAGGACGCATGTCCCAATGCAACTTCAATGGAGCACACGAATATCTGGAGAGTGCCATTTAAACTATAGTTCGAAGACTTCTTGTACATCTAATGATATACAAGCCCAATTCTGCCCGGGTCTATTAAAACAAACTCAATACAAGCATTTAACCCATTTAAACCCAAAATTCGAAGCCCAAATCAGATGGCCCAATTACCTAATAGCCAAACTAGGGTTTCAGAAAGGCTGAAACCCTAGCTGGCCTGCGGCGCGTCTGCCCTCTGCCAAATCTGCCAAGTCTGCCACCGAACCCTCCACTTGCGCCTCCACTTGCACCGCCCATGTCCTGCAAAAAGTTAGTAGAAGAAGTGACAGAACAGTAGTAGATGTACTGAAATCGGGTTATAAAAACCCCAACAAAATGTAAATAGGGGGATTTTTTCGAAATAGAAAAAGAGATTTTGAACACAAAAATAATAGAGATTCAAGCAAATATTCAAAATATAAATCAAAAGAAGAGATCCAAATGGGTATATACCCACGAATCAGAAAAAAGAACAAAAATCCGATTATTAAATCACAAAAATTGGGTTTCCTATTTTCGAAAGGTAATTTATATTTCAAAAGCTTCATTCTTTAAGCCCTTCTTATTTCGTTTCATCTATTTTATACAAGAAAAAGGAGAAATCGGGTACTTACCTTGGTCCCCTCGTCGCCGGAGAGTCCTCTCCGAGCAAATGCCGGCCATCAGCCCACGACGGCAGTATGACAAAGATCGGAAGCCCTAGGCCAGACATGGGGAAGACGAAAGGAAGAGAGGGAGTGAGGGCCAAAGGCTGCTCTGTTTTCTTAAAAAAACTTTAGGGTTGAAAATGTGGTTTTCAGAAATTTTGGGGCATTTATATATTCTGCAAAACGGCGTCGTTTTGCTTCAAGGGGTAACTGCACATGTCCCTTTAAAAGGGATATTTTCGCGATGAGTCCCTCCCTCTTGCGGGGCTGTTCAATCGGATCCCATTTTGCATTTTTTTGTCTTTTTAAATTTTGCCCCATTATTTTATTTCATTTTCAATTTGATCCGCGCCTGGGCCATTCGAAACTTCGCGCATTCAAGGGGCTGGGTTATTCACCCATTTAGTCCCCATAAGTCCGCGCGTATTACGTTATGGTCCTTGTCCCCTCTCTATTTTATTTTTATTACGATTTTAGCCCCCTCAAGTTTACTCTGATTTCAACTTAGTCCTTCTATGTTTATTTTTTGTAATTATAGTGTTATTATTATTAATTTTAATAATATTATTATTATGGTCATTAATGTTATTCTTATTTTTATTACGCTATTATTACTATTATTTATCTATTTTTATTTTTATTTATTCCATTTGTTGTTTTTTATTATTTATCTTATTATTATTATTATTATTATTATTATTATTATTATTATTATTATTATTATTATTATTATTATTATTATTATCTTATATATAGTATTATATCTAATATTATATTATCACTGTCATATTTATTATTATTACTTTATGCTACTATTAGTTTTTCTTTTATTATATTTTATTTCTTTTATATTTATTACTATTAATAAATTATTATTATTATCTACCATTATCATTGTTTTATTATTAATACCACTATTATGTTATTATTTTTATTTATTTTACTATCACCTGTTATTATTACTATTTATTATTATTATTAATCAACATTATTTTTGTCACTATTATTTTTTACTATTATTATTGATATTAGTGCCATTATTATTTCTATATTTATATCTACATTTATTTTCTTAATTTTATACCATATCATTAAATAAAAGTATGTTTTGTGAAACTACTATATTTTTCCTAAAGGTTTTAAATAAGGCAATGTTTATGTTTAGAAATTTGGGGAATAGTGCCCTAACGTCTTTGGGTTTCAATTTCGGTTTGACTAAATAATTAAACATCCTTTTAATAAATTTAGTAAATCATGAGATAACTTTGATCACGAAGATTTAAAATATCGTGTCCTAACGTGCTGGATGTGATGTTTGTATCCTCTCGGAACAAAGAAATCTCAAATTTCAGCCCAAATTATCCAAACATTTTCTAAATGATCCGTATTTTAAAATCTTTTCAAATTTTCGACATTAAGACACTAATTAATCAATTTGGTACCAATTTTGGGCGTGATGAGGGTGCTAACCCTTCCTCGCACGTAACCGACTCTTGAACCCATTTTTTGAGTTTCATATACCAAAATCGTTGTTTTGATAAATCAAAATATTTATTAAAAACAACCGTGTTACGAGGTGACCCGATCACACCTCATCAAAAAGGATTGGTGGCGACCCCCATTTTTTATCTTCGTTTTCAAAACCAAAGTCGATTCCCATTTTTTCAAAAAATGGTTACGACAAATGTTGAATATTGTTGGTCGATGTTGAGTTCTATTCATCTATGTGTGTGCTACAAGGATACTAGTGATACCAGTTATTTGAGGTCATGTAAAGTTATGAGTTAACATTTTTTTTTTTTGGAACTTTTTTTCTATATCTATATTATCTTTACTTAATACCTCGATAAAAATTTATTAAAATATTTTTTATATACAAATTAAGTTATATTATTTTAAGGGTATTCTCATCTTTTTTATATTTTTATATAAAATCCATAATAAACCTAACATGGTGAGATTTGAACATTTCACACAATAAATTTTAAAATTTAACTTTTTCGTTTCAATCAAGAATTCATTTGATTCTTATATAAGCTTTTAATAAATATGTTTATTACATAATTTTTCCACTCACATCATGGATGTGCCTTAAATTTGTATTATTTTTAAAGGGTTAATTAAATTAGTATT